>JAVXUP010000600.1:0-401515 GCA_033070095.1 Escallonia herrerae
AATCTGATTGAACATTTAATCAATATTTAGCTTCCTCCAAATATAATTTGTTGTGCACGTGTATGAGGATTGTAGTTCCATTTTACTTTGGTGGCTGCGGGAGGGGGATAGAAAAACTAATTTATAAGCCCAGTGCGTGTACTAGGGCCAGAGTATGAACTGAAAAGTGATAGAAGAAGGGATGCGCACAACTGAAAAAAGGCCCGACCCAGTCTAGCCAACCTCCGTTCTCACCTTCTCTATCATACATCCATTACATTAAACTTCTGAAGATCAAACTCCCTTGTGATCCTCAAACAAGCCTCTCAAACAAGCACAAAAGTTCCCGGCCATCCCGGCAGTTCCAGCCTATAGTGATCCTCTCAACTAAGGGAAACCATTTTTGTCCACCATACAGCCCCTTCAACATTAGCACCATCGCCTATAAGGTGTCTTTGAAGCCATGAAGACTCGCATCGTCTCCTCCTTTTTTTTTTTTGGGGGGGGGGGGACGGTAGTTTGAATCCTTTATGGATTCGTCAATACCTCTACCAAACCAGAAATGCCCTCCTTTCTTCACTCTCCAACTATTGTGGATGTGCGTGTTTGTGTTTGTGCATGTGTGTGCGCGAAAGGGAGAGAGGGAGGCCTGCCATGAACATCCTAGCCTAGACCGCGACCGAATTTTCAAAAGAGGTGATGAATTCTTTAATAGTATAGTTGGTTTCTCTTAAAATTGAGTGGAATGATGAAATCACAAACATCCATAAGCAGACCTGCACTTTATAGCCAACTTGCTCTTATTTTATGGGCGACATCATCGTCAATCTCTCCCTCTGCGTCACTGATCCAAGATTCTAAAATAGGACTTTACAGGGTACTTTCTGACCACCCATACCCACCTCCTCGTAATATTACTGAAATTGTATCCCACATACTCCGTCTTTGTTAATTCTCTCAAGAACATAGCTTCCGCAGTGGATCCCAGAGCATGAAACGATATTGATCTTTAAGTTCCGTTCTTAGTTTATGATCAAAATATCCTCTCCCAAAGCTTCACACATGAGCTTGATACCTCCATAGTTGTTGCAACCTTGAATATCTCGTTTATGGCTTTACCTCCACTCATTGAGCATTTCCGTAGAATTTAAGATCTTGTTAAATAGCTTAGACAACCAACCTACGACCCTACCATCTCCTTCACCTTAGGTGATCTAATTCCAAGAAAAAACCTTAGTATTACCAAACGAGTCTCGAGTTCTCCGAAATTACCTTCGGTTTTTCCAATTAATACCTTATCAAAGTAATCTCTTCAATACTGTCTACCCTCATCTTCTTTCACCAATAACATTTGTCTCGTGTACTTAATACACTATATATGATTGAAGCCTTTGCTTCTCGTATCTTAGCTAGCTTGTAAATCCTTTTTCACTCTTTTTGGTACCCTATTTGATCCTCTTATTATTTTTCATTGATATTTGATGCCAAATGCACAACAATGGTTCAAAATGTTGGGTTTCTCAGAAACACCCCACACATAAGATGAGTTAAGGAGTTATGCTAATGCTTAGGTGGATATGAGGGCACACAAAAAGGGATAGACTAGGAATTGATGACATTTGCAACAAAGTTGGGTTATGCCGATTGATGAAAGGACAGGGGAAGGTTTGGTCATATCCAACGTAGGTCTTTAGGTGCCCTTTATGAAGTAATTTTTGCCAAGTTGATGGGGTAAGACGAGATAGGGATAGACCAAGGATGGCTTGCGGAGAAGTAGCGGGGAAAGACTTGATTGCTAGAAATTTAGTTGAGAACATATGTTTGGTAAGGAGGAATGGAAGAATAGCACTCGCGTAGCCGACTCCAACTAGCTTGGGTCAAAGGCTTGGATGATGATGATAAAAACATAACAAGGGGAGCATGATACTTATTGAGGTGGTTTAAGAAATCCAATGAAAAGCGACTGAAGGTAAAAGACGGGTGTTTTGGACTTCTAAAAGAGATGGTGGCATGCATGAAGGAATTAATGATTGTTGAAGGCTGTGGGTTTTCAGAGAAGGAAAATCTGAAGGGCATAGTATTGACTCTGAAACGTTAGGGAAAACTAAAATTGTAAATACCTTAGCTAATTCTTGTCAGTTCTGTAATTAGGCCATCTTTCTTTCTATTACCACCACTCAGACATGACGCTGACTACAAAAGGCCAACAAAAGTGTACCTAAGAAGTGGTCCATTTTGCATTTTGTGGTGCATTTGGTTGGAAAGGCCGTTATACTTGAAGTAGATGTTAAGAAACCTTTGTGATAACTTCATGTGCAGGGGCTTCAAGCTCACGAATAATCTTCTCGAACTTCTCTTAATCATTTTTAGTGGCTTTATTTTGAAGGTGGGTATTGTTATTTTTTACTTTTTCGGGCGGTGTACTCCCTTTGACATGGGTGTCCGCCGCTGGCAATTTTCGAGTGTATATTTTTACTTTCCATAAAAAGAGAGAGAACTTCTACTATAAATAGATGATGGCTACTTTACATAGAAGAAAGTATACTTCGGCTTTTGTCTTTGGCGTAATAGTTGGCTTCCATATAAAGTGAATAGCTGTCCCTTTAGGTAGAGATACAACCTAGGTAGCATGGATAGCCGGGACACCGGGCACAGAAATTTCATAAAAGACCAAAATTTGGACACCTAAAAGACACCGATAGAATTATGTATATTTTTTCTATATGCACGTGTATACCGAGTTTCAAGCACATTCCATCTCTAAATTGGACTCCCAAGTCATGTTTCCTTCACCCCGTGCAGCCTTATGGGCTTTGTTACAAATCCCCATAAAGGTTTACCTGGGTCATCAGCCCTAGCTGAACCAGTGTACTACTAGCATAACTTGAATCCATTTTCTGAAATCAAGTAACAAACAAATTTAAAGTCAATCTCAATAGTCAAGAAAGTAGAGCAGCAGCAAATTGAAGAAGTTGATTGGAACGATATTGCAGAAGTAGTTGGCTTTCTCATTTACAAATGAAAGTATAAGGATAGAATGGAAGCAATAAAGAAGAAAGAAAAGAAAGAAGGAACAGAAGTTGCAGTCTATTAGAAGGAATAAGGGAAAGAGACGAGAACGATAAAGAGAAGAAAGAAGAAGCAGTACCTTGCTCCAGCGAGATCCCCTGTTTCCTTCGTCTTTGTCTTCCTCTCAGTAGGTAGCACCGTAGCATCCAATGAAACAAAAGACCATTTTTTAATCCTAAAAACAGCCCCAACTTTCCCCAATATTTTATCCCGACCCCTGCAGTAAGCTTTTAAATGTTACATAGAAGCCCATACATGTCTGGCATTCATGAAGTCTCCGATAATTAAGAGGTGTTCGACATGTGTTTGGAGGCGTCGGTAAGTGTCGGACATGATACCTCAGCCATAAGATGTGTCCGCGCTTCATAGCACACATATTAGGAAGTCTAATTTACAACTCTTGACCTATTTAAAGGACTTGAACACCTCCGAAGAGGGGCCCTTTCTGTTATTGTTGGGGCGAGATGCTGCCTCATGCCGTTAGGAGTTCAGTGCTTTGAGGTGGTGGGACGACAACGACTCTATTGTGGTGGCCAGCGTGGGTTCTGAGCCATGAGAGGGCCATATTGTGTAGAATTGCTGTTTGGGCTGCTTGTGATGGTCTGATTGAGGTCACCATAGGCCTCTGCTCCGTTCTGGTGAGAATTGGATGCAGCTTGGGTGTTGTAGAGTTGAAACAGGCTGCTAGGGGGATGGGTTGTGATGCAGGTAGAATGGGGGGTCTCAAGATATACTTTCGATAGGTGGAGGTGGATCAAATCATACCCCTATATGAGGATTGAATTAACTTGTCAAGCTAAAACGCTTGATTGGAGGGAGATACTACACGTAATGTTCCCAGATATCAAAACAATAATTACCTGAAGAGGTTATAGCTGCTTATATAGAAAAGTTTTAAAACCCTAATCTAGAGCTAAATACCAAAATACCTCTGATGATAGATATTTAGGATTATTCCAAAGACTAAGATCCTAAATAAGCTAAAGTAATCAAAATTATCTCTAATAAAATCCTTAATATATAAATATTAACTCGACAGGATCTCTTGGGCACCCACCGTTTCGGCTAGGTTATACAGGCTTCTTTGGCAGGTCGATTGAGTTTTGGGTTCCTTCCCCGACTTGGTTCTTCTTGGTTTTTTTCTTTCTTCCTTTCTTCTGGCGTGTCTGAGACATTGTTATTTAAGCTTTTGGCATTTATTAAAGTTAGATTACTTGTTTGGGAAAATATACAAAATACATCTGAACTATTTACCAAGCACCAGTTGTTTGGCACCCAAGTTCTTGCAAGGGTGCAGCACTTGGCCTGCAGGTGTTTAGTTAGTTAAAAATAGTATTATAACGTCTGATATGGATCTTGGAATTGGTGTAGAATTTGTTAGGTTCTCATTGTAATTTATATTACGGTTGGAATCTTGGATATTTGGGTAGTTGAGCATTAGGTTTGGATAGTTTAGTATGGTAGTAGTATCATTGTTTTTGTGTTTCCTATAGGTGATGATGGATATTCAATTTAGACAGAGTGGATTACATGTTGAATGCTTGCGATGGTAGGATGGTTGTTTGTTTTGAGTTATTTCTAAATGTCATTCATATTCTTCAATCCACTATCATGCATCAAAGCAATTGGAAATCTATAACTTCAAGTTCACTCTCTGATTTTGGCATTATTCATTTTGAATTTGGAAGAACATGATGATTTATTTGGTGATTGGAGGCTATTTGTTAATTGTGTTTCTTACTGGTCTGAAAATGCTTGGGGTATATGGGAATAATTTTTTTACTAGATTGTTTACCAAGATTAAATAAGTAAAACATGTCGTGGAAAAGAAGATACCCATGTATAAGAATGACTTGGGGATCTGAAACTGTTTTAATTTATACCTGGAGGATCCATACAAAAGAAAATATTTCCTAAATAGGAGATTAATGGTGATATGAAAAAAAAGGGTTTCAGTACAATATTGAAGTATATGGAGATATTATTCGTAAAATAACGATGCATAGTCATGTCTGGTTTGGGAGGAGTGAGTAATGTACTAACAAGCTTCTCCAGACTACTACGCCTTTTGTACAACAAGATAGTTATTCTATTCCTCTCTTGCTACAAGTAAATAAGCCTTTTGCAACTTGACTTAAACAAGCAAGGTAAATGTATTCGTCCAAGAAAATATAACCGAGTACTCTGGTCAAAATTGTAGCAAGTCAAGTTTATATTTGGCTCTTTGCGCGTTTTACGACCTCAAAATATCTATCAGATGGCACCATGCTATACAATATTCTTAAAGGTTCCTTTTTCTCTGCAGTTACTTATTTTTGTAGATCAAAGGCCACTTTTCGGAATGAACATGCAACAAGTTATACAGCCCAGAGCTTCTGCTAATGGATTTGGCCGCCGGAAAGTTGAAAGAGAGAGTGGGAGTAAGATGGATAATAAGTTGCAGACTGGGAAAACAAATTCCAGCAGGTTGACAACTGCAGGTGATAATTGCTGACGTAAACATTTGTAATTTTTTCATGTTCCTCATTCTCACTTTAGTTGGATCAGGCAACAGAGGTGGAGGATATGAAAGTCCATTACACGAGCGACTGGTTTATTTAACTACATGCCTCATTGGACATCATGTGGAGGTTCAGGTGATAGATGGATCTGTATACTCTGGAATATTTCATGCTACAAACGCGGAGAAGGATTTTGGTAATTCACAAAAACTTGTGGAAATGTTTAAAGCCATTTGCCTCCTTCACATGTACTTTATTCTAACTTGCAGGAATTATTTTGAAAATGGCTCGCTTGACCAAGTCTGGATCTTCCCGAGGACAGAAGATGAGTTCAGATTCTGTTAGCAAGCCTTCAAAGACTTTAATTATACCAGCTAGAGAACTTTTGCAAATCATTGCAAAGGTCTTTCTCATATTATGCTTTCCTAATTTAAATGTGTTAGCAGTGCCAGATCACTGGGTAGTTGACTGCATGTATTCGACCCTCATTGCTGTTGGAAGTGCAATTGATCTTCTATTATATTTGTGTTGGTTTATGTTGCGTTTGTTATCAAGTGTCCTATCTTGTTGAACTTGTAACAAACTTTTTGCTCGTTCATTTGACCAGGGTGTGTCCGTAACAAGGGATGGATTGACTAATGAGATCAATCGTGAAAAGCAGCAGGAGATTATGACAGACTCCAGCATATCACAATCTCGTCATGTTGAGGCCGAGAGAGAGCTGGGACGCTGGGTCCCTGACAAAGATAACCCAGATTGTCCTGAGTTGGAGAATATATTTGAGGGCCCTTGGAATAGGTTGTCAATCCTTCTTATTTCATAGTTATTCATAGCACAGTGGTAACGTTGAAAAATCTCTGTACTTTAGTAGGATAAAATTTGCCAGTCGAGTGCGTTCTTTTTGAAGTACTACACTTTCAACTTTTTAGCCAAGAACCTCGCAGCTTATACTTCAAGTTTAAGGTCAAGCGAATGGCATGTATCCATCACCAACATCAAGTCTATCGGACTTAAAAATATAAGTATTAAGTCTAGTCGAGCAAAACCTCATGTAGTTTCACTGAGCATCGTCTTCAATTGCTCCCATATCATTGACTTTTTAGTTGCAATTGTCAAGTCGTAAATTAGTAGGTAACAGCGAAACTTTTAATGGCCAAACAGGGCAATTGAAATACAAAATTCATCAATTAGCTGGTTGATTAAGACTCTTTGATCAAGTTGAACTTTCAGTATGACGACCTAATAAAGTCGTACATACAACTTTTGATTTAAATATTCACAATTAAGTACACTGCTTGCTGTGTCTGCAGTTTGCCTGTCTTAGTGTTTTAGGGATGTATTTGAACACTGTAGGGGCTGGGATCAATTTGAAGCAAATGAAACACTGTTTGGAGTAAAGAGCACCTTCAATGAGGAGCTTTACACAACAAAACTTGATAGAGGTCCTCAGATGAGAGACCTGGAAAGGGAAGCTACAAGACTAGCTAGAGAAATTGAGGGTGAAGATACCAAAGATCTGCATTTAGCTGAGGTGTTGTTTCCCTGCTGCTCAATTTCCATTACAAATTCTGGTATGTTTCTCGTTCGTGCATCATATGTGCTTTATTTTTATAGGAACGAGGCATTCATCTTCACAGAGACTTCGATATTGATGAGGAAACTAGGTTCTCGTCTGTCTTAAGGGGGCTTGAGGATAGTGGATATTATGAAGCTGATGACATGGCATCAGATGCGCGTAATACTGAAACTTTTGGAGGTGTCTCTGATTCTGTCATTAGCAAGTCGTTTACCGACTTGACCAGCGAGAAAAGTAATGATAGATTGTCATCAAGCACTCCACCTATGGTACTTAACTAATCAATCTCATTCTCAGGAGTTTCTCTTTTCATGATTAATGCGGTTTATGTACATAAGTGATCGTGGCACACCCAATGCGTGTGCAAAAATTAAGTTAATAGTATAACCTTATGTTAAAAAAATCAAGCATCACGTGTAAGTGTTTATCATCAAATTTGGTGGAATAAATTTTAAATTATAGAAACCAAACATATCACTACAAGTACTTATTTACCTTCTAAGCTTTTGTTCATTTATCGTATGCATTTCGTGTGCGAAAATAAAATTATTTTATGTAATATCAAGCATGGTCTTTTGGATGTATTTTGACTATATCTTTTGAATAAATTTTCATATTTGAAGAACCAAAAATGTCCTCTTAGGTATTTATTTAATATTTAAATGTTATGTTTTGTGTTAGTTAAAAAAAAAATTATGATGCCAAGTGTCAACATTCTAAGTGGGTAGTGGAGAGTGGATTAGTTATTTTTACAGTTTTACCCTTAAGGTTGTCCAAGGTTTACCCTGATGGTAGTCTAAATCCTATAAAGAGGATGGGTAATTATGGAAAAGTCTTTATTTCGGACACATGTCAGAACCAGAATCACTTTCAGTGTAACACCAACATGGGCGTTACACCGAAGGTGGTGTTCTCATTGTAAGTAGTATAGATAGTCCGTTTAGGATTACTTCATTCTCTCTTAATGTAAAGCAGGACTTATTCTTTTTCCAGTTTCCTGCTTTTTATCTCCTCAGAGAACTTAGGACACTATCGTAACCCATTTTCCATTCTATATTTAAAAATGTGCGTCGTGGCCTTGAAATACAATTGCTTAGTGACTTTCGTGTTGTGGAATCTGATTCCAGGGATGGCTATATGTGCTTCTTTGTTGTTCTTGGCATAGAATAAGGAAAAGGAATGTGGGTTAGCTATCTATAACAATAAAAAGGACTTACGGTGTGCTGAGAAATCTTTTATTTACAACTTTGGTCACCTTAAGATGTCAAACGAAATTGGATCTTAGAAGTTTCGTGGCACAGTTTGTTTTCTTTCTAAAACTGAGTTATTTATTTATATATATATATATATATATATTTATCTGTCCATATTTGTTTCCTTTAGCTGACTTCTTGTTTTTCCCTTTTTATCCCCTTTTTTTTTTTTGGTGTTAAGCAGGATGAGGTACAATCTATTCAGCCAAGTACTGCCAGGGATATCTTTCGGTCTGGTTCCAATGATCATTCTAGACAGTTGTCATCAGAGCTTCTTTCTAGCAGTACCACATCTTTGGATAGTCAGAGCAGGTTCTTATATTGGCTAAGTACATATGAATTTCTATTTCGTCAGGGGAAAAAAAATGACTGCTTCCTTTTATCATTGTTATACGAACTGATAGCATAATTTATAATTTTCAAATTCCTTAATTGAGCTTTGCTTTTTTCAGGACACAAGAGAACCAGTTTAATGAACAGCACGCTGCAAGTAGTTACTCCAAAAATGAGACGGTAGATAAATTTTGACTACTTTTAGTAGGGCTACAGATGCATAATCTTCCTCTTTGTATTCTGAGACCAAATTTAGTGTGTGAATACTTTCTAAATTGTGTGTTTCTTATTGCAGCTAGCTGAGGATGCCCAAACGTCAAAAGCTGATGGTAAGTGCGTGCTATGCTCTGTTGTCGATAAACTGGTTTTAAAGGAATAGATAAAAGGAAACACTTAATTTCGTTCTGTTAAGATTTATCAGAAAAAGATAAAAAGGAAAATAGTCTGTTAAAGTTGGAGAGTCAATTATTTCTCTGTTCTCAGGTAAGATTATGTTGAAATTGGCAAAGGTGATCAGATAATTATTTCTTTGACTTTCGAAATTCCATCAATAGACAAATATTTTCTTCTCATTCAGATTAGAATGTAAATAACTGCAAAATAAAGAAGAACGAATGAATGATTTGTCTAAAAATTGCTTCATACTCGCTTAATAGAAACAGGAAAAATGAGTCTAAAGCACTTCAATACTACGAATATTTGAGGACCTCAAGTATATAGAGTATTGTGCATGGCTGGACATTAAGAATATTATGGCTCATATTGATCAAGCAGTTGAATTGGCTATCCTTAAGATGAGAAAATATACGTAAAATTTGTGTATCTTTACGTAAAATTTGTGCGTCATTAGTTTAGTTTCGTTTCTTATGAACAGTCGTTCAAGAAAGAGGTTTGTGCTTGGGGGGCTGGTCTAGGCACAATAGCAGCTAAGTAGCATGACATGGACTGTGTCTGTCACTGACACCTATGGGGACATCAGTTTCCAAAGTCAAAATTTGGACACTGCATGACACCGCCAGATCACACACACACACACACACACCCCTATGTGTGTGTTTGTGTGCACTTGTATTTAGAAAGTGTGAGTTTTCATGTATGACCTCGTTCCAATCAACTTAAAGCAATCAAATTGCTGAAATATAAATTAAGAAAGGAGAAGCTGCAGCGACAAGCCGTTCAAGAAGCATGAAATTAAAGTAGCAAGGGAAAAGAAGTAGCATATAGGAGAAATAAAAAGAAGGAAGTATACTACTCTTTCATGAATTAAGAAAATATATTGTGGTTTAGCCCATACCTGTCTCACACCTTCCCAGAAGTGTCCGATACGTCCATAAATTAAAAAAGAACATTTCAAGTTGTCCAGTACGTGCCAACACGTGTCTGGAGCTGTCCGAGCTGTCGGGATTTCAGCAAGTGCATATCAGGTGTCCTTGCTTTATAGGGGGTGGTAGTGGTGGGAGCTGTTTATAATGCCCGATGCCTGGGCTTAGGTTGGTGAGAGGATGCTAATTTTGGGTGAGGATCTATCTATAAACACCAAGAATCTGTTCAAAACCAAAGAGCCTCACGGGGAAAGGGGGGTTTTGGGGTGTGGGGGGTTTTGGGAGGTGGGGGTGCGGGCATGTAAATAGTTCTACATTCTGGTCAGGTTTTTGGCATGTTGGAAAAATACGAACAAGTACAGGTTCTAAAAAAATTTGACAATCAATACTCGCCTTGCGATCTCCTTTATGGTATTTCATGATCTCGTGCATGTATAAGAACAAGATCGAACAGAGACACACCAATTGCTTCGCTGATGTAACAAGATTCGGCTGTAAGAGAATGTGGTTCTCCTAAGGACCTTCCTCGTATGACCTCACAGGACTTTGAGGAGTGGACTCTAAGCTTGCCTCCCAAACACCTTAGCTTTCACAAAGTTGTATTGTGAGATTGACAAAGATGTGATCCGGCCTAGTATTTGTATTACTAGGTTTAATCTTGCTCTAAAAATCTCGTTCGAGTTAAGGCTAGGATAGAATTGTTAGGTTATCTCGTAAACCTATCTAGAATTTATTACTAACTAACTGCACTTGCGCTCTAGTCTAGGAGTTCTGGTTTAAGCCCTTACTAATAATGTGCAGAATTTCCCTGTACAAAGTATTCATATAAGTCTTGAAATCAATTTACAGTAGTTTTGAAGCATTTATATCTAATCTTCAAGTGCCTAATTCATAACCTTGATGATATATTCTTTCAATAAATTAAATTAACCTTTTAACTATATTCATTACTAAAAGACTTGGCCCATGTTTCATGATAAACAATAAATTAAGGGAATATTTAAAAAGAACATGTAATTTAATGTCAGTAGATGGCGTTCTTAACATTCCTAACACATTATCAGATAGCCAAGGTATTGATCATCTATACTATATGTAAAGAGAATGGCCCCTTTTGGTGGCATTCTATAATGTTTTTTGAAAAAATAACACAAAACAAATGTTTTTTGAAAAATAACACAAAACAAATGTTTTTTTGAAAAATAACACAAAACAAAAGTTTAAATGGTAAATAACTACCTATAAGGATACGTTTGGTTTCCATAATTAAAATTTATTTTACCAAATGTGATAATAAACACTTATATGTGATGCTAGATTTTTTTAGCAAAATTAATAGTATAACTTTATTTTTGCACATGCAGTCTCGTGTGCCACGGTGATTCGTTATATAATATTTGAATTCATTGAAATATCAAGTGCATATATAATAATTTCAATTTAATCACCATTTATGAATTACGGGTTTCCACACATTAGTACTTTTTTGAAAAAAAATTTATCTGACAGTATCACAATAAAATATTATTCATAATGATCTTGAAATGATAAACCATCTCATTAAGCATCCTAATCTACTATTTGATTTCTCCAAGTTCATCTAAGGTTGTGAATGCATATCACATGAATTATATCTTCTGTATATAAGCATCTCTATGCACATAAATCATTATATCTTCTGTGTATAAGCATCTTTAGGCACATCAATCATTTGGGGAAGGCGGATGTCTTGGTATGCCATAGAGTACTTCTCTGTGGCTATGATCAAAACGACGTAGTTCTTGGGAACTTTTATTCTTTTTTGATTTTTTTCCTTCTGCCACCGCCAATACCACCACTACCCACCACCTCCATCACCGGCCGCCTCGACTGCCGACCATGCACCACCACCACCACCACCACCACTGCCGGTCTCAACCTGCAACCCACCACCTCATCCCGTTACCAGCACGCCATAGCCCCACCCGCCATTGCAGTTCCCATCACCGTAATAACAAACCTCCAGCGGGATGTAATTAACCACAGGGGGTTATAAGGACAATTGGGGCCGAGGGCAGTGTATTTTGGGGCAGTGTATTTTGGCGATTCTCATTGCTTTGCCGCTACGATAGTGGTGACGATTGTGGATGGTGGTGACGAGCGGGGGGAGAGAGAAAACAATTAGAGTTGTAAATTTAGAACTAAATGACCTCTTCACCGATAATGGATTAATACTTGTAGGCTTGAAATAAGGGCATAATTGTCTTTTTTATTAGTTGCCATAGAGAATTTCTCTTTGGCATAGCAATGCATCTTTTCTGCCCATTCTATATTACATATGATATGGAGATAAAAGACTAACATGCCCAATGAGAATGTGCAATATTCGCAAACTTAGAAATAGCGTCAATCAAATAAAAAAGTTTTAGGGAAAAACCTAACAGTCTCTACAGAGTTAGAGTACTTAAGCTGGTGGGGCTCTTCTGTTATGTGATTGATTGTCAAGATCTAGTTAACTTCTTTGGGGTTAGTTCATACGTTATTGATATGTTTTCTTCACAATTTGGTTTCTCCTTTCTTAGAGCTCGTGGCCTGTACAAATAATCTTGTTTTAAAAGACTGTCTTCTCTTCTTGACAAGTGATATTGTAAGACGGAACATACAAATAACCTGTCAGGGACTGGAAAAATCAGCTAATGTTAGCTTCCCTCTCACTCCTGAAAGGGAGGAGTATTTGCAAATTTGAAGTCTAAGCTTATGAATGGGGAGATGAATCCCATGTATACAAGCTTCACTTCCTTTCAGATTCATTTACATGAGACACAAAGTAGCCATACCACTTTTTTCTGAAAAGCCCAAGGAACTCATCAATTGCTTCAGGCTCCCAATCAGGAAAAGATCATCAATTACTTCAAACCAATAACCTGTCTTTAGGTCCCTATAATCAGCAAGTTCGTCCAGCAGGATCCTTTTGTAGTTTTGTTGAAAATTGGTTGATCCCAACAACCCACACAACATTATATACGTGTGCTTTCAGGATTGGTCCCAACCTGATCTAATATTCTTCCACAAACCTAGGCACCTACGCCTTCAAGCCTACATAACACAGATGCCTACTCCTAGCTTGTTTCCTTTTTTCTTTTTGCTCTTTGAATATCTTCCTTTAAAAGCTATCACGTTCGTTAGATAACTGCCTCTTCCATTACCAATCAAGGCCTGATTAAATTCCTAAAAGGGAAGTGATATTCCCACTCCAAATGACTCTTTGCGGCACTTTTGAATATCACTTTTTCAGTCTTCTGGTTGAAAATTGGCATGCTTCTGACTATATCGGTCACGCATTGTCTATTGAGAAGTGCGTCTTGTATAACGACTTAGGTCCATGGCCTCACCACAGGGCAATGCCTTCCTTAAAAGGGCTAGTGAAGTAGATATTAATGAATTCATATGCAGGGTCTTATAGAGCTAATCTTATATTCTCCCACATTCGATGTGGCCTGTGGGATATCACAATTTCCCTTTCTTATGCCTAATCGTCCTCGTAAAAGGCTCAATCACATATAGTCCAGAATCTTCCTTTATGGCCAATGTGGGATTTACTGAGCTCACTCTTTGTTGCTCAGCCATACTCTTGCTGTGGTATATGCTCGGGCTTACCTTCGTTTCCTCCAACAATCAGAAACCCAACTAGATAGCCCAGTCCGAGCTTTTGAGACTTGACTCCGATACCACTACTAACAACCCAGGTCCACGGCCTGGGCAATGCTGCTAGCCAAGTAGGTTTTTTTCCTTATGCTGTATGTTTCTCCTAGTTCTTTTTTTAAGATTTGTCTCTTTATGTTTCTCCTAGTTCTTTTTTTTCCTTATGCTGTATAATGCTATTGATACTTGCTATGCCTGCTTGGTTAAATTTGTGTGTTTTAACCATTTGTGCAATTGCTTTAATTGAGCAGAATCACAGTCATCATTGAGGCTAAAGAAAGATAACTCCGATAAGGGGGCCCTCTCCCCAAATGCTACTGCATATGCTCCATCTCGTTCTTCAGCCAAAGGTCAGGAGAAGACGAGTCCTTCTGGTGAAGTTTCAGAGAGCACTGTCTCTTTGAAAGCACATGGAACAACACAATCCGTAACCTCACGTGCTCGACCTGGTAGTTCTACATCATCCACTTCAGATTGTGGAAATGTTGCCCCACCTTCAAGGGGCTCTGGATTATCACCAAGCTCATCAGTGGGTTCACTGTCTTCAGAAAAATCAACTCTGAATCCGCATGCTAAGGTATAGATTTGATATGAAGTGTGGTTTTTCTTGATTAGTTACAGTCCTCCTCCCCACCCCCACCCACCAACCAAAAAAGAAGAAAAAGGATTGCAAGAAATGGAGAGGAAAAAGGAGGGAACCAGTTTGCATTGTCTTGCATGTGCTCTTACTATGTTTGCTGTCACATGGTCGCATGGCTAATAGATTCTGCTATCTTTTGAACTGTTTGTCAAGAATTCATTGCAAGTCTTTTGAACTGTTTGTCAGGAATTCAAACTCAATCCAAATGCAAAGAGTTTCACCCCTACTCAGACACCTTTAAGGCCTGCATCTCCAGTGTCTGATGGTTCCTTCTACTATCCGACTAATGTGGCTACTGTCTCACATATGCATGGAATGCCTGTGGGCGTTGGGGTAAGTCAAGTCTTCGTAACTAACAGTGTTTCCTGCCCAGTTTCTACCAGTTTTTAGTTTTGTCGCTGAAGAGTATACTATTCACAAAATATTGACATCTTAATGAGAAAAAGTTGTGGACAAACATATAGCAATGTGGAAATAGACATTCCCTTGATTTGTTATGTGGTGGTGTTATTGTTCTTATAACATGGTAGTAATTTAGAGCTAGGTGACACTTTCCATCATTTTAGGAAGAAAAAGCACTCAAGTCGTGCACCGGCGATTTAGATGCAAGTTGTGCCTTGACTTGTTCAAAGTCAAGGCAGTTTCCGTTATTTTAGGCAGTTTCAAGCTGCGCTTGACTTGTTCAAAGTCGCAGACAGAGAAGTCAAATTCACGTCGGAGCAGAATTCGTTTCTGGTTCGACAGATTGTTGCCATGTCGCGGAATGATGACAGCAATCAATAACCGCATTAATTTAATGAGGGAGAAAGCTTCATTTCCCAAAAAATTTCATGAGGATTCATGCTTGTCACCTGTACTTATTGGAGTCTTGCTAGGTAGCACGGACACGGTGTCGGACACTGACACCGGACACCGCAATTTCCAAAAAATCAGATTTTGGACACCGCAGGACACCGCTATTTTTTAAATATATTTTATATTATATATATATTTTTAATAAATATCAAATATATTTCACAATCTAAAATAACAAATAATAATGAAAAACTATAAGTTATAATTTATTTGATCAATATTTGTTTAGTTAATATACTGAAAATGCAACAACAAAGGGAGAAAAGAAAAAAAAAAGAAAAGAAAGAAATGGAGGACAAAGGAAGAAAAGGAAAAGGACAGAAACAAGAGGACAAAAGAGAGAAAAGAAAAAGAGAGGACAGAAACGGAGGACAAAAGGAAGAAAAAAGAAGAGGAGAACAGAAACGGGAGAAGAAAAGGGAGAAAAGAAAAAAAGAGAAGGACGGGAGGGATAACGGAAAGAAGCTCCAGCACCGCCGCAACCTGTGGGTCAGCGACGGCGGCGGAGGTCTGGATCTATCCAGCGAGTCGGCTGCTTCGGTCTTCGCGACGGCGAGTGGATAGTCTGGATCTATCGGCGACGGCGTCAGAATGTTTGGCGACCAGCTCCGACAGCTCGGACGACGGCTACTAGTCTGTAATGCTCCGAAGGCTTCCGTAACGTGAGTGTTCCCTTCTCAGATAGGCGACGGTCGTAAGGTGAGTGAAGATCAGATTAGGGCACAATTTCTTGGCCCCTGAAATTAGTTCAAAAAATTGCAAGTAGCTCCAAACGGTGCGACACTGCAGATGCCGTGTCCGACACTCCTCGACGAAGTGTCCGACACGGTGTCGGAAAATTAAAAAAAAATAAAATTTTCCGACACTGATTGGCGGTGTCCGACACGTGTCGAGCGGTGTCCGGAGGGTGTCGAGGTGTCCGTCCGTTTAGGACACCAAACCTCCACCTAGGAGAGGTGTCCGTGCTTCAGAGGAGTCTTGATACCTTTGGTTCTTCCCATGAGCCACGCTTGACTTCACATGTACCTTTTTTTTTTCCAACGCGTTCTGCCTAAATTAATGTATTAGTTATATATTGATCAATTGCATATTGGAATATATATGTGTGTTGTGTCTCAAAATAAATAATATAATATTGAAGTCTTTTAGGCGCTCTCGCAATCACGAGTTTTTTGAAAATTGACGCCTTCACAAACTCGCACCCGGAATGCGAATTTGTCACTTAGGTTTAGTGCTTCCATGTTCCATGGATATCCAACATAAAGCTCTTAAATCTGCAAAATCATATGATTGAAATTCCCAGCCACTTCTTGAAGATAGTTCCATTTCATATCATTGACATGCAGCAAAATTGGCACTGCACACAGATACAGATAGGGAGGGAAATGGAGGATGAGTGTTGCTTGTGGAGGAGGTGGGGTGGGGGGTGTGTTGATTTTGCATTCATTTCAACTCGTTTAAGATTCGTGGTTAACAACAAAATTTTCTTTTGGCAGATTGGACCATCGTTTGCCTCCCATCATCCTGTTATATTCAATCCGCAGGCTCCGCCTATGCAATCTTCGCAGGCGTATTTTCATTCTAATGGACCTCAGGTATAAAATGCGTGCCTTATGGTTCTTGTGAAGATTTGGTTGTGAACATTAAATCTAGAATATAGGAATTGATAGATCACTGTTCTGACAGTATGGGCAGCAGATGATTCTTGGTCAGCCTCGACAAGTCCTGTACATGCCGTCTTATTCTCCTGTAAGAGAGTTTCCTTATGCCTTTCATGCGACTCCTCTTTTTCTCAGCTCAGTGTTCTCACTTCTGAAATAGATAATCCTAATTAGATGAAAATCTAGAAACCGGTTACACATCTAAACTCACCTGAACTTGTAAAGGCTGCCACCTTATTACACCTTTTTGTGGTTCTTAGTATCTATTTTCACCTATTGGCAACTGTCTATTCTTTTGTGGCATGAGTACCGAAATGCACATTTACCAAATGATATGGTGGGATGCAAGGTATGATTATGTTTTAACAGATCGAGTCTATGCTCACAAATGGTTGCGCACATCTTATCCATCAACTGCCACAGATCTCTCATGTTGGAACTTGTTTAGACAATGTGCCTGGTTTTTAGCCAGTGGATCAATACTAAGCAACTCCCGTTGTGTTGACAGGAAATGCCATACAAAGGAAGAGATTTCTAGGCAGTTGGTTGCCAGATTGCATTCTTGGTCACTTAGTCATCTCAGCTGATGAAGAATAATATGCCCGAGTCCAGACTGCTTGGAGCAATTTCTCGGCTAGAAGATAGTTATAAATTACAGCTGGCAAGATCTTACAGTTCTCAAGCACCATTGTGCACAGAGAAGCTTAATTTTTAGGGGCATAATATTATTCCTTGTGACCATTTTTTTTTTGTTAGCGGACCTTATGACTTTACCATGCCATGACTTGGGACCCTTTTTTTTATATTTATTTTTTATGTTTTTAGATGTTTAGCATCATTTTTTTCCTTTATTGTTTTTTTTTTCTAATAGATAAAATTACCAGGGACGATAACATGTTTTGGACGCCTGGTATTGTTTTTGTCCAACGCAGAGTTATGCCGTATGGCTTAGGGGCAAGTTAAGTAACCAAGGAATCCAAGAGGTGCTTTATTGCTTATAAGCCTAAACTAAGTTTTTGATGGGGAAATACACGGTAAGTAGCCAGGATCTATCAGATTTTCACAAAAATAGGAACCCAGTCACGAGCCAAAGGAGCATCAAGGAGGATGTTGGTTGCTCATTGCAACGTTTCTATTTAGAATCGAGTCTTGAGCACGGATTGCATATTTGCAAGATCTTAGATCATTGTTTAAACTATATATAGGATCGTTATGCCGGGTAGGGGGTGGAGGAAATCGAAGGTAAATTAACGAAGATTAGGAGTTATTTTATGATGTTGCGAAATATTTTAGATAGTTGGGATTATTAGTTTCGAACTATCCGATACAGTCGACTCGAGCGCATACTAGAACTAAATATTTTATTGTTTGTGTGAGATCAAGGTGAGAGCCAAAATTCTGTATTTGAGTTTCATATGCAGTGTCTTCGTTATGTAATCCATGCACGATAAACTAATAAAATACGTACTACATTTGTTGTGCTTATGGCTTGAAAGCTCGAATTTGGTGTGAAATTCCCAGTAGAAGAAGATGAATATTTTTTAGGTATTGAGTATGAATCTTCATTTTAATGAATTAAGTATAAATAATATTTTTGCCCAAACAAAAAAGTAAAGAAAAAGAGCACGGCGTGAGGACTAGATCAGGACGGTTGGAACAATGCGCCGCAGAAGCCTTTCGTGGAGTCCACCGTGACCTGTTAAATACAGGAGGGGGGACAAAAGCTGCCGTCCAAAAACCAAAAAGTCGCCCATCACTCCACCGATCCACTGCACGCGTCCCCACACATTTCCATTGTCGGTGATCTGAAGCCCCAACATAAAGGCTGTGTGCACACTTTCCAACCTCGCCGTCTCTTAACGCCGTCATACCTCGAAAAATCCCGAAATTTGAATATCACTCCGAACCAAATATAGGTTAGGCAATCCCGTACCTTAGGCTCGGACCCGTCTCGTTCTTTGCCCACGTACACTTATTTAAAACGACACCTGTCCACCATTTCATCACAGCTTACAGATACTGCTTTCGCTTCGTCACTCTCTCGTTAACAGATTCAGTTTCTGAGCCGCAACGTTTCGGATTCCTTTGTGATTCTCTTTTCGTACCGGCAATGGCTGAGCACGACGAGGTTCCGGAACATAAGGAGGAGTCGTTGATGGAGAAGATAGCGGAGAAGTTTCACGGCGACGATTCGACGTCGTCTTCGTCGTTGTCCGATTCCGACGCCGAGAAGGAGGAGAAGAATAAGCCTGCTGCCGCGCCGGATTCCTCCGTCAAGGCGAAGATTTTCCGCTTGTTCGGCCGAGAGGAACCGGTTCATAAGGTCTTCGGTGGGGGCAAACGTACGAATCGCCTCTCTCTTATCTATGTACTCACTTGTATATGCATGCGAATTGTTGCTTTAGTTCATTCGTTCTTGATCTTGCGATTTGTGCTGTTGAAATGTGAAGATTTTGATACTATTAGGGTTTTTGAACTTTAAATGACTGTAGTGTGGATTTGCATTTAGTTGCTGAATTTGATTGGACGATCTGGTGATAAATTTGTACTCAGATCAAAGCTTTAGTGTAGGTGAACAAAATTTTTTAAAGAGGCTGAAACGTTGTAGGATCTGTTTGGGTTGTTTTTGGATTTTGAAGTCATGCTTCAATTTTAGGGTGTTTTGTGGATTTTTAATTTGCTATTGCTGTTTTTTGCTGCTTAGAATATATAGCTAATGAAGGAAGTAAGGGTTTGTGATTCTACCAACTGTTGAATTTATGATTCCAGGGTTCTGTGGAAGTGCTTAGTGTGCTAAGGTTTGATTATCTTTTGATATTTTTGTTTTGTTAGCGTTAGTCTTGGCTGCTCAGATTATCTAGGAAATGCAATAAAGTAAGGCATTTGATTGTTGTGATGCTTGAGTTTAGGACAGTACTCAGTAGATCTGCCTCTTTGATCCTATTTGTTTTTTCACAATTTAAACTGAATTGTGATAATCTGGGGCATAAGATAAGTTTTCAGCTTCACTTCTGTCGAGCTCTAATAACATTTTAACATATATTCTTCAAAGTGTGTAGTAAACTGGATGACATTGTGAGATATTTCAACTTCTTAGTTGCTATATATGGCTGCTGATTTCATGTAAAGAAAGGGAAAAGGTTATGACGGTTGGATCCACTATACTTGAGCGTAACCATTTTAGTGATGAGAGTAGTAGCATGTGCCTTGGAAGAACCCTGAAACTGTTCTTCAATATGAGCAAGGTACATCTTAGCATTATCCGAGTCAGGAATGGCTCCTCGAATAGCAGTCGTAATGGAGCCTTTCATAATCATCAGGGATATGCGGTTGGAACGCTCCCACTTTTCATAACCTCTGACACGATTCTTGACTTCATAACCACCGCTAGGACCAGTGCATATTACTCTGACTGATATGTCAGTTCTGCAATTCAGAACATTTCTCGAAGGCAAAAATAATTAAAAGAGTATACACTACTAGGTTAATATATAAACAGAGGTATAAACTATGAGGTTTTACTAGTTGCTACGATTGATGTCTCTCTGGCTTTCAAACCTGGTCTCTCTCTCTCTCTCTCTCTCTCACACACACGCACACGGACACGCACTCTCTCTCTCTCTCTATATATATATATCTTTATCTCTCTCTCTTCCCCCCTTTCAAATTTCTGTGATTGTTTTGTGCAGCTGCTGATGTCTTCTTGTGGAGGAACAAGAAAATTTCTGCTGCTGTACTCGGTGGCGTGACCGCAATGTGGGTTCTCTTTGAATTGCTGGAGTACCATCTGCTCACTTTGGTCTCCCATATTTTGATTCTCGTACTGGCAGTCCTGTTCTTGTGGTCCAATGCCTCAACTTTCATAAATAAGTGAGCTTTCTAGGTCTTATATGTGATACTTTATTTGGTTTGCATTTTTGAATGTGTAGCCTGACTGCTTTAGCTCAGGTCACCTCCACGCATCCCTGAAGTTCGCCTTCCAGAGGATCCATTTATTCAGGTTGCTGCTGCCCTAAGGATCAAAATTAACCGAGCTATTGCTGTGTTGCGCGATATTGCATCTGGAAGAGATCTGAAGAAGTTTGTGGCAGTATGTTCTCTGATTTTACCTATTACTCCTACATTTTTTCTATTGTTTTTGTGCGACAAATTTGAAGTTGCCAAATGATAAAAAATCTAGACATCCTTTTTCCTATATCGCAAAAAAGAAATTTGGTACTCTGGGAAGTCATTAGATGCAAGCTTGTTTTTTTATTGTTTCCATGTATTGCTAAGCAAGCTGCATAAAGTTCAGAATTCTTTGTTTCCATCACCTCCTTTCTCAATATTAATGGTAACTTTTATTTTGTGGTATCGGCTTCGCTATATGTTGTGTGTATCAAGCTTATGAAAGAATCTGGTTAACATTTGTGGTTTGTGTACTGTCCTTGTGGAATTGCTTGTTGTGCTTTATATGAATGGTGACCAATTAGCCAGTCACACGTTCTCATACTGGTGGTTATTATATGAACGGTCAGTAAGTCCCCCATATCATCATCTGGCTAATTGCTTTTGAAATTCTACCTTTCTTTATGGAGTCGGCTTAGAAGCTATTAACTACATTGCATACATTTTCTTTGTTATGTGTGTGTGTAATGTTAATAAGGAATGTTAACTTCTCTGCTTTCTTATCTTCTTGTGTCCGGTGCGTGTGTGGCTTAAATGAGTTTGATGTTATTTCGGTGTGGATTTACTCCTAGGTGATTAACTTCTTGTCTGGTGCATGCTATGTGCGTGCATACGGGTGTGGTGTAAACAAGTTTGTTTTTATTTCTGTGCGGGTTTACTTGTCTTGTGTTGTACCAATGGGGACCATTTAGCCAGTCACGCATCCGTGTATTGGTTGTTATTTTGTGAATGGTCAGTAGGTTACCAACATGATTATCTGGTTAATTTTTAAAGTTCACCTCTCTCTTTGGAGTCAGACTTATAGGCTGTTAACTACATTTCATATTCTTTTTGTGTGTGTGTGACCGGTGAGAAATTCCATCATCTGTGCTTCCACTTGTAGGTGGTTAACTTATCTTCTTATGTCTGGTGCGTGCGTGTCGTAAATGAGTTTGATGTTGTTTCTGTGTGGATTAACTTGTTTTGCTTTGTATCAATGGTGACCAATTAGCCAGTCACATATCCGCCTTTTGGTTGTTATTTTGTGAATTGTCAGTATGTCACCCACAAGGTTATCTGGTTAATGGCTTTTCAAAGTCTACCTCTCTCTCTTTGGGGTCAGACTTATAGGCTGTTAACTACATTTCATATTCTTTTGTGTGTGTGTGTGTGTGTGTGTGAGACCAGTGAGAAATTCCAACATCTATGCTTCCACTTGTAGGTGGTTAACTTATCTTCTTATGTCTGGTGCGTGCGTGGCGTAAATGAGTTTGATGTTGTTTCTGTGTGGATTCACTTGTTTTGCTTTGTATCAATGGTGACCAATTAGCTAGTCACATATCCACCTTTTGGTTGTTATTTTGTGAATGGTCAGTATGTCACCCACAAAATTATCTGGTTAATGGCTTTTCAAAGTCTACCTCTCTCTCTTTGGAGTCAGACTTATAGGCTGTTAACTACATTTCATATTCTTGTGTGTGCGCGGGCGCATGTGCGTGATTAGTGGGAAATTCCAACTTCCGCCTTTTGGTTGTTATTTTGTGAATGGTCAGTATGTCACCCACAACATTATCTGGTTAATGGCTTCTCAAAGTCTACCTTTCTTCTTTGGAGTCGACATATAGGCTGTTAACTACATTTGATATTTTTTATTGTGTGGTTATGTATTATTACTGTGAAATGCTAAGTTCTCTGCTTCCATTTGTAGGTGGTTAACTTGTTTTCTTATGGCTGGTGTGTGTGTGCTCTTGTGCGTTTCATTTTCTGAATGGTCAGTGTGTCATCTACAACATTAACCGGATAATGTTGTAGATGACACTCTGACCAATTAGCCAGTCACATATCTGCCTACTGATTTATTTCTGTGTCTGTTTACTTGTTCTGCTTTGAATAAATGGTGACCAATTAGCCAGTCACATATCTGCCTACTGATTTTTATTTTGTGAATGTTCAGAGTGTCATCTACAACATTATCCGGTTAATGGCTTTTCAAAGTCTATCTTTCCTCTTTTGATCGACTTATAGGATGTTAACTACATTCCATAATTTTTTGTGTTGATAAATGCTCACGTTTCTCTTTCCACTATTGCTGGTGTGTGCGTCTAAACAAGTTTGATGTTGCTTGTGAAATTGCTTGTTTTGCTTGTACCTATGGTGACTAATTAGC
This sequence comes from Escallonia herrerae, assembly GCA_033070095.1. NCBI lineage: Eukaryota > Viridiplantae > Streptophyta > Magnoliopsida > Escalloniales > Escalloniaceae > Escallonia > Escallonia herrerae. The sequence goes on from JAVXUP010000600.1 coordinate 23,184, forward strand.
CAGTCACATATCCGCCCACTGGTGGTTTATTTTGCAAATGATCAGTAAGTCACCCACAACATTATCCGGCTAATGGCCTTTTCAATGTCTACCATCATTTTTTGGGTTCGGCTTATACGCTGTTAACTACATTCCATTTGTATGCAAGTTTTCTCATTTATGGCTGTTGCATGTGCTCAGCTTGTCTTACACTAGTTTTAATGTCATTGCTGCTATTCTGATAACTTAAAAAGACCTTGTATCTTGGTTATCAGGTCATTACTGGATTGTGGGTTCTGTCGGTTGTCGGGAGTTGGTGCAATTTCTTGACATTGTTCTATATAAGTAAGTCCATATACCTTTTTATCTTAGTTTTTTCTGACGTGTAGAATTATATCAAGTAGCTTTTGAGATGTTATATCCTCCAGAGAAGCTTATAGTGTCAAATCATGTTCCTTGTAAAACAGCTTTCGTGTTGCTTCACACATTGCCTGTCCTCTATGAGAAGTATGAACACAAGATTGATCCACTAGCAGAGAAAGCGGTGATTGAGATCAAGAAGCAGTATGCTGTATTTGATGCTAAGGTTCTGAGTAAAATACCTAGAGGACCGCTGAAAGACAAGAAGAGGGCTTAGAGGAATTGAGGTTTCTCCATTTGTGGTTGGGATTAGGTTGCTGTGAGATCTCCTGATGGGATTGTGCTCTCTGTATTTGTAAGAGCCCTGCTCTCATGTTTTTTTCCTGTGCTTGTAGTTCTGGGTTTTTCACTATGGTTGATTTTGGATTTAGTCTATTAGGTCTTACAAATGCCACAACCGCATATCAGTGGCAGTGCTTTAGAAGTAAATGGTAGCAGTTCCCCTGCTCAAATCAAATCGAATTCTAGTTTTCGCCTGTGATGATATTTTGTTTGTGTACGACCCTTTGAGCCTGACCCTTGGAGTATTTGTTTAGCATTTACTTGTATAGAGAAAAGAACTGTGCACTGGCTCTCTCTCCGCGTTAAGTTGCATTCATTTGAAGCTTTGTGCACTCGTTTATTTTGCTGGACTGTGTCAGCTTTTTTGGAAGTATAGATAGATGGTCCATGCAGCTTTGTTTTCTAGGGCACAAACTTTGGTACTGATCTCCTTTGTTGTCCTTTGAATCTTTCTCTTGTTTACAGCATTCCTGCTAGTGTATACGACACGTTCTCATTGGTGAATTGAAGTTTTCTTGGTTGACCAGGGTTATGTATTGCTTTTGAAATGAAGAAGACCTTTCCCTCCTGTTCTCAGGAAATGCTTTTTTCGTATTCCTTTCTCACCAAGTCCATTTCTGCATAAATCCGGCCTAAATATATGGTAATTTATATTGATGCGCGATGTGTAGAGTGGATTTTCAACATGATTCTCTCCAAGCACAGAGTGAGATTATTATGTGATCTTGTTATAAAGCTTTGTAAAGGTTGACGGGATTTCCAGCATTCTGGGGGAGGCTCAGTCCCCAGCCAAATCCGGGGTCCAACCTTTGATTATATGGTTTTGGTTTTGAAACATTTTTGATTGAATTGTTGGGGGAATACATGTGAAGCACAACGTGAAGGGGTTTCACTGTAATTTTCCCGAGGGTTGTGAAGGTAAGAAGAACAGAGGGATGCTAGCTAGTGTCGTGAGAAATCTATTTGGGCATTTTCAGAAATTAAATGGTTTGATAAAATGCCCTTCTCGTAAGCAATATTAAATTAAGCTCCATGCTGATCATCGTGGCCCATTCATTTTTTTTGTTTTGTTTTTGGGCATCATCAGCGAACGTTTTGCACTAGTTTGATTCCTTGTCTTGGCACCACTTATCATAAAGAATAGATTTTGGCTTATATTCAGGTTATATGAATTTTCCTCCAACCCTGTGTATAGTGATAATTAGTAGTCACTAAATATTTCTTATGGTTTTTCTTAACACTTTTAAATACAATTATCATTAGTACTTTTTTAACGTCAGTAAATAAAAGTTATTATAAACATTTATAGACGATTGTTTGTCGTTATATAGCGGGTAAAAAGAAAATTCTTTCAACCACGATAGCGACTAAATTTTTTCCTAAGTGGAAGTAAAGTTTCGTCAACCAATTAGCTCATAGCCTGATTTATGAATCTAAGCTGTGTAAGATTTTTGAGTCTGCAATGCTACAATGATGCGAATGAACATCAATTCGAATTGGCAAGAAAATTTTATGGACTTTTGAGGATTGCCTCTCTCTAAAATTACTCTCCGCCTTCTCTCTTAAACCTAGTTCTGTAGAAAGTTGCCATGGCCACCCCACTGTGCTTCCGTTCGCGTGGGTCGACCACCCGACGAGTAGTTTGTAGCTTCCTTTTTTCGTATAGTGTGGTAGATTCCTGATGTACAGTGGTTTTTCTGTGAAATTAGGTTTGGATTTGGAAAGGGATAGTAGAAGGATGAGAATCGCGGTGTTGAAGATCTTTGGTGGTGTATTGTGCCTTCTTAAATAGTGTGCTCACTTTTGGATTGTGCAGTTCCCGTTGTTTGCTCTATGGTTATCACCTTGTGCTTGTTAATTGTTATTATTTTTATTTCGTTCTTTTTGTTTCCTAAACATGTAGACTGTACATGTCATTTTAAGTTGAGTTAAAGTATAGGATATGTTATGTTTTAGTTTAATCGTAATGTGTATAAGTTTATTAGGTTTATGGTTTCTTTGGACTTTTGAGGTCATGTATACTGAGTCACAAGAATGTCGTGACCCATAATATCTGTAAGGTCTAGATCAAAACGACTGTATAACTTTAAATTATTAATGCAATTCTCTTATTCTATCAAAAAAAGAATTAGCAAGAAAATAAATTTGCAAAACTTATGTCAAATATCCATGTGGTTTGGGATCGTTGCAAGAAGTTCCTTAGGGTTAGGAAAGTTACAAAGAGATGCATGAGGTGACAAATCTGTTGCAACTGTCAAAAGGATTATGCAAATTAGACGGATGTAATGCTCATGCTCCCAAGAAGTGCATTTGTAGAGATTAATCTAATGAAATGCAAAAATGCCTAATTTTCATTTCCACTCTAACTAAAACCCTAGCCTACCTCCTCCCAACTCAGTCCCATCCATCACCAACCTTTTTTTCCACTCTGACTCGTACAGCGTCGCAGAAATTAGCCCCACCCACAATCGTCAGCTCCATTTGCCAAACCCCTAACCGCCACTGCCATCTGCTCATCAACAATCGCAACGTCCACGTGGTCCATCCAATTGCCCTATCGTCATGCTGCAAGTAATTAGCCCCACCCAATAGTGTCGTCGCCATTGACCAACCCAATCTCGCTGCCGACATCAGCCCCAACCAATCCCACCACCCATCACAACACATGCCCACTGTTGTCATCCCCACCTACGCCTGTTACCACTGTTGTCATCCCCACCTACGCCTGTTACCGCGACCAGACCCAGCCCCTCATTCTCATCACCACCATAACCCCAATGTTGTTGCCCCTCTTCTCATAATCACTGCCTCATCCCCCTAGCAACACCGCTCATGCCTACCACTAATGCCTACCACTAAAGCAAACGCTAGATCTATGTAACAAAATCACAAATCCTAGAACCTATATCTATGGATGTTGATTTAGGGTTTTACGTGGGTACGAGTCCATGCAAGCTGTTGCCCTTGCTCGACACTTCTGTTGCATGGAAATACAAAAGTGATCTTAGGGTTTTTATATAGGAGTATTTCGGATAATTTGTTGATTCTGTAGTGGGAATCGTCGGATGCAACAAATTTGTCACTTTGCAACTTTTCTAATACTAGGTAGTTTTTCTCAAACCACATGGGTATTCTGCACAATTTTCTCAATAAATTTTAAGGTATAATGAAAAAACATTGTTAATGCTGTTTGGCCACTCGTTTACATTTATCGCCGTGTCACTTTAGTCGCAACAATATCAAATTCGGTATGATGGTCTATATTTAGGTTGAGATAAGTTTTAGCGCTGTTTACTATCCTAAGGAAGGATATACTAATTCCATGCATTGCAAGTTTCAACGATAGAAAAAGCCAACCAACATTCCATATTTCGAAGATTTGGTATTACAACGCTCTAGTTCAAATACTCTTGTTGTATGAAAATCATGATTTTAGTGAAGAATGCCTAATTGCAAAAGTTTGTGGTGGGGCTCAGAATATCAATTAAATGTTTAAATCAAAGTTAAAATTCTTGTTACATAGCTTTAGGTCAATCGAATTGTCATTGGAGGCAAGTCTGCAACATAATCAGTGGATTGCTTATATAAGCAGTGGACAGCTGCTTAAATAGGCGGTGGACCGCTTTTCGTTCAGGTGAATATTTTGCCCTAGAAAAAATTCTAGTTACTATATTTCTTGTAGGAAGATTGTGGGAAGATAGTTACAACCTTTCGTATAGTAATAATTAATAGTTGCTAAATATATTTAATGTCACTTTCAGCAACAAGTCATAATAGCACTTTTCTAAAGTTGTTAAATAAAACTTATTCTGAACAAATTCAATAATAATTAACTGTCGCTATTTAAATAAAGAGTTGTAACTATTTTTTTACAACTAAAACTTCGCCTTCGCCCAATAACTCTAATTTTATGCAACTTACGTGTCTCAAATGTGACAACATGTTTTAAAATATTTAGAGCCTTTACTGAGAACTAGGGTTTACAATACTTACAATATGTTCTCAGATGACAAATACTGAAAACATTAAATAACCAGTGGCAACGATAGTATATGATTTCCATTACATTTGCATCACTGTAGTATTGACAAAGCCAAAGTCTTGCAAGTGAAGGAGGACAGATCCGTAGCAACTTTTGCATCCATGTCCGCACTGTCATATGTCAGGACTTGGTAAATGAAAATTTGTTGCAATAAGATCTATCTCTCCTTTCTTTTGCTATTTTGTAGGGTTAAATACATTTTATTACTCAAATGTTTGATTTTTACAATTAAGTGTCTAAAGTTTTAATTAGGCTATTAGTAAGTACTTTAATCCAAATCCCTAACTTTGGAGATAAAACTGTTAGAGCCAAAATCATCTGCCCAGGTTTGGTTTTTTTCTCGTCTCCTTTTCTATTTTCACTTACTTCTTCTTCAGTCTACCTACCCCCCAACACCACCACCCCACCACACCCCAAGCCCCACCCACCACCACTCCAAGAAGAAGCTGCCCATATACAGCCTCACCAAACTCAACATTGCCACATGCTCCGCACTATACCGGCCACCACGACACACATACAACACACACATGCACACCCCGTATCGACAAAACAGAAACACAGAAACACACCCAAAATACACAAAAAAACGGAGTAAGAAACACACAGAAACACAAAACACATTCATGCAGAGAATTTGTGTTTTGTATGTCTTGTCGTAGGTGTGTGCGTTATGGGTGGGGGTGGGTGGGCAATGGGGGGAGGGGGCGAATGGGTGGGTGGGTGACTCTCACCGTATGTCGCCTGTGTGTTTACGGTGGGTGGGACTTGGGCAATGAGCTGGGTTGGTTGGGTTAGGTGATGGGCAATGGACAATGGGGTGAGGGGGCAGGTGGGGGTGCGACTGCGTCTCCTGTTTGTTTCGCGCGTCGATATGGCCGAATAGGGGGCGATGCAGGCAATGTTGGGTTTTATGGGCCCGATCTGTGGCAACGACATCTTCTTCGAGTGGCGGTGGGTGGGGCTTGGGACTTGGCGACGGGAGAGGTGGTTGGGTTAAGAAGAAAAAGAAGTGAAAAATAGAAAAACAGGAGGGAAAAAAAACCCAAACTCAGACGAACAATTTTGTTTCTGATGGTTATGTCTTCAAAGTCAGGAATTTGAACGGAAGTTCTTAGTAATAACCAAATTAAAACTCCACACAAAAATCAAATATTTAGACCTTCAAGTGAGATTTCCACATACTTTTGAAGTACTAAACTGTATTTAACCCTAGTCTGTAATACTACAAGTGCGATAACCTGGTATGGGATAGTTTTATGTATAATATAACATTGTCTAAACATGACAAAAATCGTCATGGAACTGCTATGTAAAGCTTAATTACTCTAAAAACATCTTGTAACCTTTTAATTATCAATGTAATTCTCATATTCTAACAAAAATCGAGTAATGATCAACAGTATAATGCACCTACTGCTCAAAAGAGAATGAGAATATGTATTGTATAGCAAGATACAATAATATTAGAAACTCCACTTAGCTGGCAAGTGGATCAAAGAATAAAACAATTAATCGACAACGCCACGTAGACCAAAAAAGGAAAAACTATATACCTTTGGGATAATTACTGATGCTCACAAATTTAGTATCTGGGAAACATTCTTGACATTCGAGAATTGCTGTCTGATGAAGTGAGGGGAACAGTTGAAAATTCAGAATCAGAATGTTCAGACTGGATAAAATTCCCCCGGGATGGTAGGGGGCTTTGGTGTTGATCAGGAGGGGACTTTAATCTCGCAAAACCAGCAGCAGTTGTTCTATCATTCATTGGTGAAGCAGTCCCAGTGGTATTTGAACTACCTTCATGTTGGTCTTGCTTAGGTGCATAGGTTGCTTCAGCTGATTCCCTCCTTTCTCTTTCTTCGGTCTCCTTTAGGAGGAAATCAACCCACAAATCTACAAAGGACTGGGAAAGAGAGCAGGGAAACAAAGCAGCTTGTATCAAAACATGACACAGGAAGATGGCACTATTTAAAAGAGACCCAGGTTGCAAGCTATTGTTGTTGATAACGTAAATGCTAAAAGATTGAGTTTTCAGTAGATTATCAAAGCGTCATATCACAATATGAAAGAGACCTGCAATCGACAAACATTTAACATACGAAACTGAGAAACAATCTACGCTTAACAGACTTGAGCACTGTTTACCTGGTTATCCGAAGTTGCATTTCCAGAAACTTCACCTGAACTTCCGCCCAAAATGCCACCTACCAGGCGGCCTGGTAGACCCAACACACCGCGAACAACACCTTTACCTGTACCTTGCTGAGCACCCCCTATCCTTTGCTTGTCCTCATCAGAGAATCCCAGCATTCGAACCATAAGATCCAGAACCTGTTGGCTCCATGTAAGGTAGACAGTCATGCGGGGCTACATAGAATGTGTATTTTTCTATTTTATTTTCCTCTTCTCTCATTCAATTGTATATTTAGTTACTAGAATATTTCGGTACTCTCAACCATCCAAGTATTTGGGGCCTACTCATTTCACCTAAGCAGGGGTATATATATCATATATAAGGATCTAATTCAGTAAAATATCTTACCTCTTTGCTGTGGTTTCTCTGGAAGTAGGTCACCAGTAACTTTATCACAATGCGCCTGCCAATATTGACAATGATGAGCATTAAGATTCTGCAGCTCCTGTTCTTGCACAAAAAAAGATGAAAAAAGAGAACAGAGAACAAAAAACAAAACAAGGCTAGCAAATCTAACAACCACAAAGCAAGTATAATATGATATATGGGGGGAAAAGATAGCGCAAAGAGCTAGCAGCAATGCAAGAATGGCATCATAATTAAACATCCAAATTGAAAGGGCTTGTGCGATAAAGATTTCCGCTAGCAACTGCATTAACAGCGTGGCATGCAGGAATAATAGAGCACTGACAGAGCACAGATGCAATGATATGCCAAAAGCTCATACTACTGGAGGGAAAACCAATTAACAGGAGGAAGGTGGTGGATGTGTTGCATGAATTTGGTGTCAGAAGGTTGCAGTCGAACTATGTAACTCCAATTTGAAAGCAAACATGACTTGAAAAGAGAAGAGGTCCTGACTAACAAGAGGACTTGAACGGACATATACGTATGGGAATACCGATACATGTGTTAGATTTATTTCCACTGGTATCACGGAGTTAGTGTAACCACTTTATGTCAGGTCAGGGATATGAATATACCATGGATTAGGTTTGAATACCATAGATTAGGTTTGTATACAGTCAACTACAGAACATAATAGGTTATGGCCATTAAACCAAGTTGGCTCCTCCGATTAATGAAAAAATATTATGTTTCGAACATAAAAGATGATGGCTGCTATAAGAGAATAATCAAGTAGTAGCAAGTTTCCAACAGAAATCTGAACCCGAAATTATGTGTCTCTGGTCTAGAAGTTCCTAGCACACCAGACATTTTTCAACTTATTCTACTTTTGATGTTTCATTGCGGATCTAGAGTTGTGAACTTTATTTTCCAGTCTTAACCAATCTGTTTGATTATTCTTTCTTTCTGATGATTTAATTTGACCCATTTATCATGTTGATCACAGCAATACGACAAAAAAAAATATGGGGTCTGTCGCTTACTTTTATTGCAGACTAATTTGGTTAATTTGCAGGTAGTGTCATTGCTTTTTGATTCAAGACTGCGTGTGTTGATTGCAAACCTGATGTGTTGCACAAAAACCTCAGTAGAAACAGGTTCAGGCAGAGATAAATGATACTATAAAAGCCCCATAACTTGATTCGACGAACAGATGATGAGATTTTGTTTAATATGAAGAGCGTGGTAAGGTGAGAAAGTGATCTATCACATCATGCCACCAAATAGGGCCAGATGAATAATGTGGAGTTTGTCAAGATAGTTTGAAGAAAAGACAATATCAGTTTCTATTCCAACCGCCACAAACGGTAATAGTTACTAACGACGGATATTCATTCATGAAAGCTTACCTGTCTACAAAGTAATCAGAGTCCATTGACATTCTGTTAAGTCTTGTCATGCTTTGCTCAAGCGCGCGGCGGAGTTTTGCATTGTCTTCTTCAAGCTTATTTACTCTGCCTTTTCCTTCGGCTACCATCCTTTCAGCTTGTGAAAGCTTCGCCAAAATTTCTTCCTTTTCCCTCTTTGATACTTCTGATTGCTGATGCGCATCCTGGTGTAATCATGTAGACTTTAAAACGCAGGTACTAGGACAGTAGTCCAAGACACATTCACTTTAATGTCACACAACAGAGACCAAAGTGCTTTTCTTTCAAAAAGATTGCTGATTTAACAAAAGTAGCTTAGCCTAAAACGTAGATAAGCATATTTTTTTCAAATGCCATTAACGCAAGTTACTGTTGAAACAGTGGGAAGTCCTGTAATCTCATAGGCCAGTATACCATGTCATTTGGTAAATGAATTGTACTTTACAATGATATTATCTTAGTCAAAGCAAAACTAACAAGTTTAGGAGATGAAATCATCACAATGAGATATTGGGTGAATCACACCTTTAAAAGTTCAGAAAGTCTAGATGATTCTTCTCTTGCCAAAGCCAAATCTCCTTCCAGATGTTCCTATAGCAAAGAGCAAAGAAAGTTAGAAGTCGACTACAAAATCAAAATATGTACCTGCAGCCAACTTTCGTCAAAGAAAACGCATGCATAAAACTATACCTTAGCTTCAATTTCTGCATAATACTGGCCAAGAGCAGTTTGAAGATTTAAAAGTTCAACATTTTTGGCATCAATTGTGCTCATACAACTTGTAAGTTTTCTATTTAAGTCATCAATGACTTCCTTCGATTTCAGAAGTTCACTGTTGTTCATCATCTTAACATCCTCCTGACTAGCAATGGCCTGCTTCAGAGCTTTCTCCAAATATCGTATCTGCGCTCTTTGATGTTCATTCTTTTCTCGCAGTTCTTCGATGATCCTGCTGTCCTCGTCCATTTTTTCTGATTCTTCGGATTCCTAGAAATAATGCAAGGAAAAGCAAATTTTAGTTTTGGCTGCAAAAAGATTGAAAGACAATCTTATTTCTGATGAATTGGACATCAGGGATTGGCCTAAAACCTAGAATATGCAAAAGCACCGATGCTAGTGCCTAGGGAAGATAAAATAGATGATTCATCTTCGATCTAGGACATAATAAGTCAAGAATATAATGACCTCACAAACTATGAAAATTCTGCCTAAAACTTAGTAGGAACAAATTTAGTAGAAGAAATAGTTCGCTTTAAGAATGAAAGACGAGAAGCTAGACAATATCCTAAAGTATAATCTGTTAAACATTTAACTGGGGAAGATGCATTGGGCTCACATCTCTTATTAGCATACAAAAATATAAACTCTCTGAAGAAACAAAAAGTTCCCACCACTCTCCAAAACAAAGATGCAGCAAACGGTATACAAAATAGGTGTATGTTCAGTACCACCAGAACAGCATTGTGCATAACTAGAAGGCAAGCTACATCATGTTGTGTGTGTGTGTGGTGGTGGTGTGTTTTTCTTTTGGGTGGGGAGGGGGGAGGGGGGAGGGGGGGGGGGGGAGCCGTTTGAAGTGTTTTTGACATGAAAGCTAGGATACGCAACCTTATCTAACAAATGCTGCTTAAGGCGGTTAAGTTCTTGTAACACTTTGTCCCTTTCTCGGAGTGCACCCTTCAAATCATTCTGCAATTTTTGCAAGGATGATTCCATTTCCTCTTTCCCAGCAGAACTTCCAGGTGGTTGCTACACATGAATATGAATAACGGGATGAGAATTTACATGAAGTGCCAATAAGACGACAACATTCTAGTCAGGAACACACCAAAAGAACAAATAAAGAATAGAGACATTCTTTAAACCAATAAATCCAGGCTACAGCAAACCCACCTCACTTGCACTATTGGAGAGCTTATCTATAGTCCCTGAAGAGTTACTGTTTGCTTTCAAGGTAGCCTGGAGTTCATCTCTCTCCATCTGCAAAAATTGGCATAACTTAAAGCAGGTTCAAGTTCCACACTTGCTGTAATGTTAGCTGTAAGTCCACACATACTTGATAAAGAAGCAGTGAAGCACAAAGAGATCGACCTTCAGATTATTATTCTCCTTCTCCAATGTTGCAATTAATCTCTTTAGACTCTCAATCGAGTCAGCTGCGTGTGCAGTGTTCCTTGTATTCGGCTCCACTTGCAAGCGTGATATTTCTAATCTCTTTTGATTCAACTCGTCGTGATATTTGCTCATATCGGCAAATGCCTAAAAAAGACACAAAGCCGTTCCAAAATGAAATGGTCAGAGAAACAAGTCCCACAAGGAAGAGAGGTTAGAGGACCAAAATCCAAGGGGAATAACCTAAAAGATTCACAAAAAGGCTACTCAAGAAAACATCATATCTAAGGGCTTGAAAAATGCCAATAGGTGCCATGTTAACATGGTAAAACAATATAGAGATGATAAAACTCCATATCCCAAATACATATCGACATATTAATGGAGAGCGTAATGAAAATAACAATGATCAGGCGTAAGCTGTCAGTGAACGAGCCCAGCAAAGTATAACATGCTTTGACATGGGGTAAGTACATGAAACAGCAATGAAGAAATGAAATACATTTTTAAACCATCTCATTTTGTGAACAGATTTTCATTTGGCACAATTGAAGGTTATTGAAGGTGTGGGAGAGCCTCTTGATGGGCATTGCAAGTCTCCTTGCCAGTAGTGAAGTAGTGCTGTTTACCGAGTTATTATTTGGCATTATTGGGGATGTGGAGGGCCACTTGATGGTTGTGGCAACGGAATGCTTTCATGTAGTCTCCTTGTCAGTAGTTTTCAGTAGTGAACTAATGGTGGTTTGACTATTCAGTGAGACCGCTTCTTTACTTTATTTTTTGGGGAGGAGGGGGGGGGGGGGTTTGATTGGTCAGCTCTGTTCTTTGAAAGATGATTTCAGGTTTAAACATATGAAAGTGAAATGTTTGTAGGTGGGTCCGAAGAAGATTTGGACGATTGATAATTAGAGACCGGCGAGATCCTCTGCAGTTATTGTTGCATTTCTTTCGCATAAATAATAAACCATCTTGCTCTCCATTGCCATGTTGCTTCTTTGGGGCATGCAGCATGCAGCATGCCACATTTTCTAACTGCTACGCTTGTATAGCCTCTTGGGTGGGCTCTAGTTTAAAATTGTTTTCTGCTTCCTTTTGGCACAGGGATTTCATCTCTCAAATGGTTTAACTTCAAAAAGCTTCTCAACAGTTCAATTTTTGTTCTACCATACAGCTTTTCCCAAACAGGGAAGAAAAACATAAAAGTCAGTTTAGTAACAGTCTTGGAAGCACCACTATATGCAGCACATATATTGGTGGTATATTAAGAGATACCTAAGCATGGAGAATAACTGCCCAAAGTATTCACGATGTAATTGAAACTAAGATGAGAATCACATATTCATCCTAAATATTAGTAACAACATGCCACAGGCCCACCACAGCCATCAATTCGAAAAAGACGTGAACTCAACATGAACTCACCTTATCCTTGTCCGCTTTCAACAAGTTCAGCTCCTCCTTGAAAGCTCCATTTAACTTCTGTTCCTCTAATAATGGAAGTAGTCTCAGATCAAAAAGTCAAGTTGAGTAAAAAATTCACAATTGCACTTGAAACAACTTAAGAATACCTTGTAATCTAAGTTGCATACTAGCTAACTTGTCATGCTGGTTATTAAGCTCTGATCCCAATTGCTTTATTTGTGTCTCATGACTAGCTTGCATCGCTGTCAGATATCTGTCTTTTTCTTCTAGCAAATCAGCAAGCTCCTAGAAGGCATTTTCTAATTCCGTTGTCAAACTAGTACATTATGGACATAAAAATACTTAACATGTTAAAACTAATCATACTATTACTATAAACAACATGAAAAGCAATTACACCATATTGGACAAAGGCGCCTCAATCTTGAAGGTTAGTGATTATTAGCCTAATTCCAATTCTGTAGCTCAATGATATCATAAGCTTGAAAGAAAGTAGGGAAGAAATATTCATCACTACAAAGCAACTAGACAAAACTTCATGGCTAAAACCTTAGTTGCAGGAAACTCCTCATAAGGTGACGTTTCTCTCTCCGAAACTCGCTTAGTTGCAGGAAACTCCTCATAAGGTGACGTTTCTCTCTCCGAAACTCGCTTTTGAGATCCCAAGTGAGGAGCTCCATGGGATCTCGTCCGAAGCTAATATGAGAACTCGATCCTATTAGCTGGATAGAGATGCATGGAACAAGTGAGAGAGTACCTGAAAATCAAGCCCTTTTCAACTCAATTCCTTGCCTCTCTTCCTTCAAGTCCTTAAACCCTCCTTGTCTGTTGTTGCTGGCTATGTAAACTATACTAAACAAATAATAATACTCTTTACGCATTTATTTATTTAAGCCGCTCCCAACCTCAGATTCTTCTTGGTGCTTACGCTCCCCCGCCCCCATTCCGCTCCCGCCCCCGCTTTGTGCAACTAAGGCTAAAACATATCATAAGGTGTGCCATTACCTTTTCGTTACCTTGAATAGTGGCGTGGCCCGGTTCCTTCTTATTTTGGAGAACATCAGGTTCGCTATAACATGCAATTCCATTGCTTAGTCCATTCTGCTTAGAGACGATGCCATTTTGTGGTGGGCTTCCAATAGAACGGTTTTTCCATCCAGCTTTATGCTGACGGTTGGGGGACTGATCACTATCCTAAACATGCACCGGATAAAAGTTGATTAGACCAAAAATTAATCCATGGAGTACAATCTTATCCAAAACTAATACTACTACCACAAGTAGATAAGACTGCAGCAATCTTTTTCCCTACCCACACCAGCAATTGTCAGTACCCTATAACACTCGTCCACCCCCAGTACCCCAACCCATAACCTACACATTTGAGCATCCTCATTCAAGGCCATTACAACAATGACCAATTCCGGCATACTAACAGCATATTTTTAGTAGATCAACTGCTTTTAAGATCAGATAGCTGCCAGATTGAGAGGCTACCTTGAACATATTTGGGCTTCTAGGCAATGTCTTGACACTCTCATTTCTGGATGCATTAAAAGCCGCTTTTGTTGCACCCAGATTTTGCTTTAACGACCCATTTTCTTGATTCAAAAAGGAAATTTTCTCCTGTTAACCGGGAAAACAGAAACACTTAAAGAAGGGAACTTATGAAACCAAGATAATGCAGATATAAAGAGGAAAAACAGCATATAATTGCTTCTAATGTATCCAAGGTAGCCAACAAAAAGCTTGAAATCAAATTTCCTGTTCTTTTAAAATCCCAAATCCTCAGATGCAAAGGACAAAGAACAAGCTACAAGCAATTTAGGGTTGTATAGAGGGAATAACCATTCTAATTTCCCTAGTCAACAGCAAGTGCCAATGGACAAGATTCCAGTCATTGCCATTGCACAGAAGCTGATTCCCGGTTTCAAACCCGTTATCTCCTGGGCACAATGGAGCAACCTTGCCGGCCAAGACTCATCGTCTTAAAAGCATTTGCATTTAAGAGAGAGTTTTATTTTGGTATAGATGAAAACAAAGCACAGGTAAATTTCTTTCATTGAATAACAAAGAAAACCGATAAATCCATCTAAAACTTGTCCTTTTTCTCGTTCAGTATCCAAATGTTCAAGTTAAAATACATCTATAACTAATTTCTTGAACCGGGAATCCTATCTTGCTTGCTTACCCTTCTTGAGTCAAAGCGGCCGAGAAAACTCCAAAAGGTTCTAAAATTGACCAAAATTAAGAACATTCTCACAGAATGAGGACATAGCTGGTCGATAATATGAACAGAAAAGTAGATGAGAAAGGTTAGAATTTTTTTTTTTGGCTCACATGGTTAAACGTGAAGAAGATAAACATGAAAAGGCCAAGCAGGCCTATGTTTTAAGCAGTGCATACTCCTTAAACAAGGAACACTTTGGCTTTTTCACGTTCCGTCACTTTTTCAGCCCTGGCAAGATCTTGATTAACGAGTTAAACTAATGTCAAGTTCTCTGCCGCATACGCTCAACCAAGAAGCAGAACAGCAAGGTAATTGATCTCCAACAGATCAATAAAACTAAGAAACACATTTCAGGTGCTGCACACCCCATCTCTCATTGAGTAAAAAGCTATTAAGATACATTGAAGAGACGAATAGTAAGTTTGGCCAACTCTGAAAAGTATCGTGTAATTACATTTCAATAATTGACCATCTCTATCTACAAAGATGCCTCGTAGGATTTGAACCTAATGCCTGAAAACCATGCATCAATATCAGCTATCATCAGTTTTCATAGGTAAGACACGACCAAGAACTAATATAAAATGAACAAGTAACTTATTAATCAACACATAAGAACCCCATAAGGCATCGAATAGTTGCTTAAATATTTAATTAGGTGATGAGGGGAGCCAATAAACAGATGAGTACCTCTCTTTCCTTCAGCAGAGCTGCATAATTAACCGATAATGCCTTTATCTCTGCCTCAGACTCCTGAAGCCTCTTAATTTCTGCTTTATATTGTTCTATCTGAAACACCACGAAAGAAAGAGAGAAATGCCACGTCACAAAATACTCCAGATGGTATACAAGTTAAACCAGCAAGTCCACTATTTTAAAAATCCTACTCGTAGGAGTATATAATTGACAGAAAAAACTAAGTTAGATACCCTTGTTAGTCAATTATTGCCATTTTCATTCTCTGTCCTTTCATGTCATTTGAATGCTGTAAACACCAATACTCCAATAGTTACAATTGGTTTTCCCCTTTGACTTTTTGTGAATTCCTAAATAAGATTCTAGTACGCGTAAATACTTAATTGGACTCACAAAACAATTAGAGTAAATAAGTATCGTTTGGCAAGTCATGCAATAGTGAAAAAATGAGCGAAGTCAACGTCATGTACAAAATCAATCATTGGAATCTGCAAAATGTCAAATGGAAAAAATCCAATCAAACGGAGGGAGTACTATTTAGAATCAGGTTAATTTGTAACTTCTCATAAACCTAAACCTAACATAGATCGCATTCTAACAGGCATAAACCGTGTTAAGCACCCACTGCACTACGATAACAGTGGATATCATGCTTTAACGTTCCCCCTAACATGTGAAGCCCCACCGGACAAAATGAGCCAAACCAGAGGTGCTCACCAAGGCACAAGCAACAAGCTATTGACGCTCTGGAATTCGGTCTCTGTCTCAGTAACTGGAGCTCAACGTTTCAAGTCTGGACTAAAATTCGCACTAGAACATGTTATCGCATCGCCACGGAGAAAACTTTCTACTTCATATTTCAAATGCATTGGCACAATATTTTCTACACAGATCCTAATAGTAAGTCACTAGTAACATCACGACTTGCGTTGTAACCACTAGTTTTAACTCTTGACCACGGCTTATTCAACTCGAAAATCGAGCAGTTTGCAATTCCACGTGCATCCAAACAAATGCTCAATTGCCACGATATTTACCACACGGAGCCTAATAGTACAATTCCTAGGAACACGGAAACAAGCGTGGTAATCACCAATTTCAACTGCTCAATCGATGCAAATACGACAATTCAGCAAACCGCAAACAAAAGCACTCGTTCATGAGTTACCTCGGGGTTGGCAGCGGAAACGAAGCCATTGGTGAATGGAGAACTCGAGACGGACTCGGAGCGGGCTGAGTTGCGAGACGCTCGGCGATCAGACGGTGGCGAGTAATCCTCGCGGCCGCGGGAGTCGTAGATCGAGAGCTCGTCGTCGTCGTCGTGCACGTCGAGGGCGATTTTGTTGAGGTTGTCTTTAAAACTCGCCAGAGTCCACATAATTCGATCTCTTCAAGCCCCAAAACAAATACCAAATTCTTCTGTTCTTGGCGGAACAAAGCAATTACACATTTTCACAGAGAACAGGGTCGAAATTTGGGTATTGTATCTGGCAAATTTTGGGGGAATTGAGTCGTGAGATTCACCTGCCGAGCCGTTATGGGTAGATCTGGAATTGAATTAGGAAATACGCTCTCATAAATATTGCCAAGTTTATTACTTACTTGGGAGAGCTAATTGGTCATGTTTTGGGCTGTTACGGCTACTATTGTGGATTGGGCTTAGCATTGTCGGTAACCGACCCCTGATTAACTCGGGGTTGGATTCATGAAGGTGGCATTGGGCCACTAAAAAGGGCTTTAATATTGTCGTTAGGTAACTCCTTCAGGATCAAAAGGTCTGCTTGTAAATTAGCATTCAAGACATGCACCTCGCTCGGGTAGCATATAAGTTACATGCACGGTCTTGAAATTAAACAATTCGAATACAATAAAAAAAAAAGCCGCGTTCTTCACAGGAGTCAACACGAAAAAGGCACAAAAGGCCCAAGTCTTCAAACAGCAAATCCAGCCCTAACGCGCTAGCTCGACCAACCATTATGTCACCTTGAAGACTGCAGAGCAACGCCAACAGCCACAACGTAACCACCCTCCACTGCAACATCTCGTCACTAAACTCATTAAGCATTTAGAGACAGGAAGGTAAGATTTTAGTAGGTGAGAGTGTGGGTTTAGCTTCACCCTCGATCAACTATAAGTGTTTCATTCATGGTTCACCGTCAGAACTTCCCTTGTAGTCTTGCCTTAAGCCCGTGTTGATTTAGCTTCACCCTCGATCAACTATAAGTGTTTCATTCATAACTCACTGTAAGAACTCCCTTTGTAGTCTTGCCTTAAGCCCATCTTTCTAACGAACTTTTTGAATTATTCGCGTTAATTTTGATGAACCCGTGGGTTAATATTTCTTGGTCAAGTCGAAGCTAATGATTTGCTATTCCAACAATGGCCTTGATTTGCTACCTAGAAAGATATGGACAACTTGGGGACTGCGGGAAAATTTGAGAAATAGTGAAAGGGCGTCGAATCATTTTAATATAAATGGATTGTCGGGATAAAACTCATACGACCTTTTGATTTTTTTTTCATCACTTGTGTTGACAGTCCAAAAAAAAAGGTAAAACTCATACCTTTTTTATCCTTTGTTTTTTCTATACAACAAGTTATATTGGCATATCAACAACGGGCTTTGACAGCAAAAAAGAGAGTCTAGGGTAGCGTTTGAAAATACTTCTAATTTTGATTTTCTATTTTAAAAAAAATAAAAATAAAAATCAGTTTAGTTTTTTTAAAACAAAAACAAATGGGTGTTTGATTACCCAGTTTTTATTTTTAGTTTGGGTATTTGATTACTCAATTTTTATTTTGAGTTTTTTTTAATTGTGGTGGTTTGCGGTGGCGGTGGTGGTCTCAAAATAAAAATCAAAACTGAAAACTCAAAATTTCAAATGAGAATTTTTAAAAATAGCCCTGTTTTAAAAATTGATTTTCAAAACTGAAGAAGAAAAAAAAATAAAAATTATGTGTCGAACGCGTTTATTTTCTCTAATTTATAACACTGGACAAAAACTGAAAAAAAAAAAAAAAGAGATTCAAACAGAGCCTAGGTTTTCATATAGAAAAACACCATTTTTGAATGAAGTTCCTCCTTTCTCTTCTCCCAAATCTCTGTCAAGAGGGGACGTGAGTGACAAGGATAGGATATGAACGCTTGTTCAATTGTTAAATAATCCAATTAGGCGAAGTAAATTTGGGAATCTTTAAGAGGGTGGCCCGCATGACAACTACATATTAGGGATGCAACTTGAGCTACGCAACTCATAAACAATCCCTGTCAGTCCGTAAAAATATGGGTGTAGGCTTAATATTCTAGTGACCGTAGTGAACACGGACACAAGATTTTGAGCCCCCAAAAATATGGATTGAGCATGGGTAAAAGGTTTTTCAAAGCCCACTTAGCTTGTGAAAAACCCAGCCCATCGAACTTTTAAATAACATACGAATTATATATATAAATTTAATTTGTACAAGATACGTAAATTTTTTTCATTATTTAAAATCATCTAACCATATGCGTTTAGAGACCTTTCAAAACTTTTTTTTTCTTCTCTTGTTCCTTATTATAAAACTAGACTTCATAAGATTGTTTCGAAACACTAGTTTTTTTTTCCCCTTATATTTTGTCCTAAAACTTCGTTTACATGTCTATAACTAATCCATTTTGACACTTATCTTTATTATCATGACTATTTAGTATACTTCAGGGTAAATGATATGCTTAAGAATTGAATAAACAAAAATTCACGACTAACTAATAGAATATGACGATAACTGAAATGCGTTATAGTTAAGTAAATAAAAGCTAATATGAAATCATGGATAACATCGGGCAGCCTGTGTCCAGCTGTGCCCACTAAAGCTTTCATGGGTTTGACATGGACAGGTATTATTTGGCAAGTAGATGAGTTGTGTTGAACACGGACAAGAGTTTTTTAGAGCAGGTTTTGCATGGTCGGACTCTTAAGCCCGTCCAAGTTACAGTCCTATTACATATAATGTAGCCTGTTTGGGGGATGGGGATAATTTGGTGTTCGTAAAATCAACTATTTATTTTTGTTTTGACAAAAGGTTGTATAATTTAGCAATGGGACATGCTTTCTTTAAGAAAAGGGTAAATCAAAAAACTTAGGGCTAATTACACCTATGTCCTTCAGGTTATGGGGTAATTACAGTCAAGGACACAAAGTTTCAAAATGTAACATTCCGTGACCAAAAGTGTTTCAAATGTATCACCCGTGTCCAACCGTCAGGGTTCCGTCCAAAAAGTGTAATTTTCATCATTTTGTATTTTAAAAATGACAATACTGCCCTTGTACAGTATATCCTGAATAATTTTTATAATTTTTAAATTAGGATATCAAATCTTAATTCTTTAAAATTAGGGTTTGAAACTAATTTGCAAATTAAGCTTTTAAAATTTACAAATTAAGCTTTCAAATGTCCAAATGATTTAATTAAGGTTTAAAAATCAACCCTAATTTAAAAGTTAGGGTTTTGAAACCTTAAAATTAGGGTTTCAGAACCCTAATTTTGAAATTAGGGTTTCTCTTATCGGAATCTTGACGCCGGCAGTCCCAGCTCCCTCCCTCAACCCATGTCGCCGGTAACCCAAGCCCCCTCCCCTCCCCCAAACCCACGTCGTCACTGCCCTTCCCTCAGCCTCGCCTCGTCGCCGCCGTGACAGATCTTCACCTTCGCCGCAGATCTCCCATACAAGCAGAGTGGTTTCAGCCGGCGCGGTGAAGTTTTAGCCGGCGGAAAGGGGGTATCGTGGCTATAAAATAGCGCAGTTGCTGATCCGGGGTGGGCAGTGAAGGGGAAGGGGGAGGCAGGCGGGGTGCGGCGCCGGGGAAGGGGAGGAAGACGGGGTTGGCGGGTGACGGGGAAGGGGGAGGTAGGCGGTGACAAGGTGACGAGGAAGGGGGAGGCAGGTGGGGTGCTGCGCTAAGGAAGAGGAGGAAGAAGGGGTGGGTGGGTGATGGGGAAAGGGGAGGTAGGCGGTGACGGGGTGACGAGGAAGGGGGAGGCAGGTGGGGTGCGACGCCGGGGAAGGGGAGGAAGAAGGGGTGGGTGGGTGACGGGGAAGGGGAAGGGGAAGGGGGATGCAGATGGAGTGGGTGGGGGTTGGGGGGTTAAGAGTAAAGTAAAGATGAAGTATTCTTTTTTTTTTTAACGAAGTAATGGCATTAAAAAAAATAAGGTTCCAACTCAGGGGTAATACAGTCTTTTCATTAAAACCGTTAAGATTTTTAGGATTCCGTTTGGTCAATGGACACAAGTGTAATTTGTCCAAACTATTGTCCTTACTTGTAATTACCCCCAAACCTGAGGGACATAAGTGTAATTAGTCCAAAAACCTAATTTCAAAGGGGTCAAACGTAATTTTACGATGAGAAAGACTGTATATAAATCGCTACTCACAGCCACGCAGCGAGGAGATGACACATTTTAGGGTTTAGCTTTTAAGCTCACAGTCGCCGCTTTGCTTCCCTATTTTTGTTCTCATGAGAATTTCCAATCAACCAGAGAAATCATGCGATGAAGAGAACTGTGAAGAAAAATCATGATTGCACCTCGCAAGATGAGTCTTTACTTCGGTTCGTATTCACTGAGCATAAGCACTTTCTTCCCATTTTTAATCAATTACATACGAGGGACCTATGGAGGAAGTGCGATGTAAATAGATGCGCTTACTGCCAAGTTTGCCTTCGGATATCAATTTTCAGAAAGCAGATCGCCGGCCGGAATTCTTTTCCTCCGGGCCGGTGCGGTTTACGCCTGGATCTAATTTTCTCACATTTTTATTTTTTTATTACTGTTTTTTGATGGGTGCGAAGGTCCCAGCAGAGGGGGATATAGACTTCGAAACGAGGCCTCTCTAACACAAAAACATATCCCTTCGCAGATCAATTGTTTGCCGAATCGTAGGATGTGCCAAATATTTCAATTTTGGTCCGTCTTGAACCCTCGGCTACAAGTTCATGCCACTATTCACTTGTTTATGCAAAATTGATCATGATTTTTAGCTGCTTTTGTCTTGAATTTTTTATTTAATTGAACAAGTTGGTATGAGAGAATTGTTAAAATTTTAGATCGATGCGTGTATGATTTACTGAATGTTGAAGAATCAAATCAAACAAGTATGTCCAATGTACTTTTATGGGGAAAATTGTAAACCCTATAAACGGCTTTAATGTGACGCAGATCCTCTGGTTACGGTAGAGGTCCTGTTATTAATTTCTAGCCGTCTAAAATTAATCTCATAAGTCCGATGCACCAGCTTTTGTCTCGTTACCGACTCTCAAAATCTTCTCTTCTCCTCTCTTGCTGCCCCTTTTTCACGCCTACTGTCGCCGCCCTCTCTTTCTCTTTGTCGCGGACGCCTTGTTCCCCTGAACCCACCTCCACAAGAGAAAGTCGATTAACATTACACGTGGATTAACAAAACCACCATTATTCATTAGTTTAGATTTTGTGCAGCGTACACGAGAGAGTAACAACTTTTTATATGATAGTAACAAAATTGATGGTAACAAAAACATAATTAATTTTTTTTCACTTTTTTATATGAATTTTTTTCTTTTAATTTTTGTCGTTAAAAACGAACTTGAGTAATATGGAAATAGTGTGTCCCAACTAATACTAAGATTAATAATTATAATAATAATAATAATAATAATAATAATAATAATAAGTTGTACGTTGAGGTTTGTGTTATTCAAGGTTACTAAGAAAATAGTAAAGATACAACACAAATGGTTGAAAATGAGAAGGGATAGTAAACTACATATACAAACTTGTAATGAATTAAAAGGAGCGATTATATTAGTTAAAAAGTTAAACTTGATAGAAAATATGGGGCTATTTTAAAAAATTGAAAAGATTAAAATTAAAAGGAATATATAGAGAATTAGTTTTGACAAATCTTAAGAATTAATGAAATTGCAAGATGTAAAGTCTATTTAGTTGGTTGGATTATAAATGACAAAATTCAGATCAAATTGACTAAGAGAGAGTGAGAGAGAAAAAAGGAATGCAAAATATTATTATAGAGGTTAGTAAATTCTAGATGCTTTCAAAAGTGAAAATAAGAAAGTTTATGTGTCGAGCTAAAAGAGTGTCAATGTAAGCAGTAACGTAGTCACTTTTTCTCAACTTTAGTTTTTATATATATATATATATATATATATATATATATATATATATATATATATATGAGAAAACGAATATAAGGTTAACCTCAAACAAGTTGCGTGAGGCTAGCAGTCAAAACTACGTAGTTTTGGCTCAAACATAGTTAAATTTTTTTTTTCTTTTTTTTTCTCTCTCTCCCTTCTCCTTATTTTTCTCTCTTCCTTTCTCTTTGTTGGAGGCTGGCCCCAGCGAGCCACCTCCACTATCACACCTACCATGCTTGCTTCCGTCGCCAACTAGCTTCCGTCCCCGACTAGCTTCTATTTCCACCGCCGACACCACACACAGCCACCACAGGAAGGCGACGGTCCACCCACCACCGCATATAGCCATTGCCACGCCACCACCACATCAAGTCCGTAACCGCACCAGCACCACAGCATGACCGTTGTCTTGCCGCTACCACATCATCACAGCTACAACCCCACCACCACCATTACATCACGGCCACAACCACGCGCTGACCCAGCAACCCACCACCACAACCAATTTTCCCACCTACCACCACCGTTAACCAGCTACCCACCATAATCGATTGCCATAATCAGTAGCACCTCAGCTCACCACTATCAATTTTGAAATCATTGGAGCACTTGATTGCTCCATCAAACTGGAACTCAAAAGAAAACTTTCATTGATCAAATTTCAAAGAAACACACTTACAAACACACATAAATCTGGTAAGTATGTGTGTGTATTAGGGGTGGGGGACACATTGTGTGTCTGTGCAACGATGAGGGTGGTGGGTCTCTGTAATCTCGGTGGTCGTTAGTTGTGAAGGTGGGTTCGTGTGGGGAAGAAGCACCTTAAATTGGGGAAGAAAGATGGTAGGTTGATAGTGTAGTAGTGGCTGGCTAATACTGTAGTGGTGGTGGGTCGGAATTTGTAAGGTCACGATTGTGATATGGTGGATCATTGTTCGAAGGGTCATGGTGGTTCTTTGTGATTGCATAGCAGTGATGGCAGGTGAAACGGTTCAAAGTGGCGACGGTCTTATCGGTGGCGGCAGCGAGAGTGCTAGGTAATGGTGGTGAGCTGGTTAGCGAGGGGAGAGGGAAAGAAAGTTAGGAGAAGACATAGAAAAAAGAGAAAAAAATTAAGGAAATTGACCCAAAACTACGTAGTTTTGATTGCTAGCCTCACGCAAGTTGCGTGAGACTAGCCTTATATATGCTTTCCACACACACACACACACACACACACACACACACATATATATATAATTAGATTTCATAGATTTTCACATCTAGGATTTACATATACAGCATATATTACTGACAAGAGGGAATTTCTTATATTTTTATTTAAAAAAAGGTAAAAAAAATCATAATTGGGTTATGCCATATATATATGAAAGAGTATACAATATGATGTATTTGGAGAATCAAATACCTTGGTCTAATAATGAAGCATTTTGATTAGTTGATAATATTAGTATTGGTTGAAAATTTTGTAAAAGATTCTTGGGAAACGTTTCATTAACGCCTAATTCATGTCGAGTAGACCTTTTTGTTGTAAGAATTCTTAATTCATGAGTTGTAGGGAGGGATTTATGTCACCACAAACATGGACTAGAACAAGTGTTGGATTCAAAGTTGATGTTAAAGATTACAAATTGACTTATTATAATCCTGACTATGAAACCAAATAGACTGAACCCATCTCGATCCACCTCTCTATTGTCGTTGCCTCCTCTTCCTCTGCTCTCGCAACCTCATCGCTGCTTTTTCCTCCACCGAACCAACCTCTTGCTCTTCCTCTTCTCCGTCATTGCCTCAGCCCCCCTGAACCAACACCACTGTCAATCAACAACACCAACGAACTTACCTTAGTCCACCTCACCGGCAAATGTATGAACATACATTCCAAAGCACAAAAAAGTTTAACCAATTGCCAAAAGATGAATCCAGTGCCAAGCACTCGAAGCCTCATAAAAAGCGAACCCGGTCATCAAAACAATAAGCAAAATGCAATGCACGTCAAAAGTTAGGATAAAAAATTTTGATTCATCAGTCGTGTTCGACAGTGATGATTATCCAGATAATGTAGCATCAATCAATCTTCCACTGATCATCCATATATCTCACTTACATGAATTGCACCAAAAAGAAAAGATAGTGGTGACGGTGGTCTTCACAGTGCCTTGAAAGCCAATTGTTATCTCATTTTATTTCCTCTCTTTCTTCCTCTCTTCTTTGTGACTGTGTTTGTGTGCCATTGCCAGGTTGAGGGCGTGGAGGAGTCGCCGACAAATGGAACTAGAGAGAGAGTCTAGCTTGGAGAGAGAATATTGGGTCGACAGTGTGTACGCGGGGAGAATATATAGTGGATGACGTGGCTTAATCTGAGCCATCATCTCCTACCTGATTAGATCGGACGACTGTAATTGGGGCTACAATAGGCCTACTATAACCCTAGTTATAGTCGGCGACCTGAATCTGTTCCAATGGTTTTAATCAGAAAAGGGTGAAGATTGATGGGTAAAGTCAAGTTATATTCCAGACACTTGTGCACGTTGGTAGGCAATTCATCAATTAAGCTATGTGAATTTAGTTATTTGTTTGGTCAGGACATAAAAGGGACACCAAGAGAAATAAACTCGGGGAGTAATATATATATATATATATATATATATATATATATATATATATATATATATATATCTTACCAATCATAATCTTACTAACTATATAGCACAACATAGACTACATGAAGAAAAACACATAATATTGGATTTCGAACACCGGAGCTGCAGACGAGGACTTACAACGAGGGCGGCAAAGGACGGCAAAAGAAAAACTAACTTTAACGCCAAGATGGGGAAAGAAAAATAGGCTTTAATGCCAAGACATTTTTGTTGATGGCCACTTGCATATGGGATTTTCATGCCCTTACTCTAACTAAGACATATCTATAAACAAGAATAACAAACTTGTTCTGGAGCAATGTTATTAAAGGCACAGGCGCACCTAAGGCGCAAACGGTCCCTGGAGCCTAGGTGTAAGGCGCAGGCGCACGCCTTTCAAAGTGAGAAACAATATTAAAATAAATAAAAATTAATACACTAAAACAATAAAATTGTGTAACTAAAAAAGAAGAACATGATAATTAACAAACTTCCAAACACTAGAAATAATTTCAAATTCCATCACATCGTAATTTAACAAGTTTTCGACATATTTGTTAGTCTTGGTTCATCTAAAGGCTAACTTGGTTATTTTTGTGTGTTAATCTTCCTCATTAGTCATTGGCATTGAGAAGAGCATTGAGATGATTAACAATCACGAGTTAATGGGGGGTTTTTGGATTTTTGTAGTAGTCAATAAGATGAGTATATCCATGAAGAGACTGAGCATAGAAGTAAGGGACGACGTCGGAGAAGGCTTGGCGACGACCGAATGACTCACCGGAGCAAGGGACAGCGGCGGCTAGCTGACACCGAGATTTGAGAGCTGATTGACTGAGTCATGAAAGCTATTTTTGATTTGGGCATTTTTAGAGTTAGGTTTAGTGTATTAGTGGAGTGGAGCTAAAAAAAATCGAAAGAGAAATGAACAGTCCACATTTTGTGAGCCTAGCCATGCGCCTCCCGCCCCGCTGTGCGCCTAGTGGCTAGGCTCACTAGGCGCGAGCCTAATCGAACGCGCTGCGCCTAGGCCTAGGCAAGGCGCGAGGGGTGCGCCTAGGCGCGCCTTTTATAACACTGTTCTGGAGGTAATATAACAACATAATAAGTGGTTTATGTGGTTTTCCTCTTCCCTTATTGGTGGTTTCCCCTTCCCCCTCGCTACGAAGGTACCCCAAAGGTCGCATCTGGTGGTGATCAGTACTTCTCGGAGGGAGCTTATTGGTTTAAATTATTAATGGTTGTATTTGGTAGGGTTAGCCTATAGCATTTGGTGGTGTTTATTTTTAAGGACGGGCTTATGTGGAGGTGCACTAGTTCTAATGCTGGTCATTCTCCGCCTTAAGCACTATTGTTTGGTCGTCTCCTTTATTTTGGTGGTGTCTAATGCTGAGGGGTGGGGGAGTAGGTCACATCGGCTATCTTTGATGGAGTTCATCGGCCATCTTTGATTGGGTTGCTACCCTTATGAAGGCCTAGAAAAACTAGGAGAACTTTTAAGCTTTTCTTATAGGTGATTGAAGTCTATTGCAGTTTGAAGTAGAAGATAGAATGGCTTGTGGACAATCTTCCTAACTGTGCAGGGGTTTTTAGATGCACTTGTACTTACAGGTTCCAGGGGCAGTAATGGGACACACATGTTACAAGCAAGTGGACATGTTGAGGTCAGTTGGAAGAACAAATCTTGAGAGATCTATTTAACATGGAACATGGTGTTTCCTTGTTATGTTCAGTACTTCTATTTATTATTAGGTCATATATGACTATATTTATTTGTTGCAAGTAGATGAAACATGGTCGACTGTACTAAATCCTGGAAGTGTTATGGTAGCTAGGATAAAAAGAAGTGAACATAAAAATAAAAAAAATAAAAAATTCAAGGTTGCCCTTGATGTAATTTTTATGTTAACAACATAGGTGAAACAAGCCACGATGGCTTGTAAATTCTTTTGTACAAAATATTTCTCCTATTGAAAAAAAATAAAACAAGTCATAAAGCACATAACAAGCCAAAAATAAAGTCAACAACGTACTCCAAAAGATAATGCCAAAATATAAAAACCAATACAACCAAGTCAACATCGAACACTATAACGTAATAACACACAAAAGAACAGTTGTTTATCCTAAACCACGTGCCTCAAAAATCCCCCCGCTCCGCAGGCCACTAAGCAAGTCACCACCACCTACTACTAAGTCTGGCCTCAGCATAACTACCAGCCACCGCACCAATGGCAACTACAACCAACCCCACCAGAGGACACCAACAACCACCAGACCAACTGTCGACCACCCTTGCTGCTGATCTCCACCATAAATACCTCAAACTACCTTATAAGAGCCACCAAACCTACAAGGAACTTTGACTTGGGGGGGGGGATGAATTACTAAGGAAGGGAGGGGAACTAGAGGAAGAAGGACCTTAACAGTTAAAAGATATCCGCCAGCCACCCTATTTACCATCTATTACCTACCACTGCGAACCACCACAATACAACATAACCTGTACCCAACCATTGTGAACAACCACAAAGCAGACCACCATCATAAGAGGGGATGCCAACTAAATCCCCAAACCCAACCCCATATTGGAGACAAGGACCCCAAATCTCAACCACCACAGTCCATTTACAATGCTTAAGCCTTCCCCAAAAATAGAAAAATTGAGGATGGTCAGAGTCTAACCCCAGTCTTAACGACCATCCATAACCTCCTAAGGGCTCGAAGGGCACCAAAAGCCTCGATTAAATCGTGAATTAAAGCATCACACACATGTACATCGTGGAACCACCACACACTAGGGAAACCAACAGTGATGAAAGCAAATCCTAAATGTTGGGTGAAGTTGTTAGTGTAGAGTAAGGAGAGAGAAATTAGAGAAACTCTAAAGGTTGAGCAATATTTCTTAGATGTTTGTAACAGTCCAAATGCTCAGCTGTTTCATCAGACTTGACTTTCCTGGGAACTCAATCACCTTCGTATTATTACCTAGATGATCATGTAAGCGAAATTGCCCTTGTAAAGGGGAGTTGCTTTTATGCAAAGAGATCTAAATGGATTTTCAATTTGTGATTTTCTAGGCCAATTCAGTTGTAGGCCTTCTTATTTCTGGCCTTATGAAATTCCCAAACAAATGTAGCTTAATTGGGTAGACCCTATAAAAAGTGACTTGCATGTAGGTTTTTGGTCCCGCTACCCAAAATGTAAGAAAAATTAAATCATAAGACGGTCATAAGACAAACCAAATCCTCGAAGGGGCAATGATCTCGAGTCTCCTTGCTAAACTTTAAAGTCAGTTCATCAAGTCTTATCCCAAAGTATCGGGAGGAAACCTTGGGGCGGCATAAGAGGTTCTTGGAAATAAGGCTTTTATGGATTTAGGGAGGCAAGTTGTCAGGTGAATGGAACCATGAACTTCATACTAGTCGGACTTTATATGAATCGGAGGCAAGTTATCGGGTGGCTGGAAGTATGAACTTCTTAATGGTCAGACTTCACGTGAACCGTGCTAAGTCAAAGGACGAAACTTATAGCCTTCAACAGAGTACTCTCCATTCTCGTGCTAATGCATTGTGCCCCCTTAGAGGTCAAAGGAAGGAAATTTTCCCCTTGATCGTCCATTGTAAGGGCCATTACTTGTCTCAGGATTTTGATTGGGGAATGCAAAGTCTGCTCTAACTTACTCCTCCCCTTTCTTCACATCAACTGACTTTGGTAAAGGGGAGGTACTGAGACCTCACTTTTCACCACAAAGGGGCATGTGACTCCTCACATGTCCTTCATCATTAGACCTGGCAAATGGGTAAATCCGCCGGGTATGGGTAAAAAATACTCAGAATTTTACGGGTAGCAAAATCATGCACCCGCATCCGGCCCGCCAACACCGGGTAAACCCGCGGGTAATCTGGCATAAACTTATATTTTTTATTATTAATTTTTTTCAAGCTTGCTTCTATCAATTTCTCACCAGTTAATTCAAATCTTCAATTTCTTGTTCAATTCCTACTGTTGTGAAACCAGATCCATACAAATAGCCTTGAAAAAAAAGGAGATCTATTGCTACAATAATGACATTACACAGAGACGATAAAGAACTCAAGAAAAATTAGATGAAGAGAGATCTCGGTGGAGATAAGGGAGATCGAAGATTGGCACGTCGGCAGCTTACAGTGGTGAAATCTGTGGCCCGCGGTGGTGGTTTTCAGAATGGTGTCGGGTCTCCTGTGGTGGCGGTGGTCGGTCTCTGCGAGGTGAGGGTTTGATTAGGGTGGAGTAAAGGCTGAACAGACCGGCGGCTGAGATTAAAAGAGAGGATTCTGGTCGGCGTGGGAGTTGTGAGGGACAGATCTGGTGACGTTTGAGAGGCTTCGAGCGAGAGAAAGAGAGGTCCTGTGGACTGTGGTGGGCGGCTGAAGAGAAATGGAAGAAGAGTTGTAGAATGAAACCCTAATATTATCTAGTATATATAGTAAGTTACTGGGTAACCGTGGGTAACCCGCACCCAACCCGGACGGGTTCTCTCAAAACAATCTTGTCCGGGTATGGGTTAACTTCTGGCGGGTAGTCATTTTTGCTATCCGCACCCGCTTTTTACGCAGCGGGCTGGGTCTATCTGCTGGTACGGGTCAAATTTTTCCAGGTCTATTCATCATGCACAACGTTGACACCCTCATTTTGCAAATATTATTAATAATTAAATATTAGGCTTCATTGTTAATTAGAGTTTATTATTGAGCTTTGACTTAATATTAAGACTTAAATAATTAATTTGGTCCAATTCAATTGTCAAAGTCATAAGGCCACTAATCAAGTCCAGTGGTCTTATCTAGTTTAGCAGTCCAGTCCAATGGTCCAGTTAGTAATTGGGCTTAGTCTAGTCCAAGTGTCTAGATTTTATTTTTTAAAATTTTTTCTAGATAATTTAGGAGATTATTCTATGAATTATTCGTGATTCAATGTAACGTCCCCAGAAATCCGGAGCTCCGCCGCCTCGAACCCCCCGTCGTTAACTTACCGGATCACATAATACCTGTCAAATCCTATTCACTAACACATACTTCCAAAACAGTGAATCTGATATCAACTCAAACTCTTCACATTCAATATTGCAAAACTACTCAAACTGGAACTATTAAGATCTAGGTTCTTTACAAACTCAAGTTCTCATAAAACGAGTTGACAAAACTGACCCATGCAGGGGTCTCCCTACACAGTAGTGGTGGGCTCACCGAAACCTCACGCAGACTTTAACCCATTCCCGAACCTACTACAGCTTATCATTACCCGCAGAAGGGAGCCAAACGGAGGGTGAGCTTTTGAGAGCCCAGTAAGGTCGTACAAGGACTACAAAAGAGATTATAACACGACTCCAAAAAAAATCCAACCGACGATGATTTTCAAAACACTTCAAATAATCAAAATTCAATGATTACCCAAAATGATCAAAATTCATCAGAAATAGATGCCAAAATAAATATTAACAATCAGAACAAAATTCAAAACGATCAATAAAAGATCCTTTTCAAGTCAGCATTTTCCAAGTACCACAAAAATTTCCCTTGCTCAAGGGATTTCAGTCCGAGCAGAAATTCATTTTGAAAATACAGCAAGATTTCCTGAGGGATTTTAACCCAAGCAGAAATCAAATAAGATAATACGATAAAAGCTTGTCAGGAGATTTCAACCCAAGTACAAATCCTTCTAACTAAGTACAATGAATGTTTGTCAAGGGCTTTCAACCCAAGCACAAATCATTTTAGCTAAAAAAATCAAAAATCAATGTTGATCCTGGGCGATTGCAATGCCATTATGGCAAGCTCATATAGTGTACACATGCATGATGTACTAAAATAATTACTAGTCCACTTAGGTACTAGCCTGCGTTTCATGCAGGATTCAACCAGCCTTATACCGCCTCCCCACTAAATAAGTACCCAGGTCAACACATAAATTAACAATATCAATGAGCGTTAACATAAGCTCATATCCCCAAAATCAATTCGGGTTCTCATAACAATAATCATACTGATATAAGTCAGCATTCGGGATTTTCAGAAGAAATCGGATTTTTCAGAAGAAATCAGAATTTCAGAAGAAAATCACAGATAAACAACAAAACGACTACGAATAATTATCGAATATAATCACAACAATTTGGAGGAATGGATACAGACAATTATCAAATTTTCTTAGCCCGCAATAACATGCGAGTATCACAAGATTTCTAAATAACCGATTCAGATTCAACATTAGGGTTTTCTGGGCAAGAACATGCTGATATCAATACATAACTCAGAGTTTGGCATTAGCCGTAAATATATCAAAGGAGTACTTTCGAGTGCAAGTAATCGAATAAGGGTTTGGACAAAAGTCTTTACCCAAGGTTCAGATAGAATCCCTTACCTGGATCCGCAGCTAAATTATCCTAACCGGAAGTCTTTAGCTTTAACCTAAACGGAATAATCGAACCATTAGAATACAGCCTACAGAACAAAATTATAACTTAATACAAACTCACACATGCTCCCAAAATGAACCTCCCGTCACCGGGTATGTAAAATTACCGAAACGCCCCTAGGGTGTAAAATTACCAAAATGCCCCTCTCGGACTTAAATCACCCAAACGGTCCTCCCGTAAGTAGAATCACTAAAATAAGCTTCCCATATGTAAATTTATGCAAAAATACCTTTCTTAGGTCAAATTATCAAAATACCCCTTCGGGGTGGCAAATTACCAAAATACCCCCGTTACACTTTAATTCTCAAAATGACTTTTCCATAAGCAAAGTCACTAAAATAATCTTACTGTATGTAAATTTACTTCAAAATACCTCTTATAGGTAAAATTA
The DNA here is from genome assembly GCA_033070095.1 of Escallonia herrerae. NCBI lineage: Eukaryota > Viridiplantae > Streptophyta > Magnoliopsida > Escalloniales > Escalloniaceae > Escallonia > Escallonia herrerae. Next base: position 55,004 of record JAVXUP010000600.1, read on the forward strand.
CCAAAACACAACTTCGGGGTGATAAATTACCAAAACACCCCTGGGGGTTTTTGGCACCGAAAAAATATCAAAAATATCTTAAAATGCTATTTTAAACATCCTAATATTATTTCTGGCCTAAAAAGTATTTTAAAGAATTTTTGTCCGAAAATTCTGAACCGATGTCAGGACCGAGCGCTAAAAGGCCAGTTTCGCAAAAAATACCTATTAGCCTTGGAATTCCTCAAAATTTTAGAATATGAACCGTATCAGTAAAATAGAGTTTCTGTAAAATTTTCACATTGAAATAACTTGATTTACTATGCTAAATAATTTGATAAATTTCTTTAATCGGTACCCCAATTTTGCGCCTTTTGCGGATCCCAAAAATTCCTAAAAATTTCCAGAGTGTAGTTCTGGTAAAAATATTGGGGGTTACAGTTTTGGACTTTGTCTAATTTTGGCCCTATCTATTTATAACAATTCGTGGAAAACTGCCTAAGATAATTCCTACCTTTAGCGACAATAACACTTACTATTCACATTATTACACACACTAATGCACCTTAGTTGCACACACTCGTCTTCCTCCTTCAGTCAACCAAGACCCACTTCATTCAACTCGCACAGCTCACAAACACACACTCCAATCATCTAAACACGTTCCAATACTTGAAAATATAATCTAACATCACTAATTTGCAAAAAATCACACACTTATACGCATAATTACACCTCAATCTTTCACCCGAAACACTCAAGCATATACACCAACACCATGGCTGCCCACCCCGCTCCTTGCACCAATCCCAAACATACTCACAAAAATTAAAATTGCATACTAGGAAGGAAGGGGAAGATTACCCTTAACTTCTCTTCAGTCTCTCTCTTTCTCTCTCTCGAATTTTCTGCCCAAAATCCCTGTTTTCCCTTTGTTTCCTTCTTTCGCTTGCTTTGTTTCTTTCACTGTTACTGTTCATCCGAATTTCCCCCCATTTATTTGGATTTGTTTGCTTTCTCTCTTTTTTTCTTCTTCTTTCTTCCTCTCATCCGAACTCTCCCCTATGCATTCCATATTAAACCATTTAAATTGGCTTAGTCACCTAAGCTAGTAGGAGGTGGCAAGCTTAAATAAAAATTTTCAAAATTACTTTTATAAAATTGCACAAATGCCCCCAAACTTTACATATTTTCAAAAAGACTCCCAAACTTTCTATAATTACATTTAAGCCCTAAAATTTTTCTAATCCTTGTTAATTAAATCAAATGTCACTAAACACACAATATCACTCATGTTATTACCTTTCATCACCAAAAATTAATTTACAATTATACCCCCCAAAGTTTTTTTTCCCTGAAATTACAAAAATACCCCCAAGATTTCAAAAATTACAATTTTGTCCCAAAATTCTTTTAAGCTTCCACAAGCTTCTAATACCCGAGTATTGCTCAAATTAGAGCCCGTTTATTTTTTGGGTCATGGATGATTAGTTTAACCTGTTTCCAAAGTTCGAGATATTACATTCAAGGGATTAAATCAACGATTTATATGGTTTAGGAAGATAAATCCCGAATTTGGTATATCACATCTACAAAATCAGAGATAATTACTAATTTTAGGATGAGATAATGTCTCAAAATTTTAAAAATATTATTATAAAATTATGAAATGAACCGGCTTGTTTTCGACAAACCGGCGGGTTAGTTGACTTTTATCAATTTGCGTTTTTATCAAATGTATTCAGTTATCTTCAGATTGCAAATTGGCATAGGCAAGCTTTTCAATTTTTGGCGCCCTAGAGCTTTATAAAGGCCCCTTGGCCTTTATTTTCAAGGTCTTAGTTTCAATTAAGCTTATTCTCCATAGAGTTTTTATACCATTTCTCTGTCAAGTAATATGTTATTTCTCCTGAATTTAGCCTTTCATATTCAACATAAAAGTAATGAAGCAGAGATCGAAAGGCTGTGGCGGGTGCCTAAAACCTTTTTGCTGCATAACTTAATCCCCGAATGTATCTCCCTGTTTTTGATAGATTAGTTATCCTTTGGACATTTTAGAGTCATTTCTTGATTTTTTTAATTTAATTTAAATTAAATAAGATGGTGACTCCCAAAATCCTTATTTTTCGAGGATTTTTCCTAAGCGGTTTGCTACACATAGTATAAGTATCTTGCTTTGACACAAAAAGAGGTATCAAGATAGAACAATAGCCAACGATGTCAAAATCACCTTACGCCATATTTAAACCATTTTCATTTCTTCTTACTGAGTGCCCACAACCTCAAAGGATGAGTCTCTATATCTTGCCCTCCTATCCTCAGCTTGGATTTAGTTTTCACCCTTTTAACTCATTTTATGAGGCCCGTGCATCCTTGCGTGTCATGAGTTCAACCAATTGCAGGCTCTCACGTGACAGCTCTGTCACGTCATCAAGGATTATCAATAGTTGCCACAACAAAATTACACTGCTAAAAATGCATATTTGCCAAACTCCCAATTCAATGATCCAAAAACTAGGATATATTTATTGCTAGCCAATTCAGGCTATGCACCTTTGACCACTATTGGGTCCCTTTCGCGACACGTCAACAAATATTTGTCGTCAAAGTTCAAGGCTATTAATCTGGTTAACCCGAAGCACACACTCCAATCACGTGCCACACCGCTGTCACAAAATATATTTAAAGTATCGTATCGGTGCCCGAGGCCTCCCCCTTGAGGTCGGACCGAACCCTCTTTTTGAGGGTCAGCCTGAGGCCTTCCTTTGTGCGTTGGTCCGAGCCCTTCCTTTATGAAAGTTGCCTAAAGCCTCTTTTTATGGGGAGCTTCTTGCCTCACCCCTTCATCTCTTCTTTCCTTGGGGGTTCCTTGCCTCCGCCGTGGTCTCTCCTTTCTTTAGAAGCTCTTCCATTACCTCGCCCTAACACCACAATGCCCAACGTGCCCTAAAGCCGTCTTTACATTACGTGCCCCCAGCACAACACCCATTTACTGCGATGCTCGCCCGCGCCCGAGCACCATTTCAGCATTATGTGCCCTTGTTGCCTCTCCTGAACACCATGACACCAGATCGCACCCAAGTGCCTCGATGCCGGATCGCGCCCGTTACTGCCTCCTTCTATACGTGCCCCCTGCACTACTTATGCTGACCATGCCCATGCACAATCGCCATGTCATGTCCCCATGCACAACACTTAACGACTGTTGCCCCTAGCCTTCTTTGTTAAGCGTGCCCCGACATCACACACACCCTGTCATGCCCATACGTCTCACACTTGTACAATTACATCCACTAGCACTCTGCCACAGTGCCACGCCCCTGGTATCGGTCCATCCCCTCACTGCACCATGAATATCTTGCCTTGGTTGTGGAACATGCTTCGACCCACTCTCTAGAGTGTACAACAACTCTCAAGGTAGACGCCTCCTCCGGGACACTATCTCGGGAGCTCTGAGTGCTTCAGCGTAAGGATTTCTTTCCTGCCAGATAGGTGACTCCTCCCCCAGACATAACCTCGACGTACTCCCAATGCTTTAGTCATAAGGACTCTTTGCGGGATAGACAACTCTTTCAGGACACTATCTTCACTAGAGAGCTCCAAGTGCTTCAGCATAAAGACTCCTCTCCTGCCCGTAGGCGACTCCTCCGAGACATTACCTCGGCCCATCAGGTTGACAACTCTTCCCGACCACTAGTACACTAGCTTAGCGCTCTTTGAGTGCTCTAGCATAAAGATTTACCAACAAGATAGGTGATTACTCTGAGACACTATGTACTGACTAAGTCCACAGCCTCAGAAGACCATGCCTATTTTAAAAAGGCTAGTTAAGTAGGTACTTCTAAGATTAATGGCAAGGTTATGGGTAATCTCATACTATCCCACATGGTGTGGAACAATCTCCTCTTTTTATGCATTAGCATCATGGCTAAAGCTAGATCACATAGCCCAGAAAATTTTTCTAGCCAATGTGGAATATACACAGCTTGCCTTCATTTTTGTAACCATCCTCTTGATGTGGGATAGATAGAGTTGTCAAAGGGCCGGGCTTGGGCCGGCCCAGCCCAAGCCCATCGGGCCTGCTGTGGGGCCGGGCCAGTGGGGCTGCCAACCGGGCCGGGCCGGGCCTACCGAAGGCAAACCTAGGCCCAGTCCAGGCGCTGGCCCTAGGCCCAATATCTAGGGCCGGGCTTGGGCCGGGCCCGGGCCCTTTTTTTTTCTTCTTGTTATTCAATTTTAAATTTCATCTCTAGGCAATATTCACAATTTAACGAACCTAATCTTTATCCTTTTATTTCATTATAAGTAATATACATATATATGTATGTATGTATATACATATTTATTTGTTAGCCATTATATTTTTTATTATATGTTAAACATTTTCATACTCTTCGAGCTTTTCGGATGTCGTCCACCGTAATTTCATCAAAATGATTCCAACACTCGGCTTTCTTTTTTTTTCCCCTTTTGGACTTCTGGCTCATTACCAGAGGCATTGCTCGGCCCTTCTTCATCATGACCAGGCATAAGGTTGAGATTATGCCACGGAGTAGTAGCTTCGTCAACCGAGCTGCGTCCTTGACTATAATGCGGGGGGTCTTCATCAGGCGTGTATTCAAAATCTGGAATGTTTTGATTGAACTCCCAATTGGCTTGGGTATCTATCATACAGCCTGTACTCATTCGTCCAGGAACGAATGGTTGTGTTGGTGCTTGGATTGGTGTTTGTGATGGCCGTGGCGCTGGCGCTTGTGCTGGTGGTGGTGCTTGCGATGATGATGATGTTTTTCGTGATGACGATGCACGCCTCATTTTCTTCAATAATCCAGCCATATTTCACGCTAAACTTTGTAAGAGTAACTAAATACACAAGTATAAGAGTAGTAATAAGAAATAACAATTAAAAGAATGAACGAGTAACAAATATTAGAGAGTTAGTAATTAAAAAGAATTTAGCAAGACTAGTAATTAATAAACAAGAGTACTAATTAGTAAATACTAGTAGTAATTAGCAAGAGTAGTAATTGGAGAGGAAAATAGTAGCAAAGCTTGTAGAAATATAGAATGTTTAGGTAAGAGAGAGTAAGAAGATTGGTGTGAAAAATTAGAGAGAAATGGTGTGAATTTATAGATTTTAGAAACTTCACAAAAGACCAAAATACCCCTACAAACTATCCGTTTATAGTTGTTGGGGAGGGTAAGAGTGTAAAGGAGTTGAAAAATATAGGTTAGACTAAAATACCCCCCAAACTAGCCGTTATATTGCTGTTGGGGGGGGTAAAAGTGGAATTTTGGAAAAGGGGTGGAAGAAAGGGGGGGAAAAGCAAAAAATTCAAACAAGTGGTGGGGCCAAACCAGGGCCGTTTCCGGGCCGGGCCGGGCCGGGCTTTTTCGCAGAATCTAAAGGCCTGGTCCAGGCCCAGGCCCCAAGCCCACTTGTGCTGGGCCGCTACTGTTCATGGACGGGGCTGGGCCAGCCCGGGCCAGAACCGGGTTGGGTCGGGCCAGCCCACGGGCCGCCCGGCCCGTTTGACAACTCTAGGGATAGACTCGGGATTGCCTTCCTTTATCTCAACCATCAGTAATCGGTTGGATTGGCTAGCTTGAACTTTCAAGAGTCGGCTTTACTATCATCTATAATAACCTGGTCCATAAACCCACTACTGGACAATGTCTTTCTTAAAAGGGAGCCAATTAGGTACTTTTAAGATCATATGTAAGGTCTTATAAAGACAATCTTGTGCTAACCTAAATTCAATTTGGGCAATCAAACATTATCTCTGGTTGGGTGTTCACATCGTGCTTCAACACTGTGGCTTTCATCGGCACCCCTAGGACCATGACCCTCGGGTTACTCCGGGACGAGAGCAGGTCTTCGGAGGGCAACGTGCCTAATCTACGCCTAATCTACCTGACAGTTGGGTATCCGACCTTCCATACCGCTGTCAGGTTCTGTATATCCCTCGACGCTTTTATGGAGCTCGTGTAAAGGCTCTGGACTGGTGTCTAGATCAAGGGTTCCCTGAACGCAGCCACGCTGTATAAGCCTGTCTTTCCAGACAAAAAGAACAAAGCTGTGATTGGGCAGGGCGGGTGAATATACAATTCGATAATCCTTAGAACACCCGCATTTGTGGCCCACTCTTGAGACGTCATTCCCAAGGAGCACCACCTATCACTTGATGACATACATTTCCAACTCTTATAAATACTGGACTTTGAGAATTCATTTGGAATATTGGAACTCAATTGCATATTTCGCTTACTCACTCTAGAACTTCAGAGTTAGAAAATTCTAGTGACTATCGTTGTGCATTCAATCCACACCCTCGCCAGCATAGCACTACCACTCTTCATGTTATGTGTGGAAAGTCTTGATCTTTGGCTTTATTCCTTCTTTTTTCAGTCCCACACCGGCACATTTGGCTTCTGACTCAAACTGCATTCCTAGTGGCACCTCTACTTATGCTGCAAACCCATTTCCTTGGTATTACTTGCCCCATTGGCCGTCCTTTTTAGGGACCATTACTTGTCCCATGTTCTCTCTGGTTGTGGCATACAAAGGCTACTCTGACTTGCTCCTCCTTCTTATCCACATTAACCTGACTATGGTGCATCTGGTGCCTACGGTTAGATCGTAAAATTTCTTAGTGCTCTTGTAAGCGATATCTAAACATGAAGGTACCAGCTGCAGGCGCATTTAAATTATTTGGTCATTTTGGTGTAACCAATCCTTTGGTTTTGTACCAGGTCCTCCATATCATGACTCATTTGCAAACTCACCTCGAGTTATACGTTTGAGCAATCAGAGTTTGAAACACATCATTCTTTTCAAAGACCAGAGGCAATTAAACTACAAAAGAAGTCATTAGCCCTCAACTGAATTGCTATATGGTTCTTGGGATTTGCCTGCTTCAACTTTGATGCAATCACAAGGTGCAGACATCCCCTCTAAGCGGCTACCTGCGGTGAAGTTAATGGTACTGTTGAGACATGCCATATGCCATTTTGAATAGGAAGAGCTATTAGACAAACGGCCCTATGGTCCCCGTGCGCCCCACTTGTCGGGAGATTCTTACTTGTTTTGGAAGTTGTGCTCACGACACTTGAAAATTATCCCTCGTGTAGTCTTCCTCTCATTAATAAATAATAATATTGGACTCACGATTAGTTTCTTTTGCATTTGATATGTATATCACCCACGAGCTAATGTACGGTGAAAGCACTCCATCAACTAATTCGGTGATGAATTGAATTGCTTCAATATTTGAGGTGTGGTGTTCAGATGGATGATATTATTGTACTCAGTACCAGAATATTTGTCAATTAAATTTCTTTTTTCTTGATTAAAGAGTTATTCAGATTATACTGCAAACAAGGAAAGTATCGGACAAACTAATGGGATCATGAGTGTTTGCTAGCGTTATCTTCACGTCAACTTTGTGTGTTATTAAGAGTGCCAGAGCGCATAGCGAAATTTTTTTTAGGTCGCGACACCCAGTTTGTTTTTCCATAATACAAAAAATGAAATCTTTTTTTTTTCATTTGAGGTTGTTTCTTTTTCCATAGTTGCTGAATAGATTAGGTTTTGAACACTGTGTTTACATAAGCATATTTGGGTGAGATTTTGATCTCTTGTTGAAGTTTTGAAAAATGATTGCCTCACTAATCCTCGCGAAACGTACAAGGAGCAATTTAGGGAAGTAAACAACAGATCGAGAGAGTTTTCATGCTGATGACGGGATCATCAATGACTCACGAATGCATTGAAAGAGCAGGATTAGGCAAAGCCAATGGCTTGTTGATTGGAACGGTGACGGAAGAACAAGATAACGGGGACAAGTAGGATGTCCCGAGCGCTGGTCCCCTCAGCCTAAGCCAAAACCTTTGGAACCAACAAAACAATAATTTGGGTGGTGGTGTTGATAGTCATTTGGGGTGTTTCCTTTCATGAAAGGAGGAAGATACAAAGGATAAAGAAGAAGCAAAGCATGTAGAAACAAAACGGTGATGGCATCGGTTGCGGCATTTCTCCTTGCAAAGGTTGTCCATGTCCCCCGGACTGTCTTGATTGTATCTTGTGACCAAATAGTTGTTGGAGAAATCTTAGCTACACCGTGGGCTGCAACTTTGCTTTGAAATATCATCGCAAAGAGTCTTTTCTGATTAGTACAGACATCGCTAAACGTTTTATCAAAAGTGCTACCGATCATTATTTGTTGCCACTAATAGGGAGTGGAGTTGGCATTTTGCTTGATGTTTGTCTGAATGCAATATTTTGCTATGAGCAAATACCCCACTAACATGTATTCTAAAGTGAATCAAAGTTTCAGAAAAGTAAGATAACCAACACATATATAAATACACACACCAACCAAGAAGCACGTAAAATTAGGAGTCCTACCACAATCACAAGTTCTAGGATGGTCCAAAAACAGCCATCTGAGCCCGAAATTGCAAATATTCTTGCAGAGAGGGGACATCCGAATGCATACGTATTAGAATGCGGCTCCTCCCAGCAAAGTAAGCTAACCGTTGAAACTTATAAAAAAATGCCCATCAGTTCGGCTAGTAGAATTAGATATCCTTTAACTTGTGATACAAATGAGAAATAGCCGGAGTTTCTCGCCGGATCAGCAACCCTAACTAACCGAGATATCGACGAATCATCTTCCCGTAAAGAGTTTTACATGGCATGTTCTAATGCCCAAGAAATAATAAAACTAAGATGCCAAATAGCGATATTGTACGGAACATGCCAAAGACCCCGGTCTTAATGCATAATAATTGAGACAGAATAATATCACCAGCAACCAGAACAATAATTGAGCATTCGAAGCTTGTTTGCTTCTTTCAAGAAACTTGTTTGTCGCATGAGGTAGGGATTCATTCGTAGTTCTGTACATGCAGCCAAAGTTACAAGCTTGCATAGAGCTAACCAAATTATTGTACTAAGGATGTCTGCCAAACACCAAAACAAGATTTGGCATGTCGTCTTAATTTTCTTACAAGCAAGCTTATCTTCTAGATGCATGAAATTTGAGAAGGAAAATGAGAAAAAGCAAGTAGACTTTCTTATATCAGTCTTCCTCCCTCCTTTTTTCAAATTGCCTTATATTTACACCATTAAGAGTTCATGGTTTTGAAAAATAAAGAACTCGGAAATAAAGCCAAAACTCACATAGTGGGTAGAGAAATATGAAACGTTCACTAACATTGTTGCGGAAAAATACGTAGATGGAGTTCAATTAAGTTAATGAGGTGACTTTATACTTCAATTTGTATCGTCTTACGCAATTTTTTTTATAACGTGATTTGGTATACAGAAGATTGTGATAATCTCAAAAAGTCGTCATCCAATAAAAGAAGTTGACAAAGTCACTACAGAGGGTTGTATCATGCGCGTTCAGGACTGTTCACTTCTTTGGCGACGTCATTTCCTTCCTCGATTACTTATTAATCCTTCTTCAACCAAATGAATGAATGAATGGGAACATAATTGAAGCATGCCCTGGCCCGTAGATGTATGGAAGAAGTGGAAACACTAACAAAGCCACAAAGTTGCACTCCCAGAACTCGTTGAAGTACCTGATTATTTGTTCTTCCACTGCGTTGCGTTGCATTGCATTGATATGCTCAAAAGACGGAATCATATGCTCTGCCAGAGATGGAAACAAAATCGCACGAGTCGCTCCACAAAGTGGCACAAAAATTTGCGCAGGAGCACAAAAAAGAGCAAAATAAGACCATGTAAGGGCCCTTTAAAGGCCCTATCCACCGCATAAGTTCTTGTCAAAGTGCATGTAGGAAAGCCAAGAAATTCCTACTCCAACTTTGGCATGCACATAAGTGACATGATGCACCTAAAGTCTCTTTCCCCAACTGATCCCAAAGTACAACCACCCAAAATTAACTCATCCGCTGTTTAGATTCCTGAAAATTTTGAAATCGTGAACGAACCACACGAGGAAGTGAATGCTGTCTCAGGACGGAGAGAGAGAGAGAGTAAACAAGGTAAGTAGCCATACTAGTATTCTTGCTGCACAAAAAGTACACAGATCAGGTTCCATAAAACTTCTTGGGGTTTAAAACACAAGTTCACATACACTCGAACCATTATATATCTTGATCTCAAGCCATGCATTTCTGCAAAAGCTATTCATTCCTTCCCCCTCCTTCAATCCATTCTGTTTATGGGTATATCATGTTCTCTCAAAAATAGGTGATATATATATATATATACACATATATACATATATATATATATATATATACATATATATATATACATATATATTAGAAATTCTCTCAGGATCTCAATGCTCCGATTGATCTTTTGCAGTGAAGAACTGCCTCATAAATTGAGCTCTCAGCATCACAAGAAACATCTCTATAATAAGATGTTGGACTTTGTAGGAAAGGCTCTTGTGGCAAATTGCTCCAACTCTTGACCTTCCTTAGACTCCCATCATCAACTTGATTGCTTGATTTCTTGACAGCAGACAAATCACCAGCCCCACAACAACTTGTACTCTGTCGTGGAGATGGTTGCAGTGAACTGCTCCAGCTTTGAACTTCCGCAACTTTCCTATCAATATCGTCAACTCTAATACTTTTCCTTGAGCAGCCAACACTCTGGTATAAAGGCCTTAAAATTTCAAAACACTTCCGTAGTAACTTGTTCGATGACCTTTTCCATTTCCAGAGGATTTGATAATAAGTACTCTTATCCGTGGGAGATATATTCCGGGAAGAAAGTGAAGAAATTGGTATGGAAGGAATAGAAGTTGATCGGGTGACATACGTGGGCAGTATATGTCCATCTGAGAAAATTTCATCAGCATGAACAAAAGTAGAAGATTTAGAAACTAAAATATCAAAGTTGAAGCTATCAGCTTCTTCGATATTGGATGGCCCGAGGAATTCATTGAGGCTATAAACAGAAGGTCTTGTGTTTGTTAACCAACTGTACGAAAAGCTCTCAGTGGCAAGAGGAGAGGTTTCCATGGCGTGGTTAGCAAATGTGGCTGAGAGTAGATATTGAAAAATGGAAATGATTATATACTAGTCATGGGATGGAACTCTTGGTCACATGATCAGCAATATCTTAGAAGGACCACCAATCTCATTGGATACCCATGACTGCATAGAGTTTCTATCCAATCAAGCTCAAGTTGTGCCACATAACATGTAAAACAGGCAACTTGGTCGATGTATATTTTCTGAATTTGTTTTTACCATAGTTGTTATTATTATCGTCACTTTCCGTATTATTATAGTAAACACAGTTCAAAAACCTGATGCATATTCTTAATTAAAGGCGGTGTTCTAGAAGCAAAATACTTTTTTGTCTCTCAGGAAAGGGGATGGGTCCTGAATGAAATGTTCCATGATCAGAAAGTGTTTTCTATGCTTCATTAGTATATTACTGAAAGGCTAGTTTGATTAATTAGACATTCTTATGGTGGTTGGTTAGGCATGGCCAATGCAGAAAATTGAAGTGCTAATAAAGTGAGTCAGGGACCATGCTTCAAACAGTGACTTTCCGTGCCTGTTGTACTATAATAACATATGCAGGTATGGATTTTATGCCTCAAACAATTGCATCCTTTCTAGAAAATGCTGCTGTGTCTTCCCATACAGAATCGGTACACACGAAACAAAGAAGAAAGACAAATCAGATTTTGCATGGCAATCAATCAAAATCTATGAGGTCGGCTTGGCATGTCCTACACTACTATAGCTATGCCAAGTTGCGGATAAAGAAACCAATTATGGTTGATTATTTGAACAGAGTGCTTGTTTCATCAAAATCTTTGTGACTTGGTGAATTGTCATCCTGAGTTTCAGATCTGCATGCTAGAAAAATAGACTTCCAGCGGGCGCTGTACGTGCACACATACACACACTATTGTACATCACAAAGGGCTGAATCTTAGGTTCAGTGAGTTGGTTCACTGGTAAAGAACCTGCCAAGATGCCAAGTGTAACGGTTAGGCTAGAGATGTAGTACCATTGCCAGCAAAGACCGGACCCTTGATGAACATTATGCGAGATGCAGACGCTGATAGCCATGCTGCATTTGAAGGATTAGCCGGGTCCTCACAATCCGGGGTGAGGATAACTCTGTTCGAGGCGGGAAATACTTAAAATGTTAAAACAATGTATGTGACATAGGCACAAAGCTGTGTGTTAGGTGGATACTTCTTCTGACTAGTGATGAACAATGCATAAACATTACTTGATTATCCAGGAAACCGATTTCAGGCTTTTCCATCCACAAAGAATGCTAGTGGTTGCTAATCTGAATCGTCATAACTTTCCAAGATAAGAGGAGGTCTTGTTATTTTCACTCCATTTTCTTTGAGAAAATCATAAAAGGAACTAAGGGAAAAGAGCAAAAGTAGCAGACAGGGGTCCCTAGCTGGTCGGAGATAGAAACAGACCCTGCAAAGTTTCAAGCACCAAAACTTGGATGTGAAACTGACATAACTTTAAAAGGTCCCCTCCTAGAATTCCAGAAGAACATGAAGTCCTTTGTTGGTCATGTCCGGTATGTGTATATGGTGCGGGCTGTATGCGCATGTGCTAGTGTCACGTATTTGAACTCTGTGCAAACTATTGTGCCAAAATTCCAGGCCTACTCTTCCAAGCCAATACGTCTCAAAAAGTATTAACTGTTTGTTCTCTGCTTTCTTCTTCTCCAATTGCAGTGAGAAACTTTAATTTCCACTTCCGGTGAGAAAACTATAACCTCACACGCGTATTCACGTCTGACTCTAACATACTCGCAACATCTCCTTTGCGCATGTGCTTATTTGGAGTTGAATTTGGAATGTCGGATTGGTATCTGGGCAAACATAAGAATGAAGAAAGAGCTATTGCATGAAAGTGCAACGAATATTTAGTGAATTTTATTCTATTCCATCCAAGTGTTGGAAAGGTTCTAGGAAATCAGTATGAGCATTAGAACCATCCTTCATTGTATAAATCCTGATATTTTCTGTTCCTTGAAATAAATTCATGCAGAAAACATTGGGAAGGAAAGTTACACATGCTCACAACTTTCCAAGCTCTTGAAGACAATTTCTCCCAGAAAAGGCCACAAATTTGGAGGGAGCTATTGTCTCCCTCTGTGAGAGTGTATGCGTCTGTTTGGCCTTTCTAGCCCCCAGTTGCAACAAAATCTTGAATAGCGTTATCCTTTTTATTAGTTGTCCTTTTGTCAGTTTACTTATTTTGAAGAAGAATCAACACAAGCCGAACATTAATGCCCCTTTAGCCCAATTTGGGTAGAAGCTTGTAATAATTACTAGAAGACAGCCACATAATAGGAAAATATCCTATAATGCTTACTGGAAACAGTTTTAGCAATGATGAAGGTCAAATTTCAAGCAATGTGTGGTTTCGAAGGCAAGGCCTGAAGGTTACAATCGATCATTGCTTGAAATAGCTTATTGAATTTGACCAATTGCTGCATTTGCATGAACAACCTATAAGTAGCTGTAGAACAAGAAGTACTTAAGCCTTGTGTGATGAATGAGCTTACAGGAATATTTTCTGACATAAAACTCCGTCAGTTCTCAACTGATATGGAGGGAAGTTCCACAAAGGTTAATTTCTTCTACTACATGTGGCTAGCTAGAAGGATTCGATCTAGTAAATCTTTGAGTTCATGCTCTAGGCAATTAATGTTCCTTTGAGTTATAGATGGGCAGTCATGGCACAATCCAGTTTCTCCACACTGCCATAAAAAAGAGGCCTTCATTCCAAAGTGTACAATTTCATGACAAATTTAAGTTCTAATACGCCGCTACACCGTGTTTCATGCTTTCTCTTGTCTCTATTTAATTGATGACAATTTATAATATTACTAAAGAAAGGTATCTATTTTCAAGGGATGAGGCCCGGGCGCAAACTAGCTCATTAAGCCGGAAGAAGGAGGCTATTGACTTCCCAGTTCAAAAAGGGAAAGTAATTTGAACTATGCTCTTTGACATAGGAGATAAATCTCATCAAAGTGGTTGTGCTCCTCAGCAATCATGTAAGGAAGTTCAGACCACTAGGTGGTAGAAATGTCAAATCAGTCTGATATTCACAAATTACACTACTGAGCTAGTTTTCAAGTTTTGTGTACATTTCAAATTCAGGATGAAACTTGGTTCATTGCCATCATTGTCATTCCATGTATTTATCTTACATTCGTCTGTCATATCTGCTTGTTTCAAGTAATGGCTGCCGTGTCATGAAAATATCTTGCAAAGAGATCTATCACATGCACTTGATCATCAAGTACTTAAGAGGTTAGAAGCCTTTAATTGCTGGAAGCAATATTCAGGAATCTGGAACTATTAAGGAATGTTGCATGCACCAAACATTTCATGTTAAACAAAATAAACAGTTATCAGAAACAGAACCTTCGGTTTTCAGTTGCTCATCCACGACTCCCCTTAATTAGCTCATTCATCGCTAGGCATTTCACTCCCTTTTTTGGTACCTGGAAGACAACCTCGTTTTTTAACAAGAACTTCATGCCCTAAGGGGGTCTCTAAGATCTTACAGAACTTTGTAGACTTGTCTTACTTGTATGGCAAAATCCCAAGTGTTCGATCAGAAGAAAAAGACTAATGGGGGCTCTGGACAAGAGCTAAGAAACATCTGCAGATAAACTTGTCCTTCCTTTTTGAAAATAATGTCTATGTCAATCCAACACCCTCGTATAATCTTTTCAAATTACAGCACGGAACGAAGTGACTGCTAAGCTACGTCTCCGATGGTATGTGTAAGCACAAAACAGCAGCTACAATAAAACAAGATCATACCTTCCTATAAAAGCTAAGGTTCTCTAATATAGTTGAGCACATAAACAACTTAGCTAATACTATTTGGCTAGGTAAGCATGGCATTTGGTCAGTCTGCTAGTGCTAGATCTATGCTACTTTCCTCATTGGCAGTACTAATTCTGGTTGCTGGTTGTGACGCTGGTGGAATTTCCATCTACTGGGGTCAGAATGGAAATGAGGGCACCCTGGCAGAGACCTGTGCCACAGGGAACTATGATTTTGTAAACATAGCTTTTCTTCCCACATTTGGCAATGGTCAGACTCCCATGATAAACCTTGCTGGTCATTGTGATCCATATAGCAATGGCTGCACCAAGGTAAGCCCAGACATAAAATCATGCCAAGCAAAAGGAATAAAGGTGATGCTTTCTATTGGAGGAGGGGCTGGCAGCTATTACCTTACCTCTGCTGCGGATGCGAGACAAGTTGCAACCTACCTTTGGAATAACTTCTTAGGAGGGAAATCATCTTCTCGTCCTCTCGGTGATGCTGTTTTGGATGGCATTGATTTTGATATCGAAGGAGGAACAAACCAACACTGGGATGACCTTGCCAGATACCTTTCAGCATATAGCAACCGTGGTAAAAAGGTGTACTTAACTGCAGCTCCCCAATGCCCTTTCCCCGATGCTTGGGTTGGAGGTGCCCTTAAAACAGGCCTTTTCGATTATGTTTGGGTCCAATTTTATAACAACCCCCCTTGTCAGTACTCTTCTGGCGCTTTGAGTAACCTTGAAGATGCTTGGAAGCAGTGGACTTCAGATATCCCGGCTGCCAAGATTTTCCTTGGGTTACCTGCAGCTGCAGATGCAGCAGGAAGTGGCTTCATTCCTGCAGGCGACCTTACGTCAAAAGTTCTGCCAGCAATTAAGGGTTCTGCCAAATATGGAGGTGTGATGCTGTGGTCTAAGTATTATGATGATCAAACTGGATATAGTTCTTCCATCAAAAGCCATGTCTAGTAGTGCTTTTTATTTTTCCAGCTGTTGTTCAGCTTTCATAAGCAATTCTCCCTTTGTATCAGTGTCATGTTGAAAAATAATGAAGCTTGTTATCTGATTCTATCACCCTTTTTTTCATCAGCTTGCTCCAAAAAAAAAAAGGAACTCCAATTCGACTCAATGACCACTGCTAACTTGAAACTTCGACTCATAAGTGTGGCAAACCATTAAGGGGAAACTAATGCATAAGTAAAGCGTATAAGTAACATTATTTGCATGATAAGCAGAATTAGAAAAAGAAACATTAGAAAAGACAATGATCATCCTAATAAAAAGGTTGAGATGCTATTATAACTTTCCAGTCCAGCTTTCTTCACACAGTGGCCAATGGAAATGTAATTGCAGAGGTTGTGGCAGTTTTTATGACAACCATACAATCAGCAACATAGCACCCTGATAAACTTAGAAGGACCTTATCGATGACAGTACAGTTTTACGAAGCTGTCTGAGGCTGCACTAGACACAAAGGAAATAGAAGTTACCTTGAGAAGAACAAATTGCAAAGGGATCCCACATCAGCTTAAAGGGATGTCATAGAAAATGTGGAAAGGCTTCTGTTTCAGAATGACACTCTTTTCCCCCAACTTCTTTAGCTATTTGACGTGAATCTACATCGTGATCCATGTTTTCTTAACAGTGGTTTTCTATCACTAAAATATCATGAATACTTCCTCCTTGGTGGTTTATTATCTTATAATGTGTATTTTGCCATATTTCAAGTCTGTTATATTCCTCATGTTTTTCTTCTTAAAGCTTCTGTCCAATACCAGCGTCATTACACTTTGCCTTTCCAAATATGAACATAAGGATAACATGAAAGTATGCAACTTACCATATGGAATCAAATTTGGAGGAGGAAACGCTGACCAAACATAAGCAAAAAATAGAGGTGGACAAAAAAGACAGCTACCACACGCAAAAACATTCAAAAGCAGAAGGAACTAGCATCATTTGATCAACATGAGAGTAATAGAGGCAAAGGACAGTAGCTAAGAGACAACTCCAGAGACAATTTTTTACTTTCTAACATGCCTTGTACGTTAGCATAGTTGAACACAAGATATTGAGAAGAAGTGACTGCTAAGCCACACCATGATTAACATTAATGTGCAAACAACTTCGTTTTGTCAGAATAAGGGCAACCACCTCTTTACAAAAGGCCATGCCCCTCCTAGCAAAACCAAAAACCAACTGCACTAACAACACCTAATTAGCTTGCCATGGCGTTTGGTCAATCTGCTATATCTGTCCTTCTTCTTTTACTAATAGTAATTTTAGCTGCATGTTGTGATGCTGGGGCAATTGCTATCTATTTGGGTCAAAATGGAAATGAGACAACCCTGGCGGAGACTTGTACCACAGGGAACAATGACTTTGTGAACATAGGTTTTCTACCGACTTTTCGAATCAGATTCCCATAATACCAGTTGCAACCTATGGAGGAGGTGATACAGGTTGCAACCTACCATTAACTCTTAGGGAGATAATCATGTTCTTGTCCTCATAGCAATGCTGTTTTAGAGGGCATCGACTTTGGTATAAAAGGAGGAAACAAACAATTGGATGACCTGGAGAGAAGTCTTTCTGCATACACCAACCGTGTTGAGAAGGTATACTTAACCGCACTCCCTAGTGATTAAGGTGCCCCTAAGACAAGTCTACTTGACTGTATTTGGTTCTAATTCTGTAACATGCCACCTTCCAGTACTCCACCACTTCTATTAGTAACCTCAAAGATGCATGGAAGCAGTGGAATCCAGATATCCCCCCACCAAGATCTTTCTTGGTTTACCTGCTGCATGCGAAATCCAGAAACGGCATGAAGTGCTTCATTCCGCTGCTTATCCCAGTTCAAAAATTCTTCCACCCTGGAGGTGCTACATTCTGCCAGCCTGGCGGTGTGATGCTGTGCTCCAAGTACCGTGATGATCAAACTGGATGTTGTTCGGCCATTAAAATTCATGCTACAATGCTTTTGATGAACCTTCTTCGTCAATTGATTCTAAAACTTATATCTAGTTCTTCACTTCGATAGGTGTTGGACTAATCAGTAAAAGCACATCTATTTTTCGTTATCATCTTCTCCTGCTCCTTCATAGCTCTTTTTATCAACTTGCTTCTTTTTTTTTTTGGTTTTAACTCTTTTTCAAGACAACTATCACAAAAAATGTAATGCTGGAAAACACTGAAATTCTAAAAGAACCCCTCGGATACTGACTCAATGTTAAATGTAAATATTTCTCAGTTATAGCTGAACAGAAGTTTATATGCTGTATAATTTACGCAAAGCGCTGAGGTGTAGCAGCGGTATAAAGAACCTGCAATTGTCATGTTTGTAACATTTTGAAGGAGAAATGGAAGTAGATTTTCAAAACCTCCAAGGACACCATGGCGTGTAGGATACTTGGTGAACATGAAACTTTAATTTCACCGGTTTTTCTCTCTTCCTAAAATGAAGAGTTTAAATTTTGACTTTTTGATATTTTGGTAGATGAGCCGTTTTTCACTGAACTACAAACTATACAAGCCAAGAAGGAAAAGAGCTAAACTACAAGACAACTTCCAAAACAGGAACAAATTGAACATTTTATCTGATAATTCCAGGTGCATGGAGTACATCCTATTTGCAATAATGGGAGAACCAAGTATAAACAAATAGTTTGTGTATTCTTTGTTCTCCCGTTATTTCACATATGCTGGAAGAAGACAGTTAAGTTTTAATACATTCCCTGGTTCATGGTAACTTTGTATCAGTAGCATTGGACCACTCTTTTCCTCAGAGAATATTAATGAATACCAATTAAGTAGACCAACCAAAATCTATAGATAAAATATTTTTGCTGATGCATACCCTTTTTTCTTATTTGACAACTAAGAACTCCAACAGAGCAATGTTTTACAGCCCACACTTTTAAGGGGAGGAAATCTCTTCAACATATTTGACAGTTTTGATATGATGATGGTAAACTTAAAAGTATTGTTTTCTCCCGTGAATCAGATGAGGGTTTGTGGGAAATCAGATCCAAGGGAGGGGAGGCATTTGGCCTGATGCATAAAAATTTCGAAAATTTTAAATTGAACAGAGGCTGCAAGTCAAAATTTAAAGAAAATGGCTTTGCAGCTGTCAGGAAAAATAAAGAAGTGAACTTTCTGCTTCTAAACAGAGGCATAAAACTTAAAAGGAAAACAGCTTAAATCTGGTCAGTTAGGAGAAAAGAAAAGCAGTCCCCGATGACAAGGGGCTTCCTTGCCCATGATGAAACCACAGAGCTTAAGATGTCGATGCCTGGTTAACTTTTACTTAACTTCTAGGCAAATATCTGATAAGTTAAATGTCATCGTCCTTCATTTTGTATGATATCTCTCATCTCAAACACAGCCTGACATTCAAGAGTCAATGTTTTACCAGTCCAATGAAGTTCTAATGATCTGTTTGAATGAAGAGAAAAAATGATATACCATTCTCAAAATCAACGCAAAGTTCTTTAATGGATCCTTGGACTGACTTGATGTAAGAACGAAATAAAAAGGATAATAGAAACTTTGATCCTTCAGTATCATCATTTATTTTAAGTCTAATAAAGTTTTGAGAATTCATGGTTATTTTTCAATATTATTTCAATCTTGTTCGGAATCCAGTCATGTCTTTATGGAAGAGGCTTCACCGTACCTCATTAAGGAATAGAAAGAATTCAGCAGTGATTAGCAAATCTTGGAGCCTTATGTGAAAACTTATTTGTCTCACTAAGCTCTTGTATGATAAACTTCAGAGTCGGAATAACGTGACAGTAAAGCTGCACATCTAACTACAAGAAAATACAGCATTGTCACTGTCATAGTGAAGATCATCCGCCTATATAAAGCTAATGCCCTCAACATCAGCTGATATAAATTCAGCAAAGCCTTCTAAAATTCAGCACTAAGATTCTCTAATGGCTTCTCAGACAACAATTTCTCTACAATTCTTGTTGCCACTTATATTAGCATTAGCTGTGGGTTCTAACGCTGGTGGAATTGCCATCTACTGGGGACAGAATGGGAATGAGGGTACCCTGGCGGAGACGTGTGCCACAGGGAACTATGATTTTGTGAACTTAGCTTTTCTTGCAACATTTGGCAATGGTCAGACTCCCATGATCAACCTCGCCGGTCATTGCGATCCCTATAGCAACGGCTGCACCGGTTTAAGCTCTGACATAAAATCCTGTCAAGCGAATGGAGTCAAGGTGATTCTTTCCATTGGAGGGGGTGCAGGAAGCTACTCCCTTACTTCTACTGATGATGCTATTCAAGTCGCAACTTACCTCTGGAATAGCTTTTTGAGCGGACAGTCTTCCTCTCGTCCTCTTGGTGATGCTGTTTTGGATGGCATTGATTTTGACATCGAAGGAGGAACCAACCTTCACTGGGATGACCTTGCAAGGCATCTTTCTTCTTATAGCAATCAAGGTAAAAAGGTCTACTTAACTGCGGCACCGCAGTGCCCTTTCCCTGATGCTTGGATTGGGGGTGCCCTTGAGACAGGTCTTTTTGACTATGTTTGGGTACAGTTCTATAACAACCCTCCTTGCCAGTACACTTCCGGGAGTATTGGTGGCCTTGAAGCTGCATGGAAGCAGTGGACTTCTGATATCCCAGCCACCAAGATCTTCCTGGGATTACCTGCAGCTCCTGATGCAGCGGGAAGCGGCTTCATTCCTGCAGCTGATCTCACCTCAAATGTTCTTCCAGCAATCAAAGATTCTGACAAGTATGGAGGGGTGATGCTGTGGTCGAAATACTATGATGACCAGAGTGGATATAGTTCTGCGATCAAGAGTGATGTCTAAAGTGTAATCTGCAACTTACGGCTGCTTTCAGTAAAAGTTTCTGGATACCAGATTTGTATAGTACTCATATGTTACCATCCACCTGTATTGTTATTGTTGTAATGTGATAAAATTTTGTGCTCGTCATTATGACCTATGCTTGATATTTCGTGATTTATAATACTGAAAAGAAATATATACAAGAAGATTTTTCCACGAGGACACATTCTTAAAACAGAAAAAAAGGGAAAAGAACATGTAAAATCTTAAATCTGCAGAACAATAATTAGAGATCGAACACTTTATAGGTCATTGCTACAAATTCAATTTTGAGTATTTAACCTATAATATTTCCATAATGTTATCGAAGCCGTTGATCCTCATTTTTGTTGTTGTGATTTCTCTTCTGCTGCTTGGTCCTATTTCACAAGTATTTTCAGTGTAAGAACCTCTGAATTCAATACAGAATGTTTGCTAATTAAAGAGTTGCTTGGATCTATTGCGTTTGCCTTGTCCTGCTATTAGGTTCGAACAATCCTGCGAGGCTCAAATGCTTATAAAAGGTGCCAATTATGCACCTTATACATGAAAATCATATCTGTCTGGGGTGGAACATGACTTTCTTCATAGTAGATTTTAAGGTTGTATCAGTTCAGAACTCTTAAGCCTTCTACTTTTAGGAGCTTGGTTGTTACTTTATAATTGTCACCAGTTACTAGGTGGGATCATCAGCTGTTGTAAATGTAGTAAGTGAAATTTTTTGGACCAATAAGCAAATTGATTTTGCAATGACGTGTTTAGAATGGTTGCCCTCTTTGAATTCAGGGAGCACCTAGATACAGGTAGTAAAAGAAGAGCTGAAGACATTGGCAGCTTGTTCTCCTCTACGTTTTAACATTCTGCCATCTTAAAAGTTCTATATATACAAGTCCCTGGCGCATTATTTATTAGTTAATTACCTAAATTTGCTTTAAACCACACTGAGCCAACTCAAATGCAGAATAACATGTCTTAGTTATTCCTAACGCCAACTTAGTTGAAAATGGAAATTATTTCACTGACTCAGAGTAGTCCGCATATTGCCAGCCAAATATAATCATCTTATCATCTTACACAAAAAAACCTGGTTTTTAAAATTGGCTACTTGAACTTCAAGATCTGCAATGACTTTAATAGTAGTGTTGGATGTCTGGCAGCCTGACTGCAGAGAAAACCAATTTTAACATTTCGGTTTGAAGGGTGCCTTCATTTTTCCCATGAACTTCAACTTTCACGATCTCGTCACTCTTTATTTCAATGACCACCCTTATCATGTTTCTCCAACTTCACACCGTATAAACGCATTGTTCTAAGAATAACTCAGCATTCCGACTTTTAAACTCAAGTTGTCAGCATTCTCTGTCTCTACCAATTTGGATATGACATGAAACAATTTCATTCCTGTCAAAATCTGATGTTATGCTTGGACCTATGTATAACAACAATATATCAATATATATATATATATATATATATATATATATATATATATATATATATATATATATATAGAGTCAACTCTATAAATTAAGGAATCTCCTTAATTTACTCACAATCATATTAATTTGTCATATCAATCTTGTTGTATCTTGACAATCCTTAATTTATTCATTGTATTAATTGCTAGCTCAACTGTAATGCCTATAAATAGAGGCTTTCGATGTACTCTTAAACATATAGACTTTTTTTGTTTCAAATTGTTATCAAGAGCCCTTTCTGGAATCTTTTTTTTTTCTCTCCCCACGTTGCTGTCATATATCCGCGGAACGCCACCTTACCGTGATGCATTCCTATTATTCTTCCGCTCTATTTCAGGCTTTGACGATGTCGCATGCACCCAAAGCGTCACCGTAGACAGTGCGCCAACGCACCTCCCCTGCAGCATGCTTTCTACACTATCAATCGCACACCTTCTGTTGTCCTAGGCAGTATGTCTCCCTATGAGTGCTTTCATGGTGTCAGCCCCAATTATAGTCTTCTTAAAGTCTTTGGTTGTGTTTGTTTTGTTCAACTTCATCCCCATGAGCGAACCAAATTAGAACCTAGGGCTCTCATGTGTTGCTTTCTAGGTTATGGCATAGAACAGAAAGGGTATCGCTGCTATGATCCTATATCTCAGCGGATACGCATTTCTCGTCATGTTACCTTATGAGAAGATACGTTCTTCGTACATGTGTCTTCTCTTGATACTCCAAGTAGCACATCCTCACTTGAGATTCCAGCATGCTCCATAGACTTATTCCCTGATACTACAACATCTTTGCCTACACCTACGCCTGCTGATGCTATTGATCCACTTGCTCCTGGTCCTGGCTTTCCCTCCACATCGGTGTCTGACACTGCTCCACCATCTCCTCTTCCTGCCTCTCAAGTTCGTACAACTTCTGGTCGGTTAGTTCAACCTGATATTCGTTTAAGAGATTATGATTGCTCCATTGCTCTATCTACTCTTCATGAACCTACTACCTATACAGAAGCTTCTAAGGACCCACTATGGCAGAAGATTATGAATGATGAATTAGATGCACTCACTAAGACTCATACTTGGGATTTAGTTGATTTGCCTCCACGTAAATCTATTGTAGGTTACAAGTGGGTGTACAAGATCAAGACACATGCAGATGGCAGCATTGAACGTTACAAAGCTTGGCTTGTAGCAAAAGGATATACGTAGGAATATGGCATTGATTATGAAGAGACCTTTGCTCCTATTGCTTGTCTTACATCCGTCCGAGCTCTCTTTGCAGTTACCTCTGCTCGCCATTGGTCTTTGTTTCAGATGGACGTAAAAAATGCTTTCCTTAATGGGGAGCTCTAAGGAAGTATACATGAAACCTCTGCCTGGCTATCCTCATCATCCACATCAAGTGTGTCATCTCCGAAAAGCTCTTTATGGTCTTAAGCAAGCTCATAGGGATTGGTTCTCTAAGTTCAGTTCTGTCCTCACAAAGCTTGGATTCACTTCCAGTGCCTATGACTTCGCTCTATTTCGTCGACAGTCTGACTCAGGTTTGATCTTAGTACTATTATATGTTGATGACATGATCATTATGCGTGATGATCTTTTAGGCATTCACACCCTTAAAATCTCTCTCAGTCAACGGTTTGAGATGAAGGATCTTAGTGATCTTCGATACTTTCTTGGTCTTGAGGTCACCTCTCATCACACTGGATATTTTTTTTTCTCAGATTAAGTGTGCTTCTGATTTGGTCTCTAAGTCTGATGTCTCTTCAAGTGAAACTGTTATGTACCTATGGAGGAAAACTGGGAGCATAGTACATTGACTAGTGAACCTTTTTTGGATCCTACCTATTATAAACAACTAGTTGGGAGCCTGATTTATCTCACTGTTACTCGACCAGATATTGCTTATGCAGTTCATCGGGTTAGCCAGTTCATGACCGCTCCCTCCACCGTTCACTAGGCTGGCGTTCTTTGAATTTTGCGGTATGTGCAGGGTACTCTATCTTATGGCTTGCACTATCCATCCGCATCCTCTCTACAGCTCGCTGCCTACTCTGATGCAGACCGGGGACGCGATCTTGTCGATCGTCGCTCCACTACAGGTTTCTGTTTCTTTCAAGGCAATTCTCTCATCTCCTGGCGCAGCAAGAAGCAGTCCATTGTCTCTCGCTCCAGCACTGAGTCTGAATATCGCGCTCTTGCTGTCACTACTGCTAAGTTAGTTTGGCTGCGATGGTTACTTGGAGACATGGGTGTCTTTTTTGACTTTGCTACTCCTATTTATTGTGACAGTCAGAGCTATCCAGATCACTCGCAATGATGATTTTCATGAAAGCACAAAACACATTGAGATTGACTGCCATGTTACTCGTACACATCTCACTCGTGGTATCCTTGAGCTCATTCATGTCTCTTCCTCCGATCAACTTGCAGATCACGAAGTCCTTCTTTGTAAAGAACTTCTTGCATTTTATTTCCAAACTCAACCTGGTCTCTGGTCGACCACATTGAGTTTGAGGGGGGATATTAGAGTCAACTCCATAAATTAAGGAATCTCCTTAATTTACTCACAATCATATTAATTTGTCATATCAATCTTGTTGTATCTTGTTAATCCTTAATTTATTCATTGTATTAATTGTTAGGTCGACTGTAATGCCTATAAATAGAGGCTTCTAATGTACTCTTAAACGTACAGAAATATACAGACATTTTCCGTTTCAACTATATAAACAAAAGAAATAGAGGGCATGGCAAATACTTGAGAAAATATGTAAAACCTTGGGCATATGACCAACGGCCCGTGTACGTAATTAAGAGTTTAAACTAAGTGACATTTAAGCTACAAACCTATCTAGCAAAAGAATTTAATTTTGTCTATCACGTTGGAGGACCAGGATTCTCCAATAAAAGCTAGATGCCTAAAACGCTGCTTAGCACAAAAACCACATAGCTTGCTGAAGTTCAGTAATCATTCACTGATCGAGAATGGCATCCCAGTCAGTAGTTTCACTAACCATATTATCCTCAGTGCTAGTTTTATCAGTTGTAGGCTCTGATGCCGGTGGAATCTCCATCTACTGGGGTCAGAATGGTAATGAGGGCACCTTGGCAGAGACGTGCCCAGGGAACTATGATTTTGTAAACATAGCTTTCCTTCCAACATTCGGCAATGGTCGAACTCCCATGATAAACCTTGCGGGTCATTGTGATCCTTACAGCAATGGCTGCAACAAAATAAGCCCCGACATAGAATCATGTCAAGCAAAAGGAATCAAGGTGATGCTTTCTATTGGAGGAGGGACTGGGAGCTACTCTCTTGCTTCTGCTGAGGACGCTAGGCAAGTCGCAACCTACCTCTGGAATAACTTCCTGGGGGGCAGATCGTCCTCGCGTCCTCTTGGTGATGCTGTTTTGGATGGCATTGACTTTGACATCGAAGGAGTATCAAACCTACATTGGGATGACCTTGCAAGGTATCTTTCCGCGTAGAGCAATCGTGGTCAGAAGGTAAACTTAACCACAGCTCCCCAGTGCCCTTTCCCTGATGCATCAGTTGGAGGTGCCCTTAAGACAGGTCATTTTGACTACGTTTGGGTCCAGTTTTACAACAACCCACCATGCCTACTTCCCCCACTGCTATTAGTAACCTCGAAGATGCATGGAAGCAGTGGACTACAGATATCCAGGCCACAAAGATCTTCCTTGGGTTACCTGCAGCCCCTGAGGCAGCCGGAAGTGGCTTCATTCCTGTGACTGATCTCACCTCAAAGGTTCTTCCAGCAATCAAGGGTTCTGCCAATGATGGAGGTGTGATGCTGTGGTCCAAGTACTATGATGACCAAACTGGTTATAGTTCTTCCATCAAGAGCCATGTCTGAAAGTCTGTCGTATTGTAATCAGCTCATGTGAATAAACTCTCTCTGCCATTTGATTTCTATTGCCTTCAGATTTTCTGTGTTTAAACCCGTGTATATGTATATGAAGTTATGATATTTCTTGTTATGTTCTCCGTAACTCCATTGGTCACTGAAGTTTTGGTATGGAACATGACAGTTGCATAAGGAAAAATGGACACCAATGTCCCTTGACTGCTAAAACGAACATGGAGACCAGCCCAATTAGGAATTACCTCAATACCTCATGAACATAAAAGCAATACTTTAACATGCCCGAGCAAGGCCTGAAGCCCAAAGAAAAATGTTAGGCAAGCTTGGCCCTGACTTTACAGACTCGGAAGAGGCCTGAAGCCCGGAGTAAGATGCGAGCCAAGCTGGGGCCTGAGTTCACAAGCTGAGAGAAGGCTTGAAGCCCATATATATATATATATATATATATATATATATATATATATATATATATATATATATATATATATATATATATATATATATGGGGGCCGATCCACACCCACCGGTGAAGAAATTTTAATTTCTCCACCGAACCGCTGAGCAGCGGTTGGAGAAAAGAAGAATAAACCCAACCGCAACACTTTGTTGCGGTTGGGAATTAATGCCAAAAATGCCCAACGGCAACAAAGTGTTGCGGTTGGCATCATTTCTCCAAAAAAGCCAACTTTTGCCCACAAAGTCAACAATGGTGGCTACCCTTGTCCTTCCCCCCACCCCTGGTCAACAAATGTGGCTCCCCTTTCCCCTCCCCACCCCCCCCCCTCCTTTCACGGCTGCCTTGTCCTTCCTCCCACCCCGGCCCCCACCCCATTATAAAAGTGAATACTTAATTAGACAGTTTTTCACGAATTAATAAAAAATAGGTAGAGCTAGATTTTGCCAAAATATAAAAAAAAGACCCTAGTTATTTTTAAAAGATCTATACGAGGGAAAAAATTCAGATTTTTCCAAAGATGGGAAAGGGTTAACTGATACGAGGAACCTTGTAACTTTGCAGTATAATTTAAAATATCAAGCTAGCGCGATTTCCCACAAAACTTTTATGAGAACCCTAGGATGTTGGAAAGTTCCATTCTCCAGGAATTTGGGCCATTCCGAATTTGTTAGCTATTTTTTTGGCCGAACGGGCTTTTAAGCGCTCGATCCGGACACCGGTTCGGGATTTTTGGGCGAAAAGTCCGTAAAATACTTTTTAGATCAAGAATGAATTCAGGAAGTCTAAAATAGCATTTCAAAGCACTTTTGAGATTTTCTAATGCCAGGGGGCATTTTGGTAATTTGTCACCCCGAGAGGGGTATTTTGGTAATTTTACGGTGTTAAGTTTTTTAAAGGGCTTTTTAGTCCAGAAATGTAAGCAAAACACCTGAAAGGTTGATTTGGGGCTGATTTGGGGGTGTTAGGATGATAATGAACCCCCAGGGGCATTTCGGTAATTTGCCGCCCATCGGGGGTATTTTCGTAATTGAACATTGTCAAAATTTTTCGAAACTGGAGGAAATTATTTTTATTTTATTTAATTCTATGACTTGTTGAGAATGATATAATTTTTATTTTTGCCAATTCGCGCTCTTCGTCGGCTCCGAAGAACATAAGACATTTTACCGTAGCAGTGTGTATGGAGACTGAGTTTGTTAATTGCAACTGTCAACTGTTTGAGCATAAAGGTATACTTTATCGACACGCGTTGAGGTTTTTGAACGCCAATAATGCTCGTGAAATCCCTCCAGAGTATATCTTGGATCGGTGGACGAAGGAAGCCAATAGAGTCCACGGTCACATTCCTTACGTGCCCAATGTTTCAGTTGATTTCGAGCAATCTGAGACGCTGCAATATAATCACCTTTGTAACATCATGCACAGTTTATCATTGGATGCAGCGTCAACATTTGATGGGTACAGGTATCAAGTTGAAGCAGCCGCACGGGATAAGGCTAACCTTGCACAGTATAGGATGGCATTACCAGAAAGACGGGACACTCCGACATCTCGGGCGACTCCAGCCGGTAGATTCAATCGAGCTTCACAGCCAGTCATTGACAGCACTAGCCTACAAGGTGAGGAGGACAATATTTTTGATCCAATTCTGTCTCAAACAAAAGGGCGAAAACAAGCACTACGTATGAAGGGTCCGATTGAAGAATCAACGGGTTAAAAAAAGCTGTGAAAGTGTGCGTTATGTAATAAAATGACTGATCATGACAAGAGAAACCATTATAAAGTTCTAGGTATCGAACCTGGCAACATCGTCGAGGAGGATGATGAAGAGGAAGAATTGTAGGGTCAATGTTTTAGTTGTTTAAATTGAACTTTTATAATGTTTAAATTTGTGGAATCTTTAATTTGTAATTAGGTTTGTGGAATCTTTAATTCGTCACTTTTTCTTTCGCTCGTTGCACCTTAGGCACGCTAGGTAGCCCAATTCTATGAATTTCGACAAAAATCGAGACAAATAATTTTTTTGGTTTTCCTATGAAAGGCCTATTCGCGCACACTTTATCGCCCAATTCGTAGCTTCCGAAAAATGTTGTAATTTTTTTTGTCATTTCTTTTTTGCTCATTGCCCCTTAGGGCACGCTAATTAGCTCTTTTCTATGAATTTCGGCCAAAATCGAGACAAATAATTTTTTTGATTTTCCTATGAAAGGCCTGTTCGCGCACACTTTATCTCCCAATTCATAGCTTCTGAAAAATGTTGTAATTTTTTTTGTCATTTCTTTTTTGCTCATTGCCCCTTGGGCACGCTAATTAGCCCATTTCTATGAATTTCGGCAAAAATCGAGACAAATAATTTTTTTGCCGAAATTATTTGTCTCGATTTTCGCCGAAATTCATAGAAATTGGCTAATTAGCGTGCCCAAGGGGCAATGAGAAAAAAAGAAATGACAAAAAAAATTACAACATATTTCGGAAGCTATGAATTGGGCGCTAAAATGTGCGCGAATAGGCCTTTCATAGAAAAACTAAAAAAATTATTTGTCTCGATTTTCGCCGAAATTCATAGAAATGGGCTAATTAGCGTGCCCAAGGGGCAATGAGCAAAAAAGAAATGACAAAAAAAAAATTACAACATTTTTCGGAAGCTATGAATTGGGCGATAAAGTGTGCGCGAATAGACCTTTCATAGGAAAATCAAAAAAATTATTTGTCTCGGTTTTCGCCGAAATTCATAGAAATGGGCTAATTAGCGTGCCTAAGGGGCAATGAGTAAAAAAGAAATGACAAAAAAAATTACAACATTTTTCGGAAGCTACGAATTGGGCGATAAAGTGTGAGCGAATAGGCCTTTCATAGGAAAACCAAAGAAATTATTTGTCTCGATTTTTGCCGAAATTCATAGAATTGGGCTACCTAGCGTGCCTAAGGTGCAACGAGCGAAAGAAAAAGTGACAAATTAAAGATTCCACAAACCTAATTACAAATTAAAGATTCCACAAATTTAAACATTATAAAAGTTCAATTTAAACAACTAAAACATTGACCCTACAATTCTTCCTCTTCATCATCCTCCTCTACGATGTTGCCAGGTTCGATACCTAGAACTTTATAATGGTTTCTCTTGTCATGATCAGTCATTTTATTACATAACGCACACTTCCGCAGTTTTTTTTAACCCGTTGATTCTTCAATCGGACCCTTCATACGTAGTGCTTGTTTTCGCCCTTTTGTTTGAGACAGAATTGGATAAAAAATATCGTCCTCCTCACCTTGTAGGCTAGTGCTGTCAATGACTGGCTGTGAAGCTCGATTGAATCTACCGGCTGGAGTCGCCCGAGATGTCGGAGTGTCCCGTCTTTCTGGTAATGCCATCCTATACTGTGCAAGGTTAGCCTTATCCCGTGCGGCTGCTTCAACTTGATACCTGTACCCATCAAATGTTGACGCTGCATCCAATGATAAACTGTGCATGATGTTACAAAGGTGATTATATCACAGCGTCTCAGATTGCTCGAAATCAACTGAAACATTGGGCACGTAAGGAATGTGACCGTGGACTCTATTGGCTTCCTTCGTCCACCGATCCAAGATATACTCTGGAGGGATTTCACGAGCATTCTTGGCGCTAAAAAACCTCAACGCGTGTCGATAAAGTATACCTTTATGCTCAAACAGTTGACAGTTGCAATTAACAAACTCAGTCTCCATACACACTGCTACGGTAAAATGTCTTATGTTCTTCGGAGCCGACGAAGAGCACGAATTGGCAAAAATAAAAATTATATCATTCTCAACAAGTCATAGAATTAAATAAAATAAAAATTATTTCCTCCAATTTTGGAAAATTTTGACAATGTTCAATTACGAAAATACCCCCGATGGGCGGCAAATTACCGAAATGCCCCTGGGGTTCATTATCATCCTAACGCCCCCAAATCAGCCCCAAATCAACCTTTCAGGTGTTTTGCTTACATTTCTGGACTAAAAAGCCCTTTAAAAAACTTAACACCGTAAAATTACCAAAATACCCCTCTCGGGGTGACAAATTACCAAAATGCCCCCTGGCATCAGAAAATCTCAAAAGTGCTTTGAAATGCTATTTTAGACTTCCTGAATTCATTCTTGATCTAAAAAGTATTTTACGGACTTTTCGTCCAAAAATCCCGAACCGGTGTCCGAATCGAGCGCTTAAAAGCCCGTTCGGCCAAAAAAATAGCTAACGAATTCTGAATGGCCCAAATTCCTGGGGAATGGAACTTCCCAACATCCTAGGGTTCTCATAAAAGTTTCGTGGGAAATCGCGCTAGCTTGATATTTTAAATTATACTGCAAAGTTACAAGGTTCCCCGTATCAGTTAACCCTTTCCCGTCTTTGGAAAAATCTGAATTTTTTCCCTCGTATAGATCTTTTAAAAATAACTAGGGTTTTTTTTTTATACTTTGGCAAAATCTAGCTCTACCTATTTTTTATTAATTCGTGAAAAACTGTCTAATTAAGTATTCACTTTTATAATGGGGTGGGGGCCGGGGTGGGGGGGTGGGGGGGAAGGACAAGGCAGCCGTGAAAGGAGGGGGGGAGTGGGGAGGGGAAAGGGCAGCCACATTTGTTGACCAGGGGTGGGGGGAAGGACAAGGGTAGCCACCATTGTTGACTTTGTGGGCAAAAGTTGGCTTTTTTGGAGAAATGATGCCAACCGCAACACTTTGTTGCGGTTGGGCATTTTTGGCATTAATTCCCAACCGCAACAAAGTGTTGCGGTTGGGTTTATTCTTCTTTTCTCCAACCGCTGCTCTTTGCAGCGATTCGGTGCTCCACCGGTGGGTGTGGATCGGCCCCATATATATATATATATATATATATATATATATATATATATATATATATATATATATATATATATATATATATATATATATATATATATATATATATATATATATATATATATATATATATATATATATATATATATATATATATATATATATGGGAGCTGATCCGTTGATAGCGCTAGCAAAATGGGAGATCTTGCTAGCGCGATCTGACCGTCCATCCCGAAGGGATGGACGGCCCAGATCGCGTATTTTTGCGGCGCTGTCAGCAGTCCGCTACACTGTCTAGCGGACGACACTTTTTACCATTTTGCCCCTGCACCCCCTCCGCTACACTGTCTAGCGGAGCACATAATCGAAGCCCACGTGTCTGTCGTCCGCTAGACAGTGTAGCGGACGACTGACACAGTCAACACGACTGTTACTTTGTCATTATCTTACCGTCCGCTAGACTGTGTAGCGGACTGTTTTTCCCTTTCTTTACTCCGAAACCCTTATTCATTCCTTCTAAACTGCTATTCATTCCTTCTTCTCACAATTCTTCTAGCGGTGTTGGCAAGTAGATCGGCGCAATTTCTTCTCAAGAAATCCTTTATTCGACGAATCAATCACGTAACTTCACAAACCAATCCTTTATTTGTTCATAATCTAGAGTTGTTATCGCGGCTTATGCATGATTTTGAATGTGTGCGAAACGCTGCATTGTGCTAGCGTTTGTCAATGTATCTATACATATATATATATATATATATATATATATATGTGTATGTGTGTGTGTGTGTGTATTGCGTATTCTTTATAATGTGATTTCACTTGTAAAATCCCATTCCCGTGTCTGTTTGTATCTATGTACATTGCATATACACAGCATGTGAACTTATGTGAGTATTATCTGATCACATGCTAGCGTTGACTGTGCTAGCGTTGTATGTTTGAGAATGTTTACGCTTCCAACCTTGCCGTTTTGCATAATTTCAGTTGCGAAAAATGGATTTCAACCCTGGACCAGAAGATCCGTCCGTATTATACGACCAAGCAAACCATATCAGTACGCTCATATGGGATGGTGGAGTAAGACAGTTATTTTATCAACTTTGTTATTATTGGGAACGTTGTATATCGTTTAATTTGCTTTAATTGTATTTATTAATTCGTAGGAAAGAGCACTTCTCAACACGGTAGAAGTATCCGATAATTTTAAAGAATGGAAATTGAACAGAACCCAGAAAAGATTACTGCGTGGGATTGGGTTTGGGATTTTCACGCGTGGGCAGATCTTTCAACAACTTGACCGGCACTTAATAGGTGCCCTTGTTGAAAGGTGGAGAAGTGA
This sequence comes from Escallonia herrerae, assembly GCA_033070095.1. Lineage (NCBI taxonomy): Eukaryota > Viridiplantae > Streptophyta > Magnoliopsida > Escalloniales > Escalloniaceae > Escallonia > Escallonia herrerae. The sequence continues at coordinate 87,655 of JAVXUP010000600.1, forward strand.
AACGAATACGTTTCACTTCCCTCTCGGAGAGCTGACAATTACCCTAGAAGATGTAGGGTTCATCTTAGGGTTACCGGTGACGGGGCGGCCGGTAATAGCTCCTCCGTCGGAAGCAACGAATAAGAGGACCGCTAGGGACTTCTTTACTTCGATACCCCAGGATCAATTTAGCACTGGGGGTATCAAGTTGAAATGGTTGGTAGATACCTACAAGGTTCTGCCGGATAACTACACGGATCAGATGCTTGTGCTGTACACACAAGCTTTCCTCTTGTGGGTGATGGGGGCAATTCTGTTCCCAACAACGTCGAAGAATACCGTCAGCGTCAAATATTTACCGTTGTTGGGTAACCTGCTGGAGGTTGGGGATTATGCCTGGGGAGCCGCAACTCTTGCGTACCTCTACCGAGCATTGCACAAGGCAACGAGGCCCGACTCCAAAGCGATATGTGCATGTCTCTCGCTATTGCAGGTATATCATACAATTCTTGATTACTCGCTCGTTTCTTTTTTTTTGGGTTGAATTGACAATAAAATTTGACGATACTTTATTTAATTTGTCTTTGCTCTCAGGTGTGGTCTTATGAACACCTTGCTACCGGCGCACCCACGCGTAGGGACGGAACCGATAATGTGTGGCCTCGGTTGTGCGCCTGGGAGTACAGTCGGAAGGACAGCCACTACCAGAGGAGAGACGATCCCCATCACAACATTACGTACTATCGGGGGGAGCTCGACTCGTTATCTCCTGGCCAGATGCGATGGGCACCGTACAAACATTTCGCGACGGGTGGGAGAGTCGTTCGTCTTCACGCTCTCTGGGTTACAACGCACACCCCTGATCCACTTCGAGGTCGCAGAGTGGCAGCTGCCAGATCGCGCCATGCGCCATTTTGAGTGCCAGCAGGCGCGCCGGATATGAGGCTTAACAGGAACCCACCGGGTGTCCCTCGGTTTGGCAAGGCAAATGCGCACGACTTGTGCGCACGAGAACTTGAGGTTTGGGAATCCTGGCAGGACACGCTGGCGGCCATTGTGTCGGAGCCTGACCCCGTGATCAGTATTGAACAGTACAATGGGTGGTACTACCGCATCACCCGGAGGAGAGTAGCTCCAGTAAGGTTTGAACGCGGGGAGAAGTACCACCCTAGGGGTCAGATCGATGAGCACATGGCATACAATCTGGTAAGTTGGCCAATAAGTGCTTTAATTGAACTTGATGATTCTAACTGTGTATGAGGTTTCTTATTTATTATCTCTCTGGATGTAGGTTAATGCCTCATTCGCCTTCTTCCAGAAGTTGCGCGAGCGGAAGGATTTGGTGGATGCAATGGGCGAGGAGCTTCGCCAACAGGCTGATGCGTTGGCGTATGGCTGCGGGAATTTTTTACACCAAGCATCGGGCCAGCCTTCCGGCGTCAGCGCGGGAATGGGTTATCCGGGGTGGCAGCCCCCATATGTGAGCGAGGGATACACCGATCCCTCGGGACAGACTTCGGGAGTGAGCCAGGGATATGGTGGTCCATCTGTGCCGGGAATGGGTGGTGATTGGGGACAGCCAAGCACCATGGGCCAGGCTCAAGCGCCGTGGGAAGACTACAGTGTGCCCTCCTTCTCTTTGCTATTGGACTCGGAACCCCAACCCTTCTCTCAGAGTCAAGTCACGCAAGACTGGGGTTTCGGACACATCAGTCTGTCGGAGACACTGCCTATTGTCCCATGGGCAGGACCATCTACTGCCGAAGGAGGGCAATATCCCCCGGTCGACCCCCCGGAAGGAGTGCAATATCCCCCCGTTGACCCCCGAGGGCAATATCGCAAAGGGCATCCAGTGAAGCCCCTAAAGCCGCATAAATGCCAAATAATCACAGAGCGTTATTTTAGCGGCTTCCCCCGGGACAAAGCGTTGTATAGTGTGAATCATCCGGAGGGCATGGATTACACTTGCGAGTGGGGAGAAATGGCCTCCCTGGCTCCGGGGAGTTGGTTAGACAACGGTGTCATCTCCACATACGTGGAGATTCTGAAGGAAAGGGGTCGGGAGCGGCTGAACGAGTACCCGGCTATTTTTTTGGTTGATGCCTTTTTTCATAGCCTCCTAGTGTCTGAATGGCATGAGTGGGTCGAGCAAAGGCGGAAGAAAAAGTTGGGCCAGTGGAGACCGTCCGCTAACCTACGAGCGTATCTTGCTAGGGATAGTCCAGTGAGCGCAAGTGTTGCCGACGTGTTTCTAATCCCATTTTTAGGGGAAAGCCACTGGTACTTGGTTTGCTACGAACCGGTGGAGAAAGTCGTATCGGTGATCGACAGTCTCCACGACGATACCGCCTTTATGCCTGTGCTGCAGATGTACAAAGCCCAGTTGGATTCAATGGTAATATTACGATTGTTGTTTAACAGTTATTGTAACTTGGCATAAATGTTATAACTCGTGTCTTACGCCGTTTTATGTTTCTTGCAGAATATATTTTGTGCAATGGTCAATGGTGTTCGTGGTAACCCTGTACCGGCGCGGCCAAAGCTCGATTGGCGCTTGAAGAAGAGGAGGCCCAAGCAACGTAACACTTCGGACTGCGGCGTTTTCCTTTGCATGTACATGGATTACATTTGCCGGTCCGAGAGCCTCAAGGCGGCGGTGTGGAGCCAAGCAGAAGTAGACACCTTTAGATATAGAATGGCTTGGCAAATTATGAAAGGCCGGCCTAGAGCGGTTACGTGTATTGTAAATCCGGCAAATGCCGAGAATCCCTCCCAACATGATTCCCCCCGTTGACATTGTACCATTACACTTTATTTTTTTTAATAAACTATGAATATTTAGAAAGCTCTCATTGATTTGTGTTGAAGATTATTGATTGATTGTTTTGTCTGATTTCCGTTGAAGATGATTTGAGTTTGGTTGAATGAAAAGCAAAATCTGTCCGTTAGACAATGTCGCGAAAAAGTGTGGGGGAAGTGAATTTTCTAAGTGTTGTGAGGCATTCTGCTGGCCCGTCCGCTAGACAATATCGGGGACGGTGGGTGGGGAAAAAGGCATTCTGCTGGCCCGTCCGCTAGACAATATCGGGGACGTTGGGGGTGGGGAAAAAGGCATTCTGCTGGCCCGTCCGCTAGACAATATCGCGGACGGTGGGGGTGGGGAAAAAGGCATTCTGCTGGCCCGTCCGCTAGACAATATCGCGGACGGTGGGTGGGGAAAAAGGCATTCTGCTGGCCCGTCCGCTAGACAATATCGCGGACGGTGGGTGGGGAAAAATGCTTTCTGCTAGCCCGTCCGCTAGCGTTATGCAGTTTTAATAAATTGGCGTCCGAAGACAATGTATCTCAAACGGCACAATTAAGCGAGAAAAAATTTGGAAACATAATGAACATGTATACAATAAATTTGGTTATTATTAATAAATTAGGGTTCACATTGGGGGAAATAAATTTTTTCACAAGCGCTCCGATCAAATATTACAACTTGAAAATCCCACCACCCAAGGTGTTCAAACACTACAAAGTCCCCAAGTTCGAGGCCATGCTGGCGCACGAAGACGTTCCAACCCTCTGCGAATTGCTTTTTTTGGGGTCGGCCGGGCTTCAGCTTGATTTCAACCTGCCAGGCCCCCTTGCGGCTATATAATCTTGAACTGTCATGAATTGTTGTAAATTGATTGGTAAAGGCTTCCGGTATGTCCTAACAAACACAATACAAAAAATAGGTTAGTTTTTAACCAAAAGATCAAACTTTTAACACACGAAAATACAGAGAAAGAGGGATGGGCTACAAGTTCATTCTCAAATCCCGGCATCATGACTTTGAAAAAGTGTTTGCCTGCTAGGTGCAAGTTGCCAATAAAATCGTTGGTGGTCTCCGATCCAGAAGCCATCGAGGTCGGCGATGAGGGGAGGACGGTGGTGTCGCCGGAGATGTGGGTCGCCGTAGATGGGGTAGCGGCTTGGGTTAGATGTTTGAGAGAGAGATAGAGAATATAGCGGACTGATAAAAGCTGTATAGCGGACTGATAAAAGCTGTTGCCCATTTTGATTAATATGTAGAATAGGTTAGAGGTCCGCTACATTGTATAGCGGACATAAATGAAGACCAAAAGTTTTTCTGCGATGACGTCCGCTACATTGTATAGCGGACATAAATGATGTCCAAAAGTTTTTCTGCGATGACGTCCGCTACATTGTATAGCGGACATAAATGATAACCAAAAAATTAGGACTATGCATATCCGTCCGCTACATCAGAAATCGCTACATCAGAAAAAATAATTCCGGTATTCGGTTGAAAAATTATTAGAAAAAATTATTACAAATGTCAAACTTATATAAAAATTATTACAAATGTCAAACTTATACAAAAAATTAAAGGTCCACTGCAGCTTGTCCGTCCTCATCTTCGGCGTCATCTTCTGCCCCATCTTGCAAACCCCCGGGACTTATCCCCAATGCCTTGTAATGGTTCCGCTTGTCGTGGTCGGTCATTTTGTTGCACAATGCACACCTTCGCAGCTTTTTAGGTTGAGTTGCCGTTTCAATTGAGCTTTTCATTCGCGTAGATCTCTTGCGGCCTTTCGTTTGCGATATAATTGGATCCAACGGCCGGATATCATTGTCGCCTTCCTCCCCCGGCTCGTCATCTTCGGATTCCGTCGTAGGCTCGGTGTCAACCGCATTGGTGACTGAAGCTGCTTCCAACTGGTCGACGATGGGCTCTTGCTGCTGAGCTACCTCGAGGAGATGTTTATAACCGACCATTGTAGCAGCAGCCTTTACGGACAAACGGGTGAACATCGTCACCAGATGATTATACCGCAACGTCTCTGATTCTTCAAAGTCAGTATACGGGTGCTCCGGAAAGGAAATGGTACCGTGCAACCTGTTTGCACCTTTCGTCCACCGTGGCAAGACGTATTTATCGGGGATTGTCCTGATATTCTTCTGGGTGAAAAACCGCAGAATGTGTCTACACAGGATGCCATGGAACTCAAACTTCTTGCAAACACACGTCACCGAGTCCGTCAATGTGTCGTGGCTCACCGTATAAATTCTGCGCAGCTTCTCAGGGACGAGGTCATTCACGAGCGAATAAACCTTGTACTCACGCGTAGACATTTCTGCCACCTTGTTTATACTGTATCGTCCCGATTTTCGCAGCTCTACTTGGTATAGCAAGAAGATCTCCTTCGTATAGACTTTGGCACCGTTCAGCTCCAGCGGGGTCTCTAGCAACCTTCTCCTTTGTTTGTACGTTGTTGCAAAGTCGGCAGCCCTTTCTTTTACGAACAACGAAGCTACCGCTTTTTGTGCGGATGCAACGAAAGTCTTCAAATTGGTAGCTGTACCCACATAACTATCGAACGTGGCATTCATAGATTCACTCCTGCCCGTCGTTTTCATGCCCGCTGAAAAATACCTCCTCGTGTAAACGCCAATCCATTGCTCTTTGCGCTCGTACAAGTGCCGGAGCCACTCGTTGTCTTGCAATGAGTAATCCCGAACAAGCTTTTCCCACCTCTCCTCGAATTCTTCAATCGTTAAGGACTTGGTAATGCACTTGTCAAAATCCTGTTTAAAGTCTGGATACTTTGCGTACACGTGATGCAGACGTTCAGGGTATTTGTTGCTTATGTGCCAAGTGCACAAGTTGTGCCGGGTGTCTGGGAAGACGGTCGCAATAGCCTTCTTCATTGCCAAATCTTGATCGGTGATGATCACTTTGGGTGCTTTGAAGTTCATTGCTTCCAGCCACGTCCTAAACAACCATACAAAAGAACCCTCGCTCTCGTCCCTTAACAAGGCGAACCCGAACAGGATGGAGTGATAGTGATGATTGACGCCGGTGAAAGGAGCGAACGGCATCGAGTACTTGTTGGTACGGTATGTGGTGTCGAAAGTCACGACATCCCCAAAATGCTTATAAGCTAGTCTCGAACGACCGTCGACCCAAAAAATTGTACTAACTCGATGCTCTTCGTCAAGTTTATAGTCGAAGGTAAACTGCGGGTCCTCCATCTGCATCCGTTTCAATAGGCTCATTGTCGATTGCGCATCATTGAGGTCATACGCGGCTCGTCTATGGGTTCGGACCGCGTTACGAACGTCTGTCGTGTTAAAGTTTAAATTTTGAATTCCCCCAGCCTGTTCAGCAAGAACATTAACAATCTCAGTAGGTCCAATTCGCGCATTGCTCATTGTGTGAATTAGGCTCCTCGCGACCTTACCCATCTTCTTGTGTTGATGCATCTGACTCACCTTAGAAGGAGTTACTAACGGGTGATTGTGTGCCAGTTCCAGGCTGGTAATAAGCCAATGATCATGATTGGCTTTGTAGCTTACGAACATCTTGACCTGGCAATTTGTGCGCTCAAAGCAGTCCCGTCTTCTACGCGAATATCCTATTTCGTCATCACTGTCATCATTGCCTACGCGTGTCTCATTTTGCTGTGGATTTCTGCCCCTATGACACTCGTATAAGCGAGAGCATATCTTTTTTGTTACGTTGCTCGTTCTTGTAGTCTTTATTCTAATGCCAAAACCAACCCTCAATGAATACGCTCGAAAACATTCTTCAGCTTCTTCCAATGTTTGAAACGTTCGTCCCAGATACGGATCACTAGCATCTACGGGGACGTTGGAGCTCGACACGAAATCAGACATTGTGAAACAAGACCTGTGTAGAAATAGACTACGCTTAACAATCAAATGGCATTTCTAACTGAAAATATTACCTAAAAATTACAGTGGGCGAATAGACCAATTTAGGATGACAAACATACCGTATGCATAAACCCTGAAAGTGTCTCCAAATTAACAATTATTAATTTTGAACATAACAAATCAAAATTACTAAGATAAATAGACGAATTCATCATGCCAAAAAATCGAATTAAACTATAATTTTATTTAGAGTTTACAAATTACACCTTTTTTATGAACATCATGTCTAGAACATCACAAATTGAAGAATAGAGTGACAAATTTCTAGAACATAAAAAAAAATCTATACGTTTTTGTCCGACCAAAAGCAAACCATATTTTACCAGTCAATCCATAAAGAAAACTTCACCATTCGCAAACTTACCTTACTTGAGTGAAGCTAAGTTTTACTCGAAGCTTGAAGGGAGCAGAAAATTGTAGCGAGTCCGAAGGAGGAGAAGAAAATTGTAGCCGAAGGAGCTTGAGGAATTCCGACAACCCGTCGTGTGTAGAAATAAAGGTACAAACACGTGGCAATGTGTTAGTTGAGTAAGTCGTCCGCTACACTGTCTAGCGGATGACAGACACGTGGGCTTCGATTATGTGCTCCGCTAGACAGTGTAGCGGAGGGGGTGCAGGGGCAAAACGGTAAAAAGTGTCGTCCGCTAGACAGTGTAGCGGACTGCTGACAGCGCCGCAAAAATACGCGATCTGGGCCGTCCATCCTTTCGGGATGGACGGTCAGATCGCGCTAGCAAGATCTCCCATTTTGCTAGCGCTATCAACGGATCAGCTCCCTATATATATATATATATATATATATATATATATATATATATATATATATATATATATATATATATATATATATATATATATATATATATATATATATATATATATATATATATATATATATGGGAGCCGATCCCTGTCTACCAGTGGAGAAATAATAATTTCTCCACCATAAATGTAGCTAGCTGTCCACTTGTACTCGTGGACGGCTCATATGTATTTTTTTTCTTAAAAAAGTGGCAACCGCTGCTCTTTCTTGCGGTTGCAAAATTTTACTAAAGACCCCAACTGCTACTAAGTGTAGCGGTTGCAAAATTTTATTAAAATCCCAGCCCCCAACAGCAACAAAGTGTTGCGGTCGGTCATTTTTCCTTTTTTCCTCTTTCTACGTGGCCCACCCTTTCTCTCTTTCTCTTTTTCTCTCTTTGTGTGCATGGCCCGCCTTTTCTCTCTTTCTTTCTATGGCCACCTTTTCTCTCTCTCTCTTTGTGCTTTTCTCTCTCTCTTTTTCTCCATGCGTAGCCCACCTTTTCCCTCTTTCTTTCTGGCCACCTTTTCTCTGTTTCTCTCTTTGTGCAGAAGCGGGAGATGCCAACCGCATAAAAGTGTTGCGGTTGGGCTATTTTTTTCATGGAGTGTTCTTTGTTTTCTCTCTTTATTCAGTGTTCTTTATTTTTTCTCTTTGTGCAGAAGCAGGAGATGCCCAACCGCATAAAAGTGTTGCGGTTGGGCTATTTTTTTCATGGAATGTTTTTGTGGCAATGATAACCAACCGCAACAAAGTGTAGCAGTTGGTCAAAAAAAATATGATGACCAACCTCTACACTTAGTAGCGGTTCGGGTCTGTAGTAAAATTTTGCAACCGCAAGAAAGAGCAGCGATTGCCACTTCATGAAAAAAACACATCTGAGCGGTCCACGAGTACAAGTGGACGGTTAGATTTATGGTGGAGAAATTATTATTTTTCCACCGGTAGACAGGGATCGGCTCCCTATATATACATATACATATATATATATATATACATATATATATATATATATACATATACATATATATATATACATATATATATATATACATATATATATATACATATATATATATATATATATATATATATACATATATATATATACATATATATATATATACACATATATATATATACATATATATATATATATATATATATATATACATATATATATATACATATATATATATATATATATATATATATATATATATATATATATATATATATATATATATATATATATGTCGAACTAAGCTCGAGAAAGTCGAGGCTTTTGCAATGACATGTTTAGAATGGTGGCTCTTTTGAATTCAGGGAGCACCCAGATATACAATCTGTAAAAGAAGAGCTGAAGACATTGGCAGCTTGTTGTCCTCTACATACCATCATTAGTCTCACAATCAACCTCTGCCATCTTAAAACTCCTATATGTACAAGTCCCTGGCGTAATATTTATTAGTTCATTACCTAAATTTGCTTTAAGCTACACTGAACCTTCTCAAATGCAACAAAATATCATGTCTTAGTTATCAGGGTGAATTCAGAAAGTTTAATCGAGGGGGAGGGGGAGGGGGAGGGGGAGGAGGGGGGTGGAAGGGGAGGCCAGAAAGACATAAAAAAAAATCGATAGCAAAGGTAAAAGAATAAAGAAGGTTCAAGTTCACATAAATTATGAAAAATAAAAGACACTAAGATTAGAAGTAGTTCATCAATGTTTCACAAAATAAGAAAACTAACTATACATCAATGGTTAAAGCGGAACTCGTTGTTCTTTATAGTCACAAAAATCATCAATGATTGAGTCTATAGTAAACAGTTAAATGCATAGTAATTACTCAATTCGTGTTTTTCCGTAATTGTTGAATATGTTAATACTATAAGAATTAAATTAATAAATAACGTAACTATTGAATACGTTAATGCCATAATTTTAGCGTAACTATTGAATTTGTTTATGTTCTAAGAATTAAACTAAAAACAAAAGAACTAACCTTGATTAATTTGTCACTTTTTTTTTGCTCATTACATCTTAGGCACGCTAGTTAGCCCATTTGTATGAATTTCGACAAATTATGACGCTCAGTGACACAAAGAATAAAGAATGCAATAAAAAGAAACTAATTAGTTACGATATAATGACATTTTCATAAATATGTGAAATATGAGTATCAAATATTGAAATAACTACAAAAAATTCCAAAAAAGTTGGGGGGTGCCATACCCTCTGCCACTATTAGTTAATAGTTATCCCTAAAGCAGCTTACTTACAAATTTAATGGAACTTATTCGACTGACTCATAGTAGTCTTAATGTTGTCAGCCAACATATAATCATCTTATAGTCTTACAAAATAAAACCCGATTTTTAAAATTAGCTGATTAAACTTTAAGATCATAAATGAGCTTAACAGTAGTATTGGATGTCCAGCGTCCTGACTACAGAGAGTAAATAAAAAAAAGTTATTAACCGATTTTAACATTTTGGATTGACAATGGAGCTACACATGCCCTTCATTTTTCCCGCTAACTTCAACTTTCACGATCACGTCACGCTTCATTACAATAACCAACCTTTTCATGTCTCACCAACTTCACACCACATAAACATATTGCTCAAAAATAACTGAAAGAATAACATTCCGACTTTTAAACTTAATTTGTCAGCATTCTCTGTCTCTACCTATTTGGATATGACATGAAACAATTTCATTCCTGTCAAAATCTGATGTTATGCTTGGACCTATGTATAACAACAAGATATATATAGACAACAGAAGTAGAAGGCATTATAAATACTTGAGAAAATATGTAAAACCTTGGTCATATAACCAACGGCCCGTGTACGCTAATTAAGAGTTTAAACTAAGTGACATTTAAGCTACAAACCTATCTAGCAAAAGAATGTAATTTTGTCTATCATGTAGGACCAGGCTTCTCCTATAAAAATTAGATGCCTAAAACACTGCTTGGCACAAAAACCACATAGCTTGCTGAAGTTCAGTAATCATTCACTGATCGAGAATGGCATCCCAGTCAGCGGTTTCACTAACCATTTTATCCTCAGTGCTAGTTTTATTAGTTGTAGGCTCTGATGCCGGTGGAATCTCCATCTACTGGGGTCAGAATGGGAACGAGGGCACCTTGGCTGAGACATGTGCCACAGGGAACTATGATTTTGTAAACATAGCTTTCCTTCCAACATTCGGCAATGGTCGAACTCCCATGGTTAACCTTGCGGGTCACTGTGATCCTTACAGCAACGGCTGCACCAAAATAAGCCCCGACATAGAATCATGTCAATCAAAAGGAATCAAGGTGATGCTTTCTATTGGAGGAGGGACTGGGAGCTACTCTCTTGCTTCTGCTGAGGACGCTAGGCAAGTCGCAACCTACCTCTGGAATAACTTCCTGGGTGGCAAATCGTCCTCGCGTCCTTTTGGTGATGCTGTTTTGGATGGCATTGACTTTGACATCGAAGGAGTATCAAACCTACATTGGGATGACCTTGCAAGGTATCTTTCCGCGTATAGCAATCGTGGTAAGAAGGTATACTTAACCGCAGCTCCCCAGTGCCCTTTCCCTGATGCATCAGTTGGAGGTGCCCTCAAGACAGGCCTTTTTGACTACGTTTGGGTCCAGTTTTACAACAACCCACCATGCCAGTACTCCCCCACTGCTATTAGTAACCTCGAAGATGCATGGAAGCAGTGGACTACAGATATCCAGGCCACAAAGATCTTCCTTGGGTTACCTGCAGCCCCTGAGGCAGCCGGAAGTGGCTTCATTCCTGTGACTGATCTCACCTCAAAGGTTCTTCCAGCAATCAAGGGTTCTGCCAAATATGGAGGTGTGATGCTGTGGTCCAAGTATTATGATGACCAAACTGGTTATAGTTCTTCCATCAAGAGCCATGTCTGAACGTCTGTCGTATTATAATCAGCTGCATGTGAATAAACTCTGTCATTGGATTTCTATTGCCGGCTGTACGTTTACCTAATTTCGTTTTCGTTTTTGTAATGATGATAAAAAAAATATATTTTTCGTTTACTTTTATCTTTTTTCAGTTTCGTTTTGAATAAAAAAATTTAAACTGCGGGGAAAAAATGAAAACCTTTTTCACTGCTTGTATGTCTCCACTATTCACAATTTTCTCTGCCGCCTAGCTACATCTTATCTCTGTCATGTTTTGCAACTCTGTAAAAACTAGACTCGTATAACCGATTGTATGTATCCAGAGATTCATTGAAAGAAGACGTTCTTCTGATGCACGGTCGTCCACCCTTGCCAATGGCAGAGTATTGATCACTTCCAAATCTACTTCCAGGACTGTATTTACCATGTTTTCCATTAACAGTGTTCTCCTCCACATCTTTGAAGGACCTACGACCATAAGGAATTTTGTCAAAAACTGCATCCACGAGTGCCTTTGTTTTCTGCTATCTCTGATGCATGCTTAATCTTTTGTCTCAGATTCTTGAAACGCTTGATGACTCTTTTATTATCACGTTGGTTCTTCAATCCTCGAGGTGAACCTGGATAAGGATTTTCAGGAGGCACGGGCCTCGGAAGGATTGGTTTTATATTATCTTCTTCATTGAAACCTGCAATTAATGGTAATGAATGCCCTCGGAAGGGGAAATGGAAGGGGTAGGGGACTCACATATATGGGCCCACGGAAGAAAGAAAGGGAAAGGGGGAGAGGAATCAGGTCTCAATAGCGCGAAGGATGAGTTGGGGTGGGCCCTACCGAGAGGGTTTTTCCTAGTGTTGAGCGATGACTTTATTAGAATTAGAAGAAGTAAAAAAGTGTGTACAGAGAATTGTTGGAAGATAAATAGAGAATATAAAAATAATTTATTAGGTTAAAAGCGAGGTTAAAGTAGGAAGAAATGTGTTTATAATGTAGAAAATGTTAATACATGAATGGATTCAAAAAAGTTAGAAAAAATTTATATCTATAAAATATATAATAAGCGAAGCGAGAAAAATATTGATAACTTCTTTGAGCGACATATCATCGCTTCTTTATATGACACGTCTTCAGAGTTATTTTAAGATTAATTATCTTATATATTAGTAAGTCTTATTTAATTTAAAAACTAACTGTAATCATTCTAAAACTCTATCTAATCAATATACTAATCTCTTAAGACTTCTTTTTTGTAATTATGTCCTCAAATTAAAAAAAAAAACTACTTCTAATCATTCTTAAACTCAGCCTTATCATTATACTAACTTTTTAGGACTTAATACTCACTGTTGTATCTCCAAAACTAATCTCTAAAATGAATATAAAAACTCATATATATATATATATATATATATATATATAGGGAGCTGATCCATTGATAGCGCTAGCAAAATGGAGTATTTGCTAGCGCGACCTGGGCCGTCCATCCTGAAAGATGGACGGCCCAGATCGCGCCTTTTTCGAAAACTGTCAGTCGTCCGCGATACTATGTCGCGGACGGATTTTTTTACCTTTTTGCCCCTCCACCCGTCCGCTACATTGTATCGCGGACGACTGACAGGCCCTGACGCATGTCAAAAAAAAGTAGTCCGCGACACAATATCGCGGACGACATTTTTTACCTTTTTGCCCCTCCATGCCGTCCGCGACATAGTATCGCGGACGAATGACAGGCCCACACATGTGTGGTATGACTTTTCTGTGTCATTAATGTGTCCGCAAGGGAGGGAAAAAGAGAAGACTAGTCCGCTACATAATGTAGCGGACTAGTCTTCTCTTTTTCCCTCCCTTCTCTCATTCTGACTTCTTCTTTTTCTCTCTCTTACTTTGATCCTGATGAACAAATCTTCATGAAGTTCGTTGGCAACAGATTGCCATTGGTAAAAAAGACTCCAAAACGAGCACACTCAATTAGCACATCCACCTGCAGGCTGGAACCATTCATGAAATTGGCTGGCAACAGATTGCCATTTTGTTCTAGGGTCTTCAACCTCCTCCATTTCTATCACCCTTTATCAAAAATGAAAAGATTTAAAAAAAAAACTTAATTTCTCAAACCCATGACAACCAGATCAAAGCACATCATAACTATTTGAAGCGGCAAGATAGAAAGAGAAGGAAGAGTTTTCAAATGGTTGTGGCCTCGATCGCCACTCGCACGCTCACAAGGGAGAGAGAGAAGATGAGAGATGAGGGGGAAAGATCGTTGTGTCCTTGATCGCCGGACACGGGAGGTGCTGTCCAACTACCCCGAAGGAACCACCGTCTTGAAGGAGCTCATCCAGAAGAGAGAAGATGAGAGATGAGGGGGAAAGAGAAAATAAAAGTTGGTTGTCTTTTTTCCAGAGCTGACAACACAGATGTCTCTTTTCGAGAAAGTAAAAACGTCCGCTACATAATGTAGCGGACGGTTTTTTTGTTAAAAACGTCCGCTACATTATGTAGCGGACGAACTTAAAAAAACGTAAAAGAAGATTTGGACCGTCCGCGATACAATGTAGCGGACGGGTGGAGGGGCAAAAAGGTAAAAAAATCCGTCCGCGACATAGTATCGCGGACGACTGACAGTTTTCGAAAAAGGCGCGATCTGGGCCGTCCATCTTTCAGGATGGACGGCCTAGGTCGCGCTAGCAAATACTCCATTTTGCTAGCGCTATCAATGGATCAGCTCCCATATATATATATATATATATATATATATATATATATATATATATATATATATATATATATATATATATATATATATATATATATATATATATATATATATATATATATATATATATATAAAAACTAATTTATAAACCAATTTTAATTATTCTAAAACTCTATCTAATCAATATACTAATTTATTAAGACTTCTTTTTGACGATTATGTCCTTAAAATTTAAAAACTCATTCTAATCATTTTCAGACTCAACCTTATCTTTATATTAACTTATCAGGACTTAATATTCACTACTGTATCTCCAAAACTACTCTCTAATATAAATAAAAAGCTCATACATATAAAAAATGAAAATAAAACTTTTGATTTAGAAGAAATAATTAATTTAAAAACCAATTCTAATCATTCTAAAATTCTATCTAATCAATATACTAATATATTAAGACTTCTTTTTAAAAATTATGTCATTAAAATTTAAAAACTAATTTTAAATATTCTCAAACTCAACCTTAGCATTATACTAACTTATTAGGACTTAATATTCACTATTGTATCTCCAAAATTTCTCTCTAATATGAATATAAAAACTCATATATACAAAAATAAAAATAATACTTTCAATTTAGAAGAAAAATTAATTTAAATACCAATTCTAATCATTCTAAAACTTAATATAATCAATAGACTAATCTATTAAGGCTTCATTTTGACAATTATGTCTTTGAAAGTATTTTATAATATGGAAACTAAAATCTATAGACCCAAAAAATAACTTATGAGATTTAAAATAAAAACGTGATTTAATAATTAATTTAAATTTTAATAGGATCTTAATTTTTATATCTAATTAATTTGGCAGGAGTAATGAGGGTTTCTGTAAGCCCTATGTAATTTGAAAACTAATTCTAATCATTCTAAAACTTAACCTAATCACATACTAACTTATTAGGACTCAATATGGACTATTGTATCTTTAAAATCACTCTATAATAATAAATTTAAATTATGATAGGATTCTTATTTTGATATCTAATTAATTTTACAGGAGTAATTAAACAACTTATGAGACTTTAAAAAACAATCTAACAATTTATTTGAATTTTGACGGTACCTTATCTTTAAATTTGATTAATTTCGCAAGAATAATGAGGGATGTGCAATTTAAAAATTAATTTTAAACATTTTAGAACTCAAATACACTAACTTATTATAATTTAATTTTAACTATTGTATTCTTAAAACCACTCTTTAATGTGAATATATAAATTCATATATCAAAAAAATAAAAATAACATATTAGATTTAGAAAGGAGAAATATGGCATTCTAACTGAGTTAAATTTACTATCATTATTCAGATATATAGATATATACATAAGATAGTCATCGTTAAAAACGAATAATGTGATATATAGATTTAATAAATGATATATAAGTCAGTATTTTAAAATAAGACCTCATAACCACCAGACTGGTTATATATTGTATATAAGGATTTAAAAAAAATCACACTCTTTACTACAATTTATTGTTGAAAAAGTCATGGTATAATTGTCGCGATATTGTAAACTTTATAAATCTAGAAAATCAATCGTACAATATTTAACTCTATACTACAAAAATATATTTACGTATTAGGCTTTGATTTTGACTATTGAAACCTTGATTTGATTGTAATGCAATTCTTGCGTAATATTTGTATAGCATATATGTTTGCTTTAGTTCTTTTCAAATGTAAGTTGAAAGAATAATGAGTAAATTATATTATAGTACCGCTTGAAGACGTAAAAGAAAAGTTTAAGAACGCAAAAATTTAGCGACGACACTGTAACACAATCTACTCATTATTTTTTAAACTTAAAGTTCAGAAGAACTAAAGCAAATATATATACATATCATGCAAATATTCTGCAACAATTAAATGACCGTCTAATCAAGACTGCAATTTTAAATGTGTATGAGATGAAAAAAATTCTACTGAATATCATGTTCGTATTTTAATAAGTTGGTGATTTCTTGAAACAGTGATCAATAAAGAAGATAAAAATGAACTATGACATTTATGATTTCAAAGATAAAGAACTCTTAACCTATCTTTTCAAGCGAATAGACTTGGTTTTGAAATGTTATAGATTGGGTCACTAAAAGAACTTAATAATAATATAGTATTAACAAGTTACTTGAAACTGATACAAATAAAGTATAAAAATTTCTTAATAGCAATTATAGTTTTTTAAAAAGTAGATTTTTTTATAAGATGTTAATATCTTTTTGTTTCTTGAATTGTGGTATTCATTGATACACTTTTTGTGACTTTAAAAAATTATTAACTTACTTGATCTTGACTCGAAATCCTGAGCTATAATATTAATAACTAAGGTAAGAAATCCAATAATAGCTCATGACACCTTATTGCATTGTGTTTCTAATAAAATAAGAGTTATAAAAATTAATGTTAAACATATTAATATTGCTAGATCTCCAAACATTATTTTGAACGGAGTTCTTGATTTTGCACTTAATTAAATCAGCAAATAAAGTAGACATTTAAATAATAAGCGTTATGCAATTCAAAAATCAATTCAAAATTTTCTAACCAATATAGTAACATATTATGACTTTATTTGAATACTATTTATCAAAAAAGCTCTCTAACATGAAATATTAACCTGTAAAACAAAAATTACTTAAGAGATTTAATAAGAAAAATTAGGCACTATTTTAAATTCATATTTAAGTTTTCTGTAAATTCAATTAATGAATCTAACTTGATAAATATGTTGGTCAAAAATTTTGATCAGTAATTTCCTTACTCTAAAGTTTTGCGGCATCCTATTTAGTCACATTGGTTAAATGTAAAAATACCATAATATGCAGATTCTATATGAGAAACATAAAAAAATAGCATAAATTTAAAACCTTAATTATGTGAGCATTTCTTAAATTCAACTAATTTTACGTTGAAAATGTTTTGAACCAATTTTTTTATGGTATTTTTATTGTGAGTAAATAAACTATTAAGCATTTTAAATTCTGCATTAGCAATCCACCATTTATGATTTTATGTTAACTTTTATAATTCTGAATAGAATAGCATATAAATCTAAAAAGATATTTGTTATGTTGTGATGAATGTAGACTAAAACTTAGATCGAAAACCTTATTATATCTGAAGATAAATCTTACTTAGTAAGCACATCATCCTTACTTAATTAGTTGTGTTGATTAACTTTTACAACATGCTATAAACAAATATATGGATCAAAATTTTCTCTATCAAAATTAAACTAATGGACAACCCATTCAAAGGTACAAATTATTTTTAAAAGATACATAGAAAATAATAAAAATGTCTTATACAATAGCAAATTGATCTCAATATGTTCTATGCATATTTTTATCAGTAGAATTTTTTTTGTACTAAATAAACTTTTAATTTTTGTTTTTCTATATAGTTATCAAATCAGAATTAGCGAATATGCATAAGGACGTTGCTAATTGATATTTGATCAGAAGGGTTAATTTATTTTATTATAAGAAAGTTCAAGCCAAAAATTAAAGTAGCTATCTTTAATGAAATAACCATAAAATGATAAAATTATGCAAGATATTTTATCATGCATTTCAAGACTACTAAAATAAATAACTGTTAATAAACTGTCTCGTGCTTGGCACGGGATTCTGGACTAGTGATATATAATAAGCGAAGCGAGAAAGATGTTGATAATTTCTTTACGCGACACATCACCGTTTCTTTTTTTGACACGTCATCATATTGTTATCTTAAGATTAATTAACTTCTATATTAGTAAGTCTTTTTGGATTTAAAAATTAATTATAATCATTCTAAAATTCTACCTAATCAATATACTATTCTATTAAGACTTCTTTTTTATAATTATGTTCTTAAAATTTAAAAACTAATTCTAATCATTCTAAAATTGTACTTTATCATTATACTAACTTATTAGGACTTAATGGTGACTATTGTATCTTCAAAACTACTCTCTAATATGAATATAAAAACTCATATATAAAAAAAAAACAAAAATAATGCTTACGATTTTAAAGAAAAAATTAATTTAAAAACTAATTTTAATCATTCTAAAACTCTGCCTAATCAATATACTAATCTATTAAGACTTTATTTTGACAATTATGCCCTTAAAAGTATTTTCTAATATGAAAATAAAAATCTATAGACCTAAAAAATAGCTTATGAGATTTAGAATAAAAAAAAGATCTAATAATTAAATTAAATTTTGACAAGATTCTTATTTTTATATCTAATTAATTTTGCAGGAGTAATGAGGATTTTCTGTAAGCTCTATGTAATTTAAAAACTGATTCTAATCATTTTAAACTCAACCTAATCATTATACTAACTTATTAAGAGTTAATATTGACTATTATATCTTCAAAACTACTCTTTACGATGAATATTAAAATTAATATATATTTATATATATAAAGCAAAAATAATACTTTCGATTTAGGCAAAAAAATTGATATTACAATTAAGATTAAGCAACTTATGAGACTTAGAAAAACAATAATCTAACAATTGATTTTTCAATTTTTTCAGGTACCTTATTTTTAAATTTGATTAATTTTGCAAGTATAATGAGGGTTGTATAATTTAAAAATTAATTCTAAATATTTTAGAACTCAACCTAATCAATACACTTAATTATCATGACTTAATTTTTACTAATGTATTCTTGAAATCACTCTTTAATGTGAATATAAAAATTCATATATAGAAAAAAAAAATAACATATTATATTTAGAAGAAAAAAAATAACATTCTAAATGAGTTAAATGTATTATCATTATTCATGTACATTGACATATATGTAATATATATAAAATAGTCATTGTTAAAAATGAACGAATTATAAGTCAACATTTTTAAATAAGACTTCAGGACCACCAAATTGGTTATATTCCATAGATAAAGATTTAGAAAACAATTCAAACTCTTTACTACGATTTACTATTAAAAATTTTGTGGTATAATATTGTCGCGATATTTGTAAACCTTATAAATCTAGAAAATCAATTGTACAACAGTTAAACTCTATGGGACAAACATATATTTACGTACTAGGCTTTGATTATGACTATTAAAATCTTGATTAGATTATCATACAATTCTTACGTATTACTCCATCTGTCCCTTAAAGACCGATCCATTTAACTTTATGCGTATATTAAAATTTTAGGTTATATATTGTGTTTTTTTCTATTTTATCCTTTAAAGAGAGAAGAGAGGAGGGAAGAGAGTGGGCCATGAAAGAGAGAGTGTTAAATGTGGAAAGAGAAATAAAATAAAATAAAAGTGTAAAATGGTGGGCCAGGAGAGAGAAAATGAATTAGTAGAAAATTAAATGTGGTGAGAGAAATAGAATAAAAAAAGTATAAAAGGGTAAATATGTAAAAAAAAAATACCTACAGAATCTTTTCTAATTTGGTAGTGATCAATTTTTGTGGGACAACTCAAAAAGAAAATATGATCAGTTTTTTAGGGACGAAGGGAGTATTACCTTTAGTTCCTTTGAAGTGTAAGTTGAAAGAACAATGCATAAATTGTGTTACAATATTGCTTGACGATATAAAACAAAAGCTTAAAGAACGCAAAAATATCTATTGACGGTATTGTAATACAATCTACTCGTTGTTCTTTAAATTTACAGTTCAGAGGAACTAAAGTAAACATATATACCTATACAAATATTATGTAACAATTACATGACTATCAATCAATACTGCAATTTTAAATTTGTATGAGACGAAAAGATAGTCTATTGTATATCATGTTTGTATCTTAATAAGTTGGTGATTCATAAAACAATAATTCATTAATAAGATACAAATAAACTATGACATTTATGATTCCAAAGATAAATAACTCTTAACTGTTGACTTATTGATTTTGATGATTCCAGACATATTATCTCTAACATTAATCTGACAACTTTATTAAGATAAACATTTCAGGATTTATCTCTTAATCAAACAAAGACAAGATCTTGACATGGACAAAGCTTGAATCAGAACTTGGACTCGGGATTTAAAGCCATGGACTACATTGAAGATGCAAGAACCTGATGTCAAATTTTTTTCTTGTCAGTATAAGTCTTTCTTAAAAGATTTGATAGAAATTCTAGTAAATAACCAAATCTTTTAGTCCAAGTCAAGTGTTTTAGTCGAAGTCAAGCATTTCAGTCGAAGTCATCAGTTTTAGTCGAAGTCAAGCATTTCAGTCAAAGTCATCAGTTTCAGTCGAAGTCAAGTGTTTTAGTCGAAGTTAGATGTTTCAGTCGAAGTCATCAGTTTCAGTCGAAGCCATGACTTTCAGTCGAAGCCATGACTTTCAGTCGAAGCTAAATGTTTTAGTCGAAGCCATGACTTTCAGTCGAAGCTAAATGTTTTAGTCGAATCCTTTTTTGGACTTTTCCTTCCTAAGGGTTCACTTCTGCTACATATATAAATAGGGGGTCCTTGGGAGCATTTACTCTCTCTTGCGAAAATATTTTTCATACTCTCAAATACATCTCAAAAACTCTCTCTCATCTTGATATCTTATCTTTCATTCTCTATTGAGTGAGTTTTTTTATCCTTGAGATTGTTCATAGTGAGCTTCTTGGTTTGGTTCTTGAAAGGATATAGATCTTCCCACCTAAGAAGGTTTAAATCTTATTCTTCATTGTAATATTTGCTCAAGAAGGAGCTTGTTTGTTTACATTCAACTTGTAAATCTCTTTTCATTTGTAATCTATTGGAAACCTTGGAAGGGTTTCGAAAATTGTACTGCGGTTTGAGCTAGCACCCGAAGCTAGTTGATTTAGTGAAAGGCTCGAGTAGGTCTCCCTTGCGTGGAGTGCTCGAGGACTGGACGTAGGTTGGTGGGGCCGAACCAGTATAAATCTCTGTGTTAAATTTATCACTGTTATATTTGTCATTACTTTGTATCTCGATTTTTAATTTATACTCAAAGCTGTAAAACACCTATTCACCCCCCTCTAGGTGTATTTAGGGACCTACATTAACCTAACTTTTCAAACTAAGAGACTTTATTCTAAAAGGTTACAGGTTGGACCACTAAAAGAATTTAATAATAATATAATATTGACAGGTTATTTGAAATTGTTACAAATATAGTATTAAATATTTCTTATCAACAATTATAAATTTAGTAAAAGAATATTTCTTTTTTTTTTGTATAAGATGTTAATCTCTTTTTATTTCTTAAAATGTGGTATGCATTGATACACTTTTTGTATCTTTTAAATATATTTTTATTAACATACTCGAGCTTCCAGATCTTGAGTTATAATATTTAATAACTGAGATGAGAAATGCAATGATAGCTCTTGACACCTCATTGCATAGTGTTTCTAATATAATAACAGTTACGAAAATGAATTTAAACATATTAATGTTACTAAAGATCTCCAAACATTAATATTTTAAACAAGGTCCTTAATTTTGTTATTAATTAAATCTGAAAATATAGTAAACATTCAAATAATAAGCCTTATGCAATTTGAAAATCAATTCGAAACACTCAAAATTTTATAACCTATGATGACTTTATTTGAATATTATATATTGAAAAAACTCTCTAACATAAAATATTAACTTGTAAAAAAACTATTTTAGAGATTCAATAAAAAAAATTAGGTGCTATTTCAAATCCATATTTAAGTTTTCTGTAAATTTAAAAATTAATCTAACTTAATAAATATGTTGGTAAAAATTTTTATCATTAATTTTCTTACTTTAAGGTTTTGCACTATTCTATTTACTTGCATTGGTTAAATGTAGAAATACCATAACATGCAGATTCTATATGAGATATATTAAAAAAATAGTAAAAATTTAAAACCTTAATTATGTTAGTATTTCTTAAATTGAACCAATTTTATGTTGGAAAAGTTTTGAACTAATTTCTTATGGTATTTTTGTTGTGAGTACTTAAACTCTTAGGCATTCTAAATTTCGCAGTAGAAATATATCATTTATGATTTTATTTTAATTTTTTAAATTCTAAAAATAATTTAGTTATGTTGTGATGAATGTAAACTAAAATTTAAATTGAAAGCATTATTATATCTGAATATAAATCTTACATAGTAAGTATGGTTATTGTATACTTTGTGAAATCTTGATTAAATTTTTGCTCAATAATTTCCTTAGTACGAGGTTTGAGTATCCTATATAGTCAAGTTGTTTAAACTTTTTAAACTTTATATAATTTCCTCATACACTGATTACTATTTTCTCTATATACTTTGTTGGTGGATAATATTTATTTCTAAAAATGGCACATCATTCTTACTTAATTAGTTGTGTTGATTAACTTTATAAATCACATGCTATAAACAAATATATGGACTAAAATTTTCTCTATCAAAATTAAACTAATATGTAATTAATGTTATGGGTAACCCATTCAAAGGTACAAATAATTTTTAAAATTTTTTTTAGAGAATAATAAAAATGTCGTGTTTAGCAAATTTATCTCAATATGTCTTCCGTTATTTACTTTTTCTTTTTTTGCATACTAAATAAACTTTTCATTTTTGTTCATCTATATTGCTTATCGATATTTCACCAGAACAGTGAATTTATTTTATTACAAGAAAGTTCAAGTCAAAAATTAAAGTAACTATCTTTGATGAAATAACCATTAAATTATAAAATTGTGCAATATTTATTTTATTATACATTTCAAAGCTACGAATTAAATTACTGTTAAAAAAACAGTCCTGTGTTTGGCACGGGATTCTGGACTAGTAGAAATAAAAATGGAAAACGTACAAAAAAAACTAAAAAAAGTAAATATGAAAAAAAACTAAAAGTACAAAATCCGATTTTAGAACTAATACTAAAATCTAAAAAAGAAAAACCGAATACAAAAACGAAAATAAATTGCGTAAACGTACAACCGCTTTCACAATTTCTATATTCACCCCCATGTATATGAACTTATGAATATTTCTTGTTATGTTCTCCATAACTCCGTTTGTCACTGAAAAGTTTTGTTATGGAACATGAAGTTGCATAAGGAAAAATAGACACCAATGTTCCTTGATCATCGACTGCTAAAACGAAGACGGAGAGCAGCCCATTAGGAATCACCTCATGAACATAAAAGCATTACTTTGACATGGCCGAGCAAGGCCTGAAGCCCAAAGAATGATGTTAGGCAAGCTTGGCCCTGACTTTACAGACTCGGAAGAGGCCTAAAGCCCAGAGTAAGATGCGAGCCAAGCTGGGGCCTGATTAACAAGCTGAGAGAAGACTTGAGTACATCGTTGGGCTAAGCTTGAGAAAGCCTAAGCTTGGCTCGACTGCAACTTAAGGCTCCTTACAATATATATATATATATATATATATATATATATATATATATATATATATATATATATATATATATATATATATATATATATATATATATATATATATATATAGTTGAAGTCTTCGCTTAAAATTGCGACACATCAGATTTTAAAAACTCTCTAATTACGCCACATCAAATTTTTAGAACTCATTGTTGCTTGTCATATAAGATTCAACTTCCATTCCTAGAATCTCCTTCTCAAACAAACAAAACTCTTTTAGGCCAGCAACCAAGCAACAAAATACTCTTAGAAACCCAGAAGAACATAAACTCTTGAGCTCCGTGCCTAGAGTTCTACCCAACAGAGAAGCCTCTTTCAATCCGTCCTCTTCCCCACTGTCAGTCAAATACACGGCCCACATACCATATACGAGTATATCTTTTCTTGCTGAAGCTTGGGACATTCCAGTTTCCACCATTATCATGAAGCTTAGGGTTGTAGTCTTGATGAGGAAACATAGTAACCAAATAAGCTTATTGTTGGTGACATAAGATGCCTTGAATAGCCTATCAGCAGCATGCTCATATGATTAAGCCTTCGTTGGCCTCTTAACAGCCATTAGTTAATCGATAGGTACTTCTGTGTATGTGTAGGGAGTCATACATCCATTTGAGTACTTTGAAATGGCATGGCTACACCTAAGTGCATGAGGGTACATCATGCGGCTCGATGTTGTATCTTTTAGGTACACCTCTCCTTTGTTGTCTTTAGACTAAAAACCTGCTCCTTTAATCAAACCCACAAAATTAGACCTGCTCCTTTAATCAAACCCACAAAATTAGACCTGCTCCTTTAATCAAACGCACAAAATCAGCACTCAAGATTTTGGCTTGAAGCAATATCCATCAACATGCCAGATTTTAGTTTAAAGCAATTTTAATCAAATTCTCTCTTCTTCCGCCGCACCTTTGTCGTCTCTACCCCTCTCCTTTAAGCATAAAATACAATTGCATGCATGAATCACGAATGGCATATCAGTGTTTGACAAAAACTGTTCAATATTCATCATTACAGTTGAAAGGATAGAGAAGGACATCATGATACTAAAGCATTGTTACAGTTGGTTTTACTGAAATTCTAATCTGTACCCAGTAGTCCACATCGCCAAGTAATAAATGTGGTTCTTCATTTTTGTCTAAAAAGGAACATACCTGTTAGTTTACGACATTAAATTATTGACGATAAGTAACATCTTTTTGCAAACAATTTCTAAGCCAAGACCCAAATGGAGACAACTGTTTTGGTTGGGTTAATTTGTTGAGAGACACAATCACGGGCGACAGTGCTTTGCAATGGCCAATGATCGGGGTCTGAAAAATAGAGGATTAATGCATGAATGCCCAGAAAGGTTGTGGTAAGGGTGTGGTGGTTTAAGTTTTTTGGTGTTGACAATCATTTTTTTTTGGAGGGACTAAGTTGATGATTGAATGTGGCAATGGTTGATGAAGTGGTAATGCTGGAATGCCTGGTGGTCAGAGGTTAATTAATAGTGATGGTGGCTATGAAGGTGCAATTAGCAATCATAGTAGTAGTACTGTAGTAATGGATGGTCATCGTAGAGGAAGAGCGTGTCAACTATACTACGGAACCAAACAGAGGGCAAGACAATGACGATTACTTTTCTGTGTTACTTTCACTTGAGAGGAAAATGGTCAAATGCACAAGAGATAGAAAACGATTGTAATTATGAAGGTAAAAATATGACAATGGTGGTGGTTGTGGGAAAATGCCATTGGTAGAGGTATAAATTATACTGATAAATTAACCTAAAAAAATCAATGCAGCCATACTTTAATTTTGTATCTTATTAATTTACGAGAAGGTAAATGCCAGCTTTGGGGTTTGCTAAGATGTTACTAGATTACTCTAAAAATTAGGAAGGAAGGATAGACGAGGGAAAAAGATAAGGACATGAAGGCTTATTGTGGAGATGGCTGTGTTGGTGGCTAAACTAAACATTGATTTGTAGAAAGACAAGACTCATTGTGATGATGACTTTGGTTACGGATTTCTAGAGTTCGAGTTAGTATACAAATCAATTTCCAAGGGTTAAGAACTGAGGTTGTGACGACCCAAAAGGTTATGGTGATTGTTGGTTTCGTAAGAGGGCGTGGTGGTTAAGGATTTTCATGGTGACGCTAACTTTTGTCTATAGGGAGTAAATGGATGATTAAAGGTGATGGTTGCGGTTGATGGTATGAATGATATGGTTGGGTTTTGGAAGAGGGTGTGGTCGTTAATGATGAAATTGATGTTTAAAGGTGGTGGTGGTGATTGATGGTATGGCAGAACTTGAAATTAACATGGATTGAAGGCCGAGAAGTGTGACAAATGGCTATGGTGGAGGTTGTTGGACCTGAACGTTGATGGAGGAAGAAACGTGAAGTGATGTTGAGGAACCATCGGTAAGATGATGATGATCTCACAGATATTGAGATCATACTTTTACTCTGGCCTGACTCTAAGATATTAGCTTGTGTACAAGGTACTTAATTCTTAGTCTCTTAATTGGTTGCACGCTTTGGAGCTTATTAGGCCGTTATTGACACTTTATTTTTTACTCTTTGGAAAAGAGTAATTAAAAACCCTTGAATTCACTATGAAATTTACTCCTTCGATGACCATCCCATCCCATCCTTTTAATAAACAAACATGGCAAATAGTATTTATTGTATGTGCTAGCATCGTGAAGGCATGAGGTATAACCTTATGCATGTCTATCTAAAATGTGTGCTTTCACGTTACTATCTTCAATCATTAGAGATGACTCCATTCCTGTAATCTTGACAACTACATTATTTAGAGCAAACAGTTTCCTAAGAGGAAAAGTACTTTCACACTTTGCAATATAAGAGATGAAAACCCAAATTAAAATAGAGCCTAAAGAACAAGTAATGAGTTGATGGTAAAGGTGAAGGTTCTAAATTTTTTTATTTTATCTGCAAGATGTCTAATTTCTATGCATTTTACATGATAATTGAAAGGATTAAAGAACGTTGATGGATTAATTTAAGTGAATTAAAAATAGATATTCTTTGCTTGGGCATTAAAAATGCACTATTCTGAATGTCTAAGAAAAAATTAATAAACTATATTGATTGAATGTATATGAGAAGGGGCACTGAGGGCTTAATATTTGGTAACTCAAAATAACTTTTTCTAAAGACATTTTCTTAGGGAAACTATATATCACATGTACATGGTGAATAATTGTATCATTAACTTTGTTATATTGTTGGTAATTATTTTTATTGCATAAGCATTTTTCATCTTTAGTTTTTCGAAAATAATGCGAGAAGGCTTAAGATCTCCGGTAGAAATTAAGGTTAACAGCATTTGCTTTTTGAAGATTACTAAAAGGAACTTTGAAGGAAATCATAATTATGTTTTCGTAAGCTTTATTACATGTTTGCAGTCTCATGTATCAATCTTCTGAGTCTAACAAGTTATACTTAATTTGGAACTATTTCCTTTCAAAATTAAACAGCAAGAGGCCATTCGAAATTATTGGGAAATAAGTTCCAGGAACTTGAAATGAGTTCGAAGACTAAAATGAAGTGAAGGTAAATGAGTTCTGAGACTGGCATTATTGATGTGATCGATAATGGTGGTAATTGTGGTTGAGATGTTGGTGGTTGACACAACGGTGGTGTTATAGCTAAATTTTTGTAGAGATAAGCAGGAAGAGGCGATAGTGGGAGTAGTGGCAGTGACTGCAAATATGGTGAGACTGATTATGGCTGGTGATAATAATGACAGTATTGGTAAAGAAAATGGCAGCACTAAGGTGTTGAGGTTTTAGTATAGTAGTGGTGGATAGCTGTTTTTAAGAATCCAAATTGGACAAATAGTAAACCTAATTAAAAATGGTGATTTTGATTTTAGTACCTTTACAAAAACTCGGACAATTTGAAAATTCTATCCTACGACT
Organism: Escallonia herrerae; assembly: GCA_033070095.1. Taxonomy (NCBI): domain Eukaryota; kingdom Viridiplantae; phylum Streptophyta; class Magnoliopsida; order Escalloniales; family Escalloniaceae; genus Escallonia; species Escallonia herrerae. Next base: position 115,163 of record JAVXUP010000600.1, read on the forward strand.
AGGAACCCTTCAAGTTTTAACCAAATTCTATCCTGTATTACCACGATCCTAACAAGTTCGAACAATTTCTTGATGGTGCTTTCAATAGGCTATGTACGTATAAATTTAATCACTTAAATATAGACAGAAGCACATTTCATACAACATTCAAAACAGCACATGCAATAAAGTAAGTTTAAAGAAGAAAGATATAAAGTAACTAAAGAACATATATGAACTTGCCAGATTATATTAAAACAAAAGATTGGGTGACATTAAATTCAGACCCTTCTTTGCCAAATTCTCTACCTCCAAAGTTATGGTCTTTCCAGTCATTTTTTTTTTGTTGCATATCACCATTAAGCGAACACCCTTTTGTTACTAAAATAAACAATGCATTAGGCCTATCCTAATATTAATATGCAAACATTCTTTATCGGGAGATACTATAAATCAAAGAGGACAGAAAAGACTACAAAAACAGCATATTGTTGTTGAAATCTTTTGTAACCTTTTTTTAATTGTAGTTCTAGATGATTGAATGGTGGAACTGCAGTTTGTACTAACATGATCTCTATGTTTTAAACAGATTTCATGAATACGATTGTTCTTACCCATGGCAGTAGGCTAATTTGTTTGAGAAACGTATATACTCGATTGATTGCAACTACTATATTTAAGATGTATACATGTATTAGCTTATATATTATCTTTGAAAAAATATTATCTATTGTTTGTTATTTGAAATCAAAATTGGTTCCACTATGCTAAAATATATGTTACAATGAAATCAAATTGCATCATATCCCGGGCATTTGCACGGGTCCATTAGCTAGTAATAATAATAAATCTATAACAACTGACACAAAATTTAAGATTAGCAGCGTGTCACGAAATCCAGACATTATCAAACATACATGGTTGGTTAAACCTATGTGAGGTCTTGGATCCTTTTTCATTAGATCCTCCAGTGTATTGGCGATGTCAGAATATGTGTAGACCTCAGTGCTTGAGGTCGTGACATTACGTGCTAGGCATGTTGGATGGTCTGAAACCTATATCCACTTGCGCAATCATGCGCTAGGCGCCCACATAATGAGTCCGTGACAAGTGCTTGCACGGAAATATAATTATTATCAGTATTCTAATGCTCCAAGAAGATATGGAGAATTTCAAATCCAATTATGTGTATACCATTGCAATCAAAGTGCCTCTCTTGCGCGTAATTGGTGCTGCTAACGAGTAGTTATTATGAAAGGATAACACTTTGAGAGTACAAAACACTAATTCAATACTGTATTTACTATGATAACACTTTGAAGACGTGCTGACGTAAATTAGGAGTTAGTTTGTGTTCAATTTATAGCTGAGTTTTGTAACCATGTAACCTCGAATCGATATAATTTACAGTTATCACGTGTTTAAGCATGCCCGTTTTATCCTTTTGTTCATGTTAACCTTCCTTGAGTGTTATCACGTTAAGCTTCCTTGAGCTTCCTTTTGTACTCTCACATTAACACTTTGAGAGTACAAAACACTAATTCAATACTAGATTTACTATGATAACACTTTGAAGACGTGCTGACGTAAATTAGGAGTTAGTTTGTGTTTGATGCTAAAGAGGATTGATTGCGACAAAGTTGCCTGTTATAGCTGAGTTTTGTAACCATGTAACCTTGAATCGATATAATTTAAAGTTATCACGTGTTTAAGCATGCTCGTTTTATCATTCTGTTCACGTTAAGCTTCCTTGAGTGACCTGACTTTGCCACATGTTGAGAGCTGATAAAGCCTTTTTTACTTTCTCGTCTAAGTTCTTATACAACCTCAGTTTTTTTTTTAAATTTTCTCCTGATGACACATAGTACAATTAAAATTCTAGGTTGTGTGAGAGTGAGTCCTATTTAGTGGCGTGGCATGATATTGCCTCTAGGACGGACTCAGCATTGCTATGTCAACATAACACGTTGCAATTTTAATTAGTAAATCGTCTCAGATAATATTGTTCTCCCCCACGAACTTTTTGTCACAACTTCGCATCGATGATACATATTTCACTCTACCTATTAGTGTCGAAACTTGTGCCTCTAAATTCCGTCCTATGTATATAATAATGTTTATTATTTTGTAAAGTGAATTCATACTCTTGATTGGTTAAAGAATCAAAAGTTAATTACGTCAACGACAACCTCCGCTTAAAGAACACACAGATAATAATGACAAATAACAAAAAGTAACAACTTGGGCATAAATATATAACATCATTGGGTGGTGCGGTCCATATAGTGGGACTTATTACACCAAATTTGTTACAACGAAACATTAAAAGGAAGAAAAGGAAAAAAAAAAACATATATAGAGAGTAGAGAGAAAGCTATTACCTAGTGATCTTCATATTTGAGATCCGAGAGAAACCGATTAAAAGGAAGTGAATTCATATTCTCGATTGGCTAAATAATCAACCGTTAATTACGTCAACGACAACCTCAACTTAAAGAACAAACATATAACAATGACAAATAACAAAAAGTAACAACTTGTGCATAAATATTTATCATCATTGTATGATGCGGTCCATATAGTGGGACTTAATACATCAAATTTGTTACAACGAAACATTAAAAGGAAGAAAAGGAAAAAAAATACATATATAGAGAGTAGAGAGAAAGCTATTACCTAGTAATCTTCATATTTGAGATTAGAGAGAAACCGATAAAAAGGTAGTCCTTAACTTTATTTAAAAGTCCCCTCTTTTTTCCTTCTCTTTCTTTTTTCTCTCTTTTTGTTGCTTCTGCCAAAGCTATTTCTTCTCTTTTTCCTCCGTTTCTCCTTTTCCCTTGTTTTTGCTTCTGCTGAGAGAAACCCCTTTCTCTTTCCTGATTCCTCCCTTATCTCTTATAAATCAATTCTTGTTTTTGGCTCGGACGACACTTCTTGGGTGTTGAATAATAATTAATGCGCTATCACGTAACACGTAATGGGTTCGGAAACATACCGTATGAAATTTCTGAATATTCCGACGATGGATCTTTGTTGTTACGAGCCTCTAACACGCTTGATCTTTTTCGTAAGTACGAAAACGGCTACTAGAGTCGAGTTCTTTATCTACGAACCAAATCCTAAAGCTTGATGATTACTCTAGAGAGAATGCTATAGAGAGAGAGATTGTCTTGTGACTTATTGTCTGTCGCTTGTGATTTATTGATATATCTCTAACCTTTATATAGGGATAGTATTTAGAGACAAACTTTACTTTAAACACTTAGGAGAAAAATATGTATTTATCTCAAATACTTATGAGATAAATATTGTATTTATCTCAAACACTTAGGAGATATCCTCTAAATAACTGTATTTATCTAGACTAATAAATACTCATTATCTGTTAGTGGACAGATAATGGGTCCACTTACCTAATTTATTAACATTGAGAATAATGAGCCCATGTGATACGTTTTGGACTTAGCTTTATTAATGAAAATTTATCCATTAAATTTTTATGAGATAAATTCAAAAAGTCTTTTATTTTACTCCAAATGTCCTAGTCTAATTATAATAATAGTGAGACTTTTAAACGCATGGGCCTCCTTTAAAAGCCTAAATATTTGGGCTTCCTTTTGATAAAGTTCCCAACAAAAATATTTGAATCAGGTGTCAACCAATATTTTTCAGTATTGAGTGTTTTTTTTTTTGGTTAAAATTTCGCTGCCATTAACACACAGTTGACTAGAAAGGAACGTCTAGATGGAAGTAGCAGCCGGAATGGGCTAATTCAGCCCTATAGGCTCCACAGACACATACAGTGCAGTCGAGCCTCTTTGTAGCAGCACGTTGGTTCCTCAAATACATATAGTACAGTTGAGCCTGTTTGTAGCAGGCAGGTTGGTTCTAGAACACAACATTCTACCTTTCAATGTTTAATTTGGTCAGAATCCTTTACCTTGCAGAGTCAAGGTATAATCTTCGGACTCTATTGCTTGATGTGTGGTCCTCGCTTTCAATTGAAACCAAAAATTTAAAAGGAAATGGTGGAAGATGCTTGGAATTGGTCACGTAACGGAAAGCTCCACTGCAAAAGTTGGCATGACTTTTGTTAACGTAAAGTATGCTTCACATTTGTAGTATTATAGAAAAATTTAACTGATCATTACTTTGACAAGAATCATATATGTCATGATCATAGAATTTATCTTATTGTAATCTTAAGTGTATTGAAGATTTTGGTGAGCTTCTGACCGAAGCAAACGTTACCACTCCCATGCCAATTAAACCCACTTAAACATTGCATGGGTCATTTACGCTCAACTCTTATTTGTTTGTTTGTTTAGAAATTTGTTCAAAACCGATTCATAAGATAAATGAACCAAACTTGATTACATTCAAAAACTTGTTAAGAGCTCAACTCGTTAATAAACTTTTAATATAAGATACACGATATTGACCTTTTTAGACTAACTTGAACGAGAAACAAGTCAAGATTGATAACGATCTAAATCTCAATAGATAGAACGCATTAATTTTGACTTGTCTCGATTCAGTCATCAACAGCCCTGCATCCCACTTTCAAGTGTGGGATAGTACTATGAATTTTAGCCACCAAAACTAGGAACCTGGTCTCTAGTGAAGCAGAAATGTGGATCCTGTGTATGCACTGGAGAGGGTCCGAAATCCAACCCCACTGATTCACTCAAAAAAGGAAAACAAAGATAGAACCATACCATTCTATAAATGACTAAAATGAATCCCATGAGGGCTGACTTCCAAAAGAAAGGGACAGACACCAAATTGTTGATTGCGTTGATCCTTCAGCATGCGATAATCCCATGCTTGACATAACAGACTAATATATCAAGTTCAAGGGAGGCAACTCCTCACCAGAAAACAACAAATTATAAATACAGACAAGTATAATTGTTTTCAAAATTAAAATTTTGGAGAACTTTTATAAATCAATATTAAAACAGGAACAAGTTTAGTATATTGTTGAGAAGCTTAAAATGTGAAAAAGGAAACAGAGTCTTTTAAAAAACACAAGTACCGAAACAATGAGAAAGCAGATTAAATTATACAATTATGCCTCTCTTTTGGTAAAAATGAAGAATTCTTGTTTTGGCAGTAAGGCAACGCATAGAACTCAAAAATGGTAAACTTAAAGTTCACATGCGCCAGCTTTGTTATCGGTCTTCCATCACCATGTTTGGTCTATGTACATGTGGGTCGGAATATCTTTCTATATTTAGCTTCACAGACCAGTCAATGAATTATAGTTTCCGGTTGCCCAGTGATATTTTTGTTTCCGTGTGATGTGCATTTGGTATGATCCTTTAAAGTTAAGCCAGAAGTTTGCACTCATTATTGGTGAAATTTTGCCGAGAAAAGCACTAATCTGTTGAAGTTTCATGATCGATATTGATACGATTTTAACTACTTTTAAAATGACAAAGATTGTTAGTGCAATCTTTTATGTACTACAAAGAATCCTGATTCACAGTTTGCTAGGTTTACGAGAACTTGATACTTAATGATAGGTTCAAATTGTGTAGTTTGCTCCTTCTAAACTTATACATTTTCAACCGGCCATACTATTGTTCAGTAGTCTAAAGTCAGTATAATGGGTACTGATGGAGGTTGAATTTGTGGCGCAGGAAGCTACGACTTTAACGTGCTGCAAAATTCAGCATATAAGGGGTCAATTGCTGGCTAGACATTGTGACCCACTCAATAATTTGTCTTAAGTAGCGGCATAATCCTCCCTGGCCTACACTCTTTAGCTTTCCATGTGTATTTGTCTTTCGATTCTTCATCATAATAATATCTTTAGAGAGGCTAACAACTTACAAATGTGCTAAGCTTGCCCATCACTATCTTCCTCTCCCCACCGCACGTTGCAGACATGCTTACGAAAATTTCAATGTAATTTAGACTCTTACGTTACGTGCTTGTCAGAGTCAGATATGCAGTAGTTTTGATAAATAATAATAATAATAATAATAATAATAATAATTTTTTAAAGCAACTTTTTATAGTCAGGAAACGAGAAATGTGACAAAAATACTTTTTCCTTTCATTATAATGTGGTTACGCTTTGCCTCTTACTCCATAAAAATGAGTGTAAAAATGCATCCATCCCCTTGAGCTGGAGTGAAGGAAGTCGACACCATATCTACGACATCGTATACTACTTCTGAGCCGTAGAGAGTTGCCGGTTGAGGGAGGCAAATTGCAGAAGTCCCCAACATAAATTGCCATTGTGACAGTTTCACAGACTATCAGTGTGATGCTTTCCATTGGATTGTGTAGAAGGGAATGGGTAAATCAAGAATTATAGACAAAGTGCCAACTTACATGTAGTTAGTGCAACCTCTTGAGCGAACATTCCTCCTTGGGTGGAGCTCTTCTAGAGGGAATTGACCAATATATTCTTGGAGGAACCATGGTCGCTGCCACGAACTTGCCTAACTAACTTTCAAGATATAGCAAGAGCCAGGAAGCTGAGGGAGGTAGAAATGGTAACAATTTCACCCTTTGAGTTACTCCCGCATTTGCAAGTTAGACCACAAAATTACATAACACCGCAAAACTGATCCATTCCGTTGTGGATTGGTGATGCATAAACTAATAAGTCAAAGAAAGAGACGAACAGAAATGGTCTTCGTCCTTGCATTGTTTTATTTAGACCGTTAAGTTCTTTTATTATTTTTATTGAGTGGACAGTAAGGGGTATCTTCGGGCCAGTTTTAGCATTAACCGAGACTAAGTCCCCTCCTCCCCGGACAATCTTAAAGGCGCACCTCCCACGTTTACTTGGAGCATTCAGAGGAATTTTTTTTTTCCTGGGTGCTGGCCCCAAGGCTTGAACCCAGGAAGTCAAGGTAAGAAGCATACCTCATTGACCACCAAGCCAACCCCTATATATATGAGTTTAAAGATCGAATGTTTTACTCGGTGAGCTTATCTTTTTTTTTTTCCTGAATATGATTTTGAATTAAACATCATGCTTCAACATTGTGTCACAACTAGATTCTACAATCTGCTTCACTCATATCGAAGCTTGGGATCGGGTGGACGTTAAAGTCTTACTTTTAATATATGATTTTCACATTATACGTGAGAGTATGTGTTAAAAGTCTCTCCTCAAACATATATAAGGGTGAGATCGATTCTTATAACTGATGAGCTCTTTCTCATCTAAAATATGATTTTTTGAGTTCGGTGTTTATATACATAATGTCCTTTCCATTCAAATTTTTTTTAAAACAAAAAACTTTATAAACAAAACATGACAAAGTATGCAGAGTTTTTGTCCTTAATAATTCATTTTTAATACTTAATAACTTTAATCTTATTTACCTATCTAACTCACTTTTGAAAATCGTGATTCTAAACAGAGATTTCAAATGAAGAAAATGTGATTTGAAACCACATATTCAGAAGAAATCTTGATTTGAAACCACGTTCTCAGAAGAAATATTGGTTCCTAACAGAGATTTCATACGTTAGCATCTTGAAATATCTGTTTGGAATCACATTTTCTTTCCTTAAAATCTCTGTTTGGAATCATGATTTTTAAAAGTGGGTTAGACAGAAAAATAAGATTTAAAATAAATAAAAAATAATAAAGTATTAAAATTAAATTATTAAAGACAAAAACTCATAGTATGCAACAGTGGCCGCAATTTTTCACTCTCGGGTTACCAGGAAATTGTTTAGCTATGTGAGGGTCATTTGTAAGACCGACATCAACTTCAGCCGCCAAGATGCTTATGCTTGAGATAGAAATGCGGCTGCTTTATCAAAGTTTATAGCGAGTTTCAATAGGAAAATGACAGAAAGAAGAGCTAGACACATGTGCTAATGCCTAATGGAGACAATATAGGATCATTCCACATGGGAAGACAGGACTAATTCGAACGTCCAACCGGCCGTCGTGACACCCCCCCCCCCCCCCCCCACCCCCAATCTCTTCTCCTTTTTCATAATCTTTCCTGCTCGTAATAGAAAAGTACCGACTTTTTATTTAGAGAAAGAAAATTACCGACTTATGTTAGCTGACTTGAACATTTAATTTATAATAACTAATGCCCGAATCAAATTTAAATCGTGAAAACTTGTCGATTTACGTTAAGATGATGGAAGTGTGTATGAAATTCAAATCGAAATAATACATGCATATAATTCAAATCAAAATAATGTGTGTATCATCTGACATGCTTTTTTTCTGATTGATGATTGAAGATTGCCGAATTATGTTAGGTAAGATGAGTATTTAGCTTATTGTTAATCACCTCAAAATAACGTTTTATCGAATTCAAATCGTGAAAATTTTCGTGTTGAACTTATAAGCATATGATTGGAAGGAGAGGACGATAACAATGACAACGAATAAGGCCAATAAACATTAAAATCTGATTCATCACTTATTTTAATAACCCAGAAATGTCTTGACGCTAATGCCGAAGCCATGTAAACCAATTTGTATAGTTTTTCACAATAGATATTCTGTTATCACCTCCGTATTGAAGAATATTCCAAATAACATACTGATTTTGGCTCTTTTTATGCATTCAACTTTTCAATAAGCTAAAATTCATAAAGGAGGATCAAAAGGAGACATTCCTACCCTAAAGTTTCGTTAGAAACCATAGAGGATATGAATCAGAATCAAAATCTTAGCAATTTATATTATGTGTTAATAAGTAAACATATATATATATGCCACTAATTGGCATATTATATCACGCGTTTGTTTTTTTTTGTGCTTAACCTAAGCATTTCCAATACGGTGGATATGCTTCACAACCACAAAATCCAAAAATAGCTGTCCTATTTTGGTGGGGGCAAACAAGGCTGGTTTCTGAGGCCAGCCCCCTGCTTCATCCACCACGGAGACTTCAGGGCTAAGGCATCCAATGGTTCTCAACGGTTGGATTGTGTCCACACTTCTAGACCCCCTGTGCCTTTGAGGTCCTGACAGAGTCAAAGCAAAAGAAAAAAGGGGGGAGTCAAGTTGCATCCGCACAGATATTTTATTGGTCACAGCTGCACTAAAATAACGCGTACAAGGAACGTAGGGAGGAGCTAAGTCCGTTGCCGGACAGGAATTAATGGTTGAAAATCGTGGGACGCCTGTTCACGCGTAGGCTAAATATGTTCAGAGCGTAATTAAAAACTAAAAGATAACACCGTTATAAATTTAGTTAAATTCGTTTGCTTGACTTGAATTCTGATCGTTTTGGAGATACAAGCGGTGGAAGCGGTGTCGGTCTTTTGCGACGACTGCTTCCCCTATCATTTTACTGTTTCACAACGGCCGATAATCGAGATAAATTATAATATTCTTTTCGTTGAAAATTTTCACTTATCACGTCGAAGCACGCAAACGAGGTAAATGGCAGAAATAGACATTAGAAATAGTGAGTATTAATCAGGAAGATATATTCTTACAAGCCGAGTCACGTCCTGTCAACATTGGCCCAGAGCCACAAACACCACGACCGGCACGACGGGAAAAACCTCTATATTATGCTTTCAATGTTACGGTTTTAGAAAATGCGAGACATAAATCTAAAAGCTCCCCCACCCTCCCTCTCTGGCCATTTAGCTCGCTTCTCTCTCTGTCCTTCGTTGGCGGCGACAGTGCGAGGATTCTGTTGGATCTATACCGTCTAAGTTGGATAACATCTCACACGCCGCCGGCGACCGGTGAATGTGCGTGGCCGAACAAATCGTGCGATGACGGTTTCTCCCACCATCTCTCTCGTAGAAGGTTAAAATACTGGCAATGCCTTTCAAATATACTGCGTTTGTGCACAATTTGTGGCCTGTTCTGATGATTCTTTTTGCCATTTTGATCACATTGATTCTGCTTTATGTGCTTTCGATTAGACTAGGGAAGCAATCTGATTAATGGCTTTTGTCGTTTAAGAAATGCGATTTTGAGCTTGATTTGTCTTTCCATTTTCTTCGCTTTTGCTATACATTGGAATGGCTGAATCATCGGATCGGATTGGGATTTTCGTTAGGTTATAGAGCCTATTTGGCCGGGGAGGTAACAGATCCGGATTCGGATTGAATTTGAATCGGCCCGATTTCTTTGATTTGATTCGTCAAACAGCTGTAGACTTTGGATTAAGAGTGGACGTCTTTTTCGATTACGAATATTCGAATCTAATCTTTTCTACTCGGAAAGTATGTGGTTTTGGATAAAAAGGGTTGGGAAGAACTTCCTTCCACTTTTAGAAAAAAGAAACAAACTTTAGAATATTTTCTTTAAGGTTGCTGGAGAAACTAATCAACAATGGGATTCGTTAAAAAATAATTCTTCAGTCTAGTCCATATTTTAGGATCTTTGATCGTCTTTTGTGTTCTCTTTCATTTTGTCTTGAAGTCAAGATCTAACGTAGTTGTTGACTATGACTTCATTGGTTGTACTTGTGAACACAAGGAGATCCAAAAAATCGCAAACAGCTCACTTAAGCCCACTAAAATCGATCTTGATTAGAGGCAACCGTCCATCAGGAAAAGTACTTCCAAAATTAGGATGATAGCTACTTGAGATAAGGCAGAAAATTGGGCGTCCCACCCTTTCTGTGCCCTTAGGAGGTGTGACTATCATGGAAGTTGTCTTTGTTTATTTTGTTTTATAGTTGGTAAGTTGCGTGAAAATTTTGAGTTAGAAATTATGGTTGATTTTCATTGTCGTGATAATAAGTCAAGAGGTGTAAAAGGGGTCAACCTCATGTAACGTGAGTCTTTCTAACATCTGTAAGTCCAGATTTTCACGAACTGCCACCTTTTTCGGCACAAATGTAGTAGAAAAAATCTCATATCAAGTACCCAGGGTGATAAATACTAGATCCATCATTGTCCAAATATCCCTCGTAGGGTTGTTCTGATCATCAAAACCATCTCATATATATATATATATATATATATATATATATATATATATATATATATATATATATCTGTTTCTGTAGCTAGCTCATATATATACATAAAAAGGTTGGTTCATTGATCTGATAGTTTGCTTGTATCAAACTTGGTTTGTGTATTGACATCTCTGTGATTCGGTTATTTCAGTGTTGGGCACAATGGCTGGTGACAAGAAGTACATCACAGCCGAAGAGTTGGAGAGGCACAACAAACCAGATGACCTGTGGATATCTATCCAGGGCAAGGTTTACAATGTCACAGATTGGGCTAAGATACACCCCGGTGGGGATGTTCCTCTTCTGAACATGGCTGGCCAGGATGTCACCGACCCGTTCATAGCTTTCCATCCAGGTACTGCTTGGAAACATCTGGACAAATTCTACACCGGGTATCATGTGAAAGATTACCAGGTCTCGGAGGTGTCCAAGGATTTCCGGAAACTTGCTACCGAGTTTGTAAAAGCGGGGATGTTTGAGAAGAAAGGGCATCAGGTTATCTATTCGCTTTGTTTTGTTTCTTTGATGCTATTTGCATGTATTTATGGGGTTTTGCGGTCAGATAGCTTCTGGGTTCACATGCTCAGTGGCGCATTGTTGGGATTTTCGTGGATTCAAGTGGCCTATCTGGGTCATGATTCTGGGCATTACCAAATGATGACCACTTGTGGATGGAACAAATTTATGGGAATTCTTATTGGGAATTGTGTCACTGGGATCAGCATTGCTTGGTGGAAGTGGACTCATAATGCCCATCACATTGCTGTCAATAGCCTTGACTATGATCCCGATCTTCAACACTTGCCTATGCTTGCGGTTTCTTCGCACCTCTTTAAATCGTTGACGTCGTGCTTCTATGGAAGGAAGTTGACGTTTGATCGATTTGCTAGATTCATGGTGAGTTATCAGCATTGGTCGTTCTATCCTGTTATGTGTGTTGCGCGCGTCAATCTATATCTGCAGACACTTTTGTTGTTGTTCTCAAAGAGGAAGGTGCCCGACAGAGCTTTGAACATATTGGGTACCGTTGTTTTTTGGACTTGGTTTCCTCTTCTTGTTTCCTGCTTACCCAATTGGCCTGAAAGGATTGCGTTTGTTCTGGTTAGCTTTTGTGTTACAGCAATTCAACACATTCAATTTTGCTTGAACCATTTCGGTGCACACGTTTATGTCGGACCACCTAAGGGGAATAATTGGTTTGAGAAACAAGCTAGTGGAACGATTGACATTTCATGTTACCCTTGGATGGACTGGTTTTATGGTGGGTTACAATTCCAGCTTGAGCACCATTTGTTCCCTAGGTTACCTCGGGTCCACCTTAGGAAGATTTCTCCTATTGTGAGGGAACTATGCAAGAAGCACAATGTGCCTTACACGAGTCTGTCCTTCTATGAGGCCAATGTACATACAATCAAGACGCTTAGGGCCGCAGCCCTGCAGGCCCGCGATCTCGCTAACCCCATTCCCAAGAATATGTTGTGGGAAGCTGTTAACACTCATGGCTGAGGATCTCATGAGGCTCATCAAGATTGCTACCGTCACAGTTATGCAAACCCAGCAGTTCTTCCGTAAGAAATTCAATTTGTTTTCTTGGTTTGAGCAAATAATAAGAAGAATGTTGTCTTCGGCGGCTTTTTGGTTGCAATTTATATCATGTCTTACTCACTAACACTGGATCTGCTTCATCATATTTATTAGGATTTACTGGGGGACCATGTATTAATTCGTATTGGATTCCAATCTGCTCCGTATTTATGTCATTTTTTCATGTATATAGCTTATATATTTTTTTGTACGCCGTATATCGCAGTTGTTTGAGTACAAAACAGTGCTTTTTTGCTTTTTTTCAAACCCATGCTCATACAATTCCCCCGGATTAGAAGGGGTAACTGATGTCAGTGTAGTGTTTTGAGTGAAGTTTAGCTGTGAGATTGACTGCTAATTCTCACCGACTGTTTGAGAAGGAAGCCATTTTTGGAGGTTACCCCATGCGGGCGCTTACTAGGCGCTTGCTGAGCGCTTATGGGACGCTTCTTGGCAATGAGTGGACATGGTTTTTATGAATGTTCCGCACTTTTATACACACTTGTTCTTGTAAATATGTGGATATTGGTGCAAGAGTATTCTAGGAGGAGGCTTGTAAATATTGTTGAGTTTTCTAAAGGGTAAAAGTACAGCGTAAGATTACATGTATCTTCACTATCCGTTGAGGAGGTAAACTAGTATATAAAGCCAAGGCTTCACTTGGCCAAGGCTTCCTAGACAATCCAAGACATGGGGGAGATTATTCAAGTAACTTTGTTCTAATCCTTCTCCAAGTAATATAAGTGAGATTCATTTCCCAAACTTTTGTGTCTTCTTGTTCATTTGCTTTTAGCATTGCCCAGCTCAAGGGATAGACTGACTTACGTGCAAGCAGGGACTTGACATAAGGCTCACTTCTGTAGAATTGTCCAATTTCTTTTTGCAGCTGATTTTTATGGTTATATTTACCATTTCTGCGATAAAAATATTATATATTTAGTCACATGTTCGCCTCAAACCAATGGTATATATAAACAAACTGCAAACTTGCATCTCTTTCTGATATAAGCCTCTCTCAAATCATCAGTGTTGAGAGCCTCATGCACTCGGCTTGTTATTTTTAATGTTGTAAAGGTGTTATGACCCTAAGTATCCGACATGCAGTGGCTGTAAGTAAATTGTCTTCATATGGTTGCTTTCTAATAGGAATCCTTGCAGTGAGGACCCTTATAAGCCTGCAAAACTGTTCATATATACTTAACAAATTTCTTTTGGCCCGAGAATTCCTTAGATGATAGTCGCTCTTCGAAAGAGATAAGTGTAAGACTATTTGTGTAAATATGCATAAAAAAATATTCTAACTTGAATTAGATAATGGAGCTTAGAAAATTTGTTTGTCAGTCCTTTTAGTGACAAAATTAGTAGTTGATATTGTAACTATTGTTAGAGGGTAATGTGATTAGATTAGGCATTAAAAGATATTTAATATTTTGACTTGACTAGGACTTTAAGCTATACCATGATAATATTTACAATCAAGACTTTAAGTTATACTATTATAATTGCACCACCAATTAAGACTTCAAATGATAGTATAATACATTGACAAATTACATAAGAATGAAGAAGACGTATAATCTTCAAGTGATATTCTGATTACATTAACAAATTATGTAAGAATGAAAAAGACAGAAGTGTCTTCATATGACAAAATGAGAAAACAAGGAGAAAATCCCTAATTTATTCTTTTTGGTTTTTAAGCATTACGTTGTGGTCGATCTAACACAAAAATTTAGTGATCAATATCTGTTATTATTTACTCAATCTTTCTCTTAAGTCAATGACAAATGTATAATTGAGTTCATAGTGTGATATATATATATATATATATATATATATATATATATATATATATATATATATATATATATATATATATATATATATATAGGGAGCTGATCCGTTGATAGCGTTAGCAACTTGAGTTAAGTTGCCAGCGCGATCTGGCCGTCCACGCGCGATCTGTGGATGATCCAGATCTTTTTTTTGCATTTTTTTAAGTCCGTCCGCCACATAATGTAGCGGACGATTTTTTTTGACAAAAACACCCTCGAGGAGTGCACTGCAGTGCTTGTCCGCTACATAATGTAGCGGACAAGTTGGACAGTCTTTATGGTTGCCTCGGGATACCTGCGGTTACCTGGGTTATATAAAAAACCCTCTTTTTTGTCTTTGCTTAAGGTTCACACTCACAGACTCTCTCTCTTCTTCATTCTTCTCGCCGCCCTCCTCTCTCTCTTGGTCTCTGATCACAACCAAAGAACTTGTTGAAGCCCCCAGGCTTCTCGCTCCAGCCGTCCACCACCCACGGCCATCGGCCTCAGTCCACTGTCCATGAACCTGGCAAACGAGTAAACCCGCCGAGTCCGAGTAAAATCCGATCGGGTCCGGGTATTAACGAGTCGAGTAATTTTTACCCTGATTTTTTCGGGTAAGGTTTTTCTGGAACCCTACCCTACCCTTGCGGGTAGGGTATTACCCGCGGGTAAATTGTTAATTTTTTTTAAAATTTTATTTACGGAGACTTTTCTTTTACGAGATTTTTTTGTTCTTTTTTATTATACAACAATCACTGTGTAATTTATTACCCAAAAAAAAATCACTGAGTAATTTAATTCCTACAATTACTGCTCAGTGATCAATCCGATCATCTCGGTTCTCAAATCCACAACACAACCATTTCAACCGAACATAATAACCACAATACTACCAAAACACATAAGTACGTACAAAAAATTGACGCAAAACGAAACAATACAAGTAGATCTGAAAAAGATTATCTGGTAAACAAAAAATAAAATAAGTGTTAACAAAGCTATCAAAGGCGATTGCAAACCACGATCGGATTCAGAGGTCACTTGATTTGGATTGCTGTAACTGCCGTACCTCACTCTAGCCTGATCGGAGACAGCGGCGCGGAGCTCTGGCTGTAGCGGATCTGATCGGAGATACCGGGGGCGGAGCATCGTAGATTTGCGGTGGATCTAACGGCAGAGACTGAGGGACATGTATATCGGCGTCAAGTTGATGTAACTTGCAAGATCAAGCGACGTCGGCGTCGAGTTGAAGTGAGAGAGCGACGTCGTGATGAGAGAGAGAGAGAGATCAGAGAGGACGGGAGGAGCGGCGCAGAGGAGAAGGGAGAAAAGAAAATAAGTGAAGAAGAAACCCTATCATGTTTTATAGTAAAAAATCTGGGTTGCCCGAGTAATCCGTACCCGACCCGGATTTACCCGATTTTTACGGGTCGGTTAGGGTACGAGTCTGTTTTTGATGGGTCTTCAAAATATGTACCCGTACCTGGGATTTTTACCCGGGTACGGATCTACCCGCGGGTCTGGGTCCATTTTTGCCAGGTCTAACTGTCCAGCACCAAAGATCTAGATTTGACAGATCATCAGAAGAACGCGAGTTACAGTCTTTCTACCTGTAATTGCTAATGTTTTCCGGCTCGCAACGGCCGGTGAGATAGACCAAGAGTGTTGCTGGCCATGCCCGGGGGATACAAGCGACTTTCTTAGTAATTCATCTAAGCGACGAGCCAATGGTGACAAAATGCTGGCTTTTCCCTCATCTCTCTAGTCTCATCTGTAATGTCTCTGCTTACTGAACCTGCGAGAAACACCAAAAAGGGTACACGTTGACATCATTTAAAATGCAACTTAATTTGGAGTAAATGTGGTTAGTGGACCAAAAGAATACAATAAAAACCTAACTGTGAGCTCTGGGCTGAGTACGGGAATGTGTTTTCATCTTGAAATTGCGAATTTTGACTATGCATTAGGAGGATATGAGGAGACCAACTGGCCTAGCTTTGGAAAGGGCCGACGACAGTTGACTTGCAGCAAATTCCTGTTATTGGTGTCCGCTACATAATGTAGCGGATCAACTGTCCTTGCTTTCGAAAGGGCTGGCTGACAACAGTTGACTTCAAAACCAACAAATTTCTTTGATTTATGTCCGCTACATTATGTAGCGGACAAGCACTGCAGTGTACTCTTCAAGGGTATTTTTGTCAAAAATTCGTCTGCTCATTCATTATGTAGCGGACGGACTTAAAAAAACGTAAAAAAAAAAAGATCTAGACCGTCCACAGATCGCGCGTGGACGGCCAGATCGCGTTGGCAACTTAACTCAAGTTGCTAGCGCTATCAACGGATCAGCTCCCATATATATATATATATATATATATATATATATATATATATATATATATATATATATATATATATATATATATATATATAGGTTAGCCTCACACAAGTTGCATGAGGCTAGCGACTAAAACGACGTAGTTTTGGTCAAATAAACATAAACAATTCTCTCTCAGCGCGCAGTGATCACAATTTTGCTTTCATTTGCCCCACCTTTGAATGGATATTTCAGTTTCTCCCAGTCATCTTGGTCATCATTCCAGACATCATCCAATTAATTGCTAAGGACTTTAGCAACTGAGATTGCAGTAGACCATTAGTGCAATTACCATTGAGTCCTTTCTTTCTTTATTAGTTTGACCACACAGCCCCATTGCTGGCCACCATCTCCAGCCAGGCTCCACACCGGCGAACCACAGCGCCACCATAACAATTAATCGCCAGGTATCTCTTTCTGCATAAGGACTCTAACAACTGAGATTGGAGTAGACCTATTTGCAAGGACTTGTGTTTATTCAGAGTCACGCAGTCCAAAATAGCACTTACGATCTTCTTGAGATTAGAGTTATTAAACACTGATACCCAAATCCTTAAATTGAAATGTGCAACCACCCTCTGATCATTATAGGCTAATTGAGCAAGTGTTGTTTTTCCTATCCCAACTATTGGTAGTACTGATACATTTGCCTGATTGCCTGTGGTGGATGACAGTAACATTTTCCTGATTGCCTATGAGAGGAAAGAGCATCGGCAATGGTGGGTTTATGTACGGTGGTGGTGGTTTGTGATGGTAGGTATGCCGGTGTGGTGTGGTGGCTTGAGACGCTCTGGTCTTAGGACCAGCCGACGACATGCGACAGAAAGGCGATGAGAGAAAAATGGGGGGAAGAGAGAGATAGAGAGAAAATTAGTTATGTTTATTTGACCAAAACTACGTAGTTTTAGTCGCTAGCCTTATGCAAATTGCGTGAGGGCTAGCCTTATATTCGCTTTTTCCTATATATATATATATATGTATGTATTGAGCATGTATTAGCATTGTTAATTTATAGATTCTGTGTATGTGTGTGTGTGTATTGAGTATGTGCTAGCGTTGTATGTATTATGCATGTACTACCGTTGGTAATTTGCGACCGTTTGATAAAAGCTTCCAAACTTGACATTTTTTCATAATTTCAGCCCTGGACTAGAAGATCCCTCCGTATTATACGACCAAGAAAACCATATTAGTACATCTATCTAGAATGGACAAATAAGATACTTATTTTTTGTTTATTTTCTTATTCTTACGAACATTGTATAACGTTTGCTTTGCTTAAATTGTATTTATTAATTCGTAGGAGAGAGCACCCCTCAACACAGTAAAAGTATTCGAGCAATTCAAAAATTGACAATTGAACAAATTCAAGAAAAAATTACTGTGTGGAATTGGGTTTGAAATTTTTATGCATGGAAATATCTTTCAACAAATTGACCGGAACTTAATAGGTACCCTTATTGAAAGGTGGAGAAGTGAAACGATTATGTTTAACTTCCCACTTGATGAGATAACAATATCCTTAGAAGATGTAGGGTTCATCTTAGTGTTATCAGTGCCGGGCGGCCAGTAATTGCTCATTTGTCGAAAGTATCAAATAAGAGAGCTGTTAGGGACTTCTTTACTTCGATACTCGAGAGTGAATTTAGCACTGGTGGAATAAAGTTGAGGCGGTTGTAGAAAACTTCAGGGTTCTGCTGGAATACTACACTGAGGAGATGCTTGTGTTGCAAACAAAGGCCTTCCTGCTGTGGGTGATTGGGACAATTTTATTCCCGAGAAAGTCGAAGAATACAGTTCAAACCAAATATTTTGCATTGTTGGGTAACTTGCAAGAGGTTGAGGAGTGCCTGGGGTGCTGCAACTCTTACCTACTTGTATCGAGCATTGCATAAGGTAATGAGGCATGACTCCAAAGCTATATGTGCACGTCTCTCATTGCTACAGGTATATCATATAACTCTTTATAATTACGTTTTTAATATTTTTTATTAGTCGGTGCACAATAAATTTTGATGATACGACCCGAATTTGTCTTTGTTCTCAGGTGCGGTCTTATGAACACATTACTACCAGCGCACCCAACCGTAGGAAGGGAACCGATAATGTGTTGCCTCTGTGGTGCGCTTGGGAATACAGCCGGAGGGAGAGCCACTATCCGAGAAGAGATGATCCCCATCACAACATTACATCCTATCGGGGGGGAGTTCGACTCACTATCTCCTGGCCAAATGCGTTGACGGCCGTGCAAACGTTTACAGCGACAGGTGGCAGAGTCATTTGTCTTCACACTCTCCAGGTTACAACGCACATTACTGATCCATTTCGAGATCACGGAGTGGTAAGTACCAGATCGCAATGCGCCATTTTGATTGCCTGCAGGGTTGCCAGCCGATGCCCCAGATATGAGGATTAACAGGAACCTACCGAGTGTCCCATGGTTTGGCAAGATGAATGCGCACGAAATGTGCACAAACGAAATTGAATTTTGGGGTTCTTGGTAAGAAATGCTGGCGGTCATTGTGTCGGAGCCTGACCCCGTGATCAGCATTGAGCAGTACAACGACTGGTCAGATCGATGAGGGATGTGCATATGAGCTCGTAAGTTGCCCAACCAATGCTTTTAATTGAATTTAATGTTTCTTGTTTTACATTCAATCCCATTTGTGTTTAAAGTTACTTATTATCTTTTTGGATGTAGATTAATGCCTCGCTTGTCTTCTTCAAGAAGCTGAGTGAGCGAAATGAAGTAATGGATGCCATGGGAGCGGAACTTCGCACCCAGGCTAATGCATTGGCGTTTGGCTGCGGGGATTATTTGCGACATTATAAGAAACAGCCTTCGAGTGTCAGTCCGAGAATAGATTATACGGGGTGGCAGCCTCTCTTTGTGAGCGAAGGATACAGTGATCTCTTGGGACAGACTTCAGGGCTGAGCGAGGGAGTTAGTAGTCCATCCTAGCTGGGATGGGTGGTGCTTGGGGACTACCATCGGGCATGGAAATGGCTCATTGAGACAAGTTCAGTGCCCTCTCATTTGCTTTGCTTGGGGACTCGGAAGTTACACCCCTCTCTCGGAGTCAAGTCACACAAGACTTCGACTTTGCAAACTTTAATCTCTTTGAGTCACTGTCACTCATCCCGTGGGCGGGACCTTCTAGCCTTGGGATACCCGAAGATCCGTAAAGAGGACAATATCCCCCTGTCGCCCCCCCAGAGGGCAATATCCCTCGATCAACCCCCCCGGATGGCAATATTCCCCGTTTGACCCCCCCCTCTGGAGGATAATATCTCCTAATCAACCCCCCATTCTCGTCATTCCCACTTATCCCCCCTCCAACGACGAGCGAAAAGTGGTGTGAACTGCCCGAATAATATGGATTACAATATCTAATGGGACGGAATGTCCACCCTAGCTTCGGCGGCTTGGTTAGAAGACATTGTAATCACTGCCTACGCCAACTTTTAATGCATCGGGGTTGGGATAAGGGGAATGCGTATCCCACATTTTTTTGTTGGATGCGATTTTTCATGGCATGCTCGTTGGAGAATGGAACAATTGGACATCCGTGAGGGGGAGGAAAAGCTTGATCCAGAGGTGGCAGTCTAGTGCGCTCATTGTATTTCTTAAGAATAGGGATAGTTTGATGAGCGCCTGTGATGCGGACGTCTTCCTATTACCATTGCGGTAATAGGAATCACTGGTACTTGGTTTACTATGAACCAAAAAATATGGTCATAACAATCCTCGACAGTCTCCACGACGATGCCAAAGAAATGCCCATGAAGGATCTTTTCAAAGCCTGTGATTGTTGTTTTTTGCTTATTATAATTTGCTTATTGTAATTGTTAACTCGTAGTTTACGCCGTTTTTTTTATTTCTCCACAAGATCTATTTTGTGCCAGACTGCAGCGTCTTCATCTGCATGTACATGGACTATATTTGTCGGGATGAGAGCCTCAAGAAGGCCGTCTGGAGCGAAGCAGAGGTAGAAAACTTTAGATATAGGATAGCTTGACAAATTCATAACGACCGGCCTAGAGCAGTTAGGAATATTGTAAATCTGGCTTGCGAGTAGAATTCGGCTCAAAATGAGCCCAATGACATTGTAAATGATTATTTTTATGACATAGCATTTTTATTTTGAAACATTTGATCTCCTTCTTGAGACATGTTTTTTTGTGTGTTGTGATTTTTTTGGGTGTCGTGGGTTGTGATTTTTTGTTTTGCCCTTATTGAGACATGTTTTATGGTGGTAAGAAAATGTCAGGGTGTGGTTTTTTTGCCCTTATTCTGCTAGGCCTATGTAGCGGACGGCCAAAAACACCAAAAGAATTCTAAGTGTTGACGTCTAAAATTTTTGCTAGGCCGTCCGCTACACTATGTAGCGGATGGCCTAACAAAATGTCCTGCTACACCGTGTTATAGTGTGATATTTTTGGCTCGTAAAAGATTATTACAAAAAAAAGTCCAACAGACTTGGTGGCTCATAAAAGATTAATACAAAAAAATTAGATTAAAGGTCCACTGCATCTTCTTCTTCCCCGTCTTTGGCATCATCTTCTTCCTCGTCTTGCAAACCCCCTGGACTTATCTCCAGTGTCTTTAATGGTTCTGCTTGTCATGGTTGGTCATTTTGTTGCACAATGAACACATTCTTAACTTTTTAGGTTGAGTTGTTTATTCAATAGAGCTCTTCATTCGTGTAGATCTCTTATGGCTTTTCGTTTACGATATAATTGGATCCAAAGGCCGGATATCATTTCTCTTCCTCAACAAGTTCATCATCTTCTGATCCCTGTTCCGGCTCAGTGTCAACCGCATTGGTGATTGAAGCTACTTCAAATTGGTCGATGATGGGCTTTTGCTGCTCTGCTATCTCGCAGAGATGTTTATATCCGTCCATTGTAGCAGTACCCTTTATGGACAAACGAGTAAACATTGTCACCAGATGATTATACTGTAACGTCTCTGATTCTTCAAAGTCAGTATACGAATGCTTCGGAAAGGCAATGGTACCGTGCAACCTGTTTGCAACCTTGGTCCACAGCCACAAGACGTATTTATTGGGGATTGCCTTGATATTCTTTTGGGTGAAAAACTACAGAATGTGTCTACACAGCATGCCATGAAACTCAAACTTCTTACAAACACATGTCACCAAATCCGTCAATATGTCATGGCTCACCGTATACATTTTACGCAGCTTCTCAGGGACGAGGTCGTTCAACAACGAATAAACCTTATACTCACGTGTAGACTTTTCTGCCATCTTGTTTATATTGTATCGTCCCGATTTTTGTGGCTCTACTTGGTATTGCATGAACATCTACTTCGTATAGACTTTTGCACCGTTCACCTCTAGCGGGATTTCAAGCAACCTTATCCTTTGTTTGTATGTGCTTATAAAGTCCACAGCCCTTTCTTTCACAAATAACTCTGCAATAGCTTTTTGGGCAGATGTGACGAAACTCTTCAAATTTGTAGCTCTACCTACATAACTATCGAACAAGGCATTTATAGATTCATTCATGCCCGTCGTTTTCATGCCTGTAGAAAAATACCTTCTCGTGTAAACATCAATCCATTGCTCTTTGAGCTCATACAAGTGTTGGAGCCACTCGCGGTCTTGTAATGAGTAATCCTCAACAAGTTTTTTCAACTTCTCCTCAAATTCCTCAATCATTAACGACTTGTTAACGCACCTGTCAAAATCCTGTTTAAAGTTTGGATACTTTTCATACACGGGATGCAGACGTTCAGGGTATTTGTTACTTATGTGCCAAGTGCACAAGTTGTGTCGAGTATCTGGGAAGACGGTGGCAATAGCCTTCTTCATTGTCAAATCTTGATCGGTGATGATAACTTCAGGTGCTTTGTTGTTCATGAATTCCAGCCACGTCTTAAATAATCATACAAAAAGAACTCTCGCTCTTGTCCTTTAACAATGCAAATCCGAACAGGATTGAGTGATAATGATGATTGACGCCTGTGAAAAGAGCGAACGGCATCGAGTACTTATTGGCACGGTATGTGGTGTTGAAAGTCACAACATCCCCAAAATGCTTATAAGTAAGTCTCGAATGACCATTGACCTAAAAAATTGTGGTAACTCAGTGCTCGTCGTCAAGTTTATAATCGTAGGTAAATTGCGGGTCCTCCATCTGCATCCGCTTCAATAGGCTCATTGTGGATTGAGCATCATTGAGGTCATACGCGGCTAGTCTTTGGGTTCAGACCGTGCGCGTTACAAATGTATGTCATGCTAAAGTTTAGATTCTAAATTCCCCCAGCCTATTCAGCAAAAATATTAACAATGTCGGTAGGTCCTATCCGCGCATTACTCATTGTGTGAATCATGCTCCTTTCGATATTACCCTTCTTCTTGTATTGTGCATCTGACTCACTTTCAAAAGGGTTACTAACGCGTGATTGTGTGCCAATTCCAAGCTAATAATAAGACAATGATCTTGCTTGGATTTATGGCTTACGAACATCTTGACCTTGCAATTCGTGCTCAAAAAGCAGTCCCGACTTCTCTGCGCATATCTTATTTCATCATTCCGACATGTGTCTCATTTTGCAATGGGCGTCTGCTCCTATGACACTCGTACAAGCGAAAGCATATTTTTTTTGTTATGTTGCTTGTTCTAGTTGTCTTGATTTTAATGCCAAAATCAATCATCAACGAATACGCTCAAAAATATTCTTCGGCTACCTCTAATGTTTGAAACGTTCGCCCTAGATACAAATCACTAGCATCTACTGGGGTATTGGAGCTTGACACGAAATCAGACATTGTGAAACAAAATCTATGTATAAATAAATTACGTTTAACTATCAAACGATAACATTTTTAGGCATAAAAATTAATTAAAAAAATAGTGTTTCTTAAACATAACAAATCAAAATTACCTTGATAAATAGACCAATTTAGCGTGTCAAATATAACAAACATTATCTGAAAAGTATCTCCAAATTAACATATATTAATTTCTTCAACGTAACAAATTAAAATTACTCTGATGAATAGACAAATTTAGCATGCCAAAATATAACAAACATAATCTCAAAAAAATTGAATTTAACTATAATAAATTTCTTGAAGTTACCAAATTAATTTCTTGAATATCACAAAATAAAATTACTTTGATGAATAGACTGATAAATACAACAAACATAATCCCAAAAAAAATTATGTATTCATAAAAAAAATTCATCATTCTACTCATAAAGAAAATTTCACCATTCACAAACTTACCTCCCTTGAGTGAAGCTTCAAGCAAATGTTACTTGAAGCTTGGAACTTAAAGAGAGATGAAAATGGAGGCAAGTCAAGTTCAAGGAGATAAAAATGAAAAAAGAGCTAAGAATGAGGGCACTTTTGGGTAGCGCGAGAAACAAATCAGCTAGAGAGAGTTGATCCGTTGCTCGCGATGGTAACTTGGGTTAAGTTGCCAGCACGATCTGGTAGTTCACGCGTGATCTGTGGACGGTTTAAATCTTTTTTTTGCATTTTTTTAAATTCTGTCCACCACATAATATAGCGAACGGTACTTTTGACAAAATTGCCCTTGACCTTGTACGTAAAGAAGCAAAAAAAAATGTGCAATACTGTCGTTCGTTACATTTATGCAGCGGACGACTGTATTGCACTGTAACGACCAGGTCCATGGCCCCACTACAGGGCATTGCCTCCCTCAAAAGGGATAGCCAAGTAGGTACTTATGAGTTCATAGACAGGGTCTTATAAGGCCAATCATAAACTCTCCCACAACCGATGTGGGATATTACAATCTCCCTACCTTATTCCTTAACATCCTCGCTAAGGCTCAATCACACATAGCCCAAAATATTCCTCTCTAGCCAATGTGGGATATATCTAGCTCACCCTTCGTCGTCCCAACCATCCTCTTGATGTGGGATATACCCAGGCTTGCCTTCGTTTCCCCCAACCATCGGCAACCCGACTTGATAGCCCAGTCCGAGATTTTGAGAGTCGGCTCTGATACCATATGTAATGACCCTGTCCACGGCTCCACCACAGGGCATTGCCTCCCTCAAAAGGGCTAGCCAAGTAGGTACTTATGAGTTCATAGACAGGGTCTTATAAGGCTAATCATAAACTCTCCCACAACCGATGTGGGATATTACATGCACACTTTTTGTCTAGTCCACCAGATCTAGTACTTCTTGTCTACTATTTTCCTCTTCTATTGTCGAAACAATTTCTTCTTGTCGGATTTTCCTGTGATCAGCTCTTACTTCTTCCCGGTTATCTATCCCACTCTCTGCCAAACGTCGCAGCGTGGGATCATCCTGTTTAACAATATCTGAATCTTTTGGACTAGGGAAAGCCTTCTCGAAGGCGACTGCCCTAGCCATCTGAATATCCCCATCTTCGTCAACATCATCTGCCCATTCGGGATCTTTACCTGGCCAGTACCTTTTTACTTTTGTTTGCCCAATTCTACCTCTAAGCTTGTCCTTAATGGCTATAATTGTATCGCTAATACCTGCCGTGACAGACATGGTCACAAGATAAACAACCTTGGAAGGAGAATAGAACACCTGGATAAATCTGTATCAGCTATTCAATCCTGAAATGAGAACATTAGAATTAGGATGGAGGTAGACAGGAGCAAAAGGCAAATAGAATTTAATTATTCATGTTCATACTAACAGAAGAACGAATCTAATACCAAGACGACTTCTTTTCTTTCTCGGGTGTCGTTCATGTTCGCTAGCAGGAAGAAGTTGGGCCTGAAAATTACCTGGTGCCGGTGGATTCAGCCGGGAAGTTCTGGTTCGCAAATGCACCGACATCGGGATTACTGTCGATCATCGGTAACTTGCAACAGTAAGGGACACATGTCGCCTACGACATAACCGATTAGGAAGATGCGTGTTTGTGTGGATTAGCAACCATACACTCTGTGCAATATAGTCGTCCGCTACATAATGTAGCGGACGACAGTATTACACACTTTTTTTGCTTCTTTGTGTGCTGGGTCAGGGACAATTTTGTCAAAAGTACCGTCCGCTACATTATGTGGCGGACGGTACTTTTGTCATTGACTTAAGAGAAAGTACCGTTCGCTACATTATGTGACGGATATTATATATATATATATGGAGAAAGTGAATATGAGGCTAGCCTCACGCAAGTTGTGTGAGGCTAGCGGCAAAAACTACGTAATTTCGAATAAAACAAGCATAATCTCTCTTTTTCATTTCTCTTTTTTCTCTCTCTTCTTACTGTTTTTTTCTTTCCCATCTCTCTGTTGGGGGTTGGCGTTACCCTCCACCAGCCACCACCCCTACCACCATAACCATACATATATCGAAACCCACCATTGACGGTGCTCTTTCCCCCCGCAACATCACAAAACAAAACAACAACCATTTTACTTGCTCACCGACCTCCGCCACCAAAAAACCTCCATCACCGACGACCTTCACATACCTTTGGCGCAGATCACCTACCACCCGCACCATCACAAACCATTGGCATCAAACAGAAACCCACGACTGTTGGCTCAATACCCCCGCCACATCAAAGGACCGGTCAAGCTCAAAATTCATCCAAGGATAATACCCAAATCAAGTTTTACTTGGTTTTAGAGTAAGCTAAATCCGCACACCTTTAATTTATTTCTTCCTTTGCGTTTTGTCTATAAGCTTACATTACAACATCGATTAAATTTCACCCACAAGCATACTTTGCGCTGCCACCATCACTACCACAGACTCCATTTGCTATTGGGTTGGTGGCTGTGGTGGCTTGGACGGTGACCAGATTTTGACAAAACTGTTGGGTTGTGACGATGGAAGGTGGTTTAGATGGTGGGTTATAAAACTGTTGTACACATGAATCAAAACACAGATGCAATAGGGAGGACGAAGGAATATAGGGGAATTAGAGAAGATGGGTAACGGTGGTGGCTATTATGTTGGCTTGTGACGGGGCCAGATTTTGAGGAACAAAAAGATGGGTGACAATGGGTGGGTGCAATAGTGTTGGTGGTGTATCGAATTGTGGCAGGAAGATGGGTGACGATGGGTGTGATGGTGGCCAGCATAGGAAGGTTGGGGCGGTGGGTTGCTAGGGCCTGTGACAGAGAGACAGGGAGGAGAGGAGGGGGGAGAGAAAGATAGATAGAAAGAGAAAAAAATTGACTATATTTGACCTCATTTTTTTAATGAAATTACGTTTACCGCTAGCCTCACGCAACTTGCGTGAGGCTAGCTTATATTCGCTTTCCATGTATATATATATATAGGGGGCCGATCCACACCCACCGGTGGAGAAATTAATTTCTCCACCGAACCGCTGCAAAGAGCAGCGGTTGGAGAAAAGAAGAATAAACCCAACCGCAACACTTTGTTGCGGTTGGGAATTAATGCCAAAAATGCCCAACCGCAACAAAGTGTTGCGGTTGGCATCATTTCTCCAAAAAAGCCAACTTTTGCCCACAAAGTCAACAATGGTGGCTACCCTTGTCCTTCCCCCCACCCCTGGTCAACAAATGTGGCTGCCCTTTCCCCTCCCCAACCCCCCCTCCTTTCACGGCTGCCTTGTCCTTCCCCCCACCCCCCCACGCCGGCCCCCACCCCATTATAAAAGTGAAAACTTAATTAGACAGTTTTTCACGAATTAATAAAAAATAGGTAGAGCTAGATTTTGCCAAAGTATAAAAAAAAGACCCTAGTTATTTTTAATGGATCTATACGAGGGAAAAAAATTCAGATTTTTCCAAAGACGGGAAAGGGTTAACTGATACGGGGAACCTTGTAACTTTGCAGTATAATTTAAAATATCAAGCTAGCGCGATTTCCCACGAAACTTTTATGAGAACCTTAGGATGTTGGGAAGTTCCATTCCCCAGGAGTTTGGGCCATTCCGAATTCATTAGCTATTTTTTTGGCGGAACGGGCTTTTAAGCGCTCGATCCGGACACCGGTTCGGGATTTTTAGGCGAAAAGTCCGTAAAATACTTTTTAAATCAAGAATGAATTCAGGAAGTCTAAAATAGCATTTCAAAGCACTTTTGAGATTTTCTAATGCCAGGAGACATTTTGGTAATTTGTCACCCCGAAAGGGGTATTTTGGTAATTTTACGGTGTTAAGTTTTTAAAGGGCTTTTTAGTCCAGAAATGTAAGCAAAACACCTGAAAGATTGATTTGGAGCTGATTTGGGGGCGTTAGGATGATAATGAACCCCCAGGGGCATTTCGGTAATTTACCGCCTATCGGGGGTATTTTCGTAATTGAACATTGTCAAAATTTTTCGAAACTGGAGGAAATAATTTTTATTTTTATTTTATTTAATTCTAGGACTTGTTGAGAATGATATAATTTTTATTTTTGCCAATTCGTGCTCTTCGTCGGCTCCGAAGAACAGAAGACATTTTACCGTAGCAGTGTGTATGAAGACTGAGTTTGTTAATTGCAACTGTCAACTGTTTGAGCATAAAGGTATACTTTGTCGACACGCGTTGAGGTTTTTTAGCGCCAAAAATGCTCGTGAAATCCCTCCAGAGTATATCTTGGATCGGTGGACGAAGGAAGCCAATAGAGTCCACGGTCACATTCCTTACGTGCCCAATGTTTCAGTTGATTTCGAGCAATCTGAGACGCTGCGATATAATCACCTTTGTAACATCATGCACAGTTTATCATTGGATGCAGCGTCAACATTTGATGGGTACAGGTATCAAGTTGAAGCAGCCGCACGGGATAAGGCTAACCTTGCACAGTATAGGATGGCATTACCAGAAAGACGGGACACTCCGACATCTCGGGCGACTCCAGCCGGTAGATTCAATCGAGCTTCACAGCCAGTCATTGACAGCACTAGCCTACAAGGTGAGGAGGACGATATTTTTGATCCAATTCTGTCTCAAACAAAAGGGCGAAAACAAACACTACGTATGAAGGGTCCGATTGAAGAATCAACGGGTTAAAAAAAATTGCGGAAGTGTGCGTTATGTAATAAAATGACTGATCATGACAAGAGAAACCATTATAAAGTTCTAGGTATCGAACCTGGCAACATCGTCGAGGAGGATGATGATGAGGAAGAATTGTAGGGTCAATGTTTCAGTTGTTTAAATTGAACTTTTATAATGTTTAAATTTGTGGAATCTTTAATTTGTAATTAGGTTTTTGGAATCTTTAATTTGTCACTTTTTCTTTCGCTCGTTGCACCTTAGACACGCTAGGTAGCCCAATTCTATGAATTTCGGCAAAAATCGAGACAAATAATTTTTTTGATTTTCCTATGAAAGGCCTATTCGCGCACACTTTATCGCCCAATTCGTAGCTTCCGAAAAATGTTGTAATTTTTTTTGTCATTTCTTTTTGCTCATTGCCCCTTAGGCACGCTAATTAGCTCTTTTCTATGAATTTCGGCGAAAATCGAGACAAATAATTTTTTTGATTTCCTATGAAAGGCCTGTTCGCGCACACTTTATCTCCCAATTCATAGCTTTGGAAAAATGTTGTAATTTTTTTTGTCATTTCTTTTTTGCTCATTGCACCTTGGGCACGCTAATTAGCCAATTTCTATGAATTTCGGTTAAAATCGAGACAAGTAATTTTTTTGCCAAAATTATTTGTCTCGATTTTGGCCAAAATTCATAGAAATGGGCTAATTAGCGTGCCCAAGGGGCAATGAGCAAAAAGAAATGACAAAAAAAATTATAACATATTTCGGAAGCTACGAATTAGGCGCTAAAATGTGCGCGAATAGGCCTTTCATAAGAAAACTAAAAAAATTATTTGTCTAAAATAATTTTTTTAGCATCACCTCGATTCCTTTTGCTTGACAAGATTTTATGTCGGGGCTGATTTTGGTGCAACCATTACTGTACAGATCATAGTGGGCCTGCAAAGTTTATCAAAGGAGATTGGCCACACATCCGAATGGTGGGCTATACGAGATGGTGTGCGGCTCGTTTGGAGCACAAATTGCAAGAAAGTCTTGCTTGAGATCAATGACATGAGTGTGATTCACTATCTATTAAATGATATTTCCCCGGCCTCTTTATTTGACACTATTTAAGCGTACTTGGCATGTTCATGTTTCTCATGTTTATCGGAAAGCAAACTTTTGTCCGAATCTACCGGCAGAGCAAGCGGTGATCATCAGAATGCTTACCCTCTATGGCAGTACGAGCTGATCTTTTTGTTACATATTCTGCAAAATGATGCTCGTGAGAGAGTCACCACACGATTTATGACTCAAGCTTTTGTGGTATAAATGAACTACCCCCCCCCCCCCCCCCAAAAAAAAAAAAAAAAAAAGGAGATCGGCCACTACTAGATCTTAATATATGTATTTGGAATATGCCTTTGAAACCTTTGATCCCATTTTCTTGAATTCTTACAATTTTAAAATGGAGCTAATATAAGTGTTCCCCAACCTCATAAAGTCTAACCATTTAACCTCATCATCTCCCTTCCCCCATTTTATAATTAATTGTCTCCCTTCTTGTGCGTATTACGAGATTTTAGCTATTGTTGGAAGAAAAATTATGTTTACAAAATCAAAATGTTGTAGTTTTTAGTTTTTGTTTTCTAAAAAATAAAAACCAAACCTACTTGTGGTTTTTATTTTGAAAAAAAGTAGATATTTGACAAATAAGTTTTGGTTTTTTTTTTTCTCAGTTTTTGTTTCTTTTAAAAGGATTTTATTTTCCTTTATGTTTTTTCTTCCCCAAAACACCAATTTTCATTACCACCAACCAACACCATCACGCCATAGTATCACCATCGCCCATAGTCAGTAACCACCACCCATCACGACTAACTGTCAAAATCACGACGGAGTTACTGCTACCCAAAACCAAATCCAATGACATTGACGCTAGTGAAGAGAGACGACATCGACAGCAGTGGCGTGTTCGACAATGGGTGGTTGAGAGTAGTGAAATCGACGGCGTCGTCATTGATTGATGGTGGTTGTGATGTTGTCCGATTGTGATGTTGTCCGACGTTGATCGATCATCGATAGTTATGACGGTGTGCTTGGTGGTTAAGATGGTGGTGGTGGTGCATAGTGGTTAAGATGGTGGTTGCGATGGCGGTGAGGAAGATCTGCCGGTGGCAAGAACGGGATTGTGGCGACAATATAAGAGATCTGTTTGTGTGACAGCAGTAGAGTGGTGATGGTAGGGCGCCAATAAGATGACGAAGGTCGGGTGGTTGAGGCGGCGACCGAGTGGTGACGATGGATGTCTGCTGGTGGTAGTGATAGTGGCGGTGAGGGCTTAGAGAGTAAGTAGTGGTAGTGGTGAAAGTGATGAAATGAAATGAGTTTTTTAAAATGTAGATAGCAAGTTGTTCGTAATGAAGTTTGATGGTTAGATTTCAAATTAAAAATCAAAACTGAAAATACAAAATTCTAAAATGGAGTTTTTTTTTTAAAACAGCCTTGTTTTAAAATTTAGTTTTCAAAATTAAAGGAAAAAAATAAAAACTATTTATCACACGGCCTTTTTTTTTTTTCTGATTTACATCACGAGAGAAAAAATTGAAGGCAAAAATTATGTCAAATACTACCTTAGTTTCCCAAAAAGGGCACAATTCTCTGCCAGAATGCCCTGATTCCCGTTCTGACCCCAGTCGATATATATCCAACTGGCTTAGAGCCCACCACAAGGACGCCGATTCAGACGCCATAGTTAGTGAACTTGGAACTCCACCAAGCTGTTGTTCTGTGGCCGGAAATGTATAGGTTTTCCCTTTTGTAGGAACATAAGAGTCCTGGTTTTATTAGGTGCATAGCTTAACTGTTGCTACGTTTGATCATTTTAAGGTTTGCGTATGACACAAACTGTTGGGGTTTAAGCCTCTAAAATGGGCATAAGTCGATTAACGCTGGGTGATTATCCCACAAATACTCACATGGACTAATGCGATTAATGCTGATCTAAACCGTTTGCCTTCTAAACCTTTTTCACTTCTCAACCGAATTGCTCACCAATTAATAACCAAAACCCAAACCTTCTTTTTGAGCCGATCACCGTTCATAGCTGCCCTATACCTTGTTCTTGTTTAAATCTTGTTCCATTTACCATGATCATCCATTCTTGTTTTGAAAGTAAACGCCTTCAGGTGGTTATTGGTTTATCTTGTTATATAAATATCAAGAGGTGTTGTTCTGCGGCATTTTCATCTTTGTCTTCGGATAAATATACTGCCTTAGCCATTGGTTTGCATACTACGTCTTTATGGGCTTTTAAACAAAATTTCCTTATCAAGGTTCTAGTTGAATCTTGTTTTCTCCTTAATCAGATGACAGATTTTGAAGATATTTTAGATACGGTGGCACCCAACATTTATAATTTTTGCTATAGTGTAACATGCTATCATCACTTTAATATTGACAGAGCGGATCCTCACATTTTGAAGGAAGCACGACTTTTAGCATCTTTTGCGTGTTAGGCCCGCAAGATATGATGACGACGTGAGGATATAGGCTTTTTTGTTGTGATGTGTATTCATAGTTTGGTGTGGAATGTCTGTAGGGTTTGGCAAATATAGCCAACCTTTTTATTTGAACTTTATGGTATCTTATTTTGTAATGGCCCTAAGGTTGAATGCTTATTTCTTTTAAATACAATTCTCTTATTAACAAAAAAAAAAAGCATAACAAGTACAACAAGACGAAAAGAGGAAATATATAATTTATCACACACAAAAAATGTATGTACACAGATATTTAGCGTGATTTGGCGTTTTGCTTACATCCACAAGAGAGATCACGAGAATGATGCATTATAAAGTGGAGATTCTTATCTAATAATATATAATTATGATAAATAAATCGAAAGAAGTTACTACGGAACTTTCATTCAGTCACTCGGACCTGATCCTGAAATAAACCCAAACTCGTCTCACTATTTTTCTCTCAGTGAACTTCTATTTCTTTCACTCACTAATGTTATTAGAAAAAGCACTTAACGCTTGTAAATACGTAGCACTCTTTTTAGCTCTAAGTAGCTAACTTAAGGTATATCACTGTATTTAATTCTCAATTACTAACGGTCTCTCAGTGTTCGTGTTTTGCATGTTTAAATCTTCTATAAACTTCTCTTTATATAGGAGGGAGAAGGTGTGGAGATTATCTTACAGTGAAACCATACTGCCATATGAAACCAACAGGTCTCCAAAAGAAAATTTACCATACGTTGGCTCACTATTCACTTTTATTCACCTCCATAGTTATCAATATCGTATTGGTACCGGTCGTACCGGCTGGTACGAACATACCGCTTTTGCCTTTTATTGGTATGATATCCCTTACATTTTGTACCGATCAAAATACCGCTATGTTCGTTGTACCGACAGATATCCCCTATACCGGCCGAGATAGTGTATTGTGTACCGGTCCCTTAAAAATGTAAAAGTGATAAATTTTGTTAGAATTTTTGTAAATTGACCATATAAAGACTAAATAGAAAAAACACTATAAGTTCTATTATACCAATCAAAGTCTCTATAGCCTCTTGCTCATAATATTCATTATAATTTGTAAAATCTTTTTTGATAAGTTTTCAATCTTCACATAGTTTTGATGTACTTCATACATGGAAGTTTTGATCATATTCTTTCATCTATACGATGTACTACTTTACACGTGCACGCAGACACACACACACACTGTACCCAGTAAAAAAATTTATTCTTGACGCAAAGATATCATTATTGAACAAATAACCTATTCTTATACAAGAATTTGTGAATGAGATCGTCGAAAAAGGTGGGATAAATAACTTATTTGGAAACCAATAGTTTATTTGAAAACTAAGGTACTTCAAGTTCTATAGGACATATATTTTATTATAGAGGAGCGATGAGTAATAAAATATATGTAATATATTGTTAGTTCACCGATGAATGAATATTACATATGTATATAGTATTGATGAAAATCTTAAGACGGTACCAGTACGTACCATTTTGTGAAAAAAAAATGGTACGCACTCGGGTATGATATTCATAATAATCACCTCCAACATATTTCCTTAATCAAGGGATAAGTGTCTAATTATGTGCAAAAACAATCACACTCCAAGGTGAATGACTTTTGTCAATAAGAATTTTCCATAATGCAATAGCTCCACGGGGGGGAAACAACATGAAAAACGAGTCATCGAAAGAAAATTGTAACCTTAACATAAAATCTGAAATGGGGTCCCTTTGTTGCCTCTTGAGATGATTGTCCATTTCCGAGATGATTTGAAGTGAAAATGAAGTGAGTGAAAAAATGACATTACATGAGATTAACTATATATAAGTCATGAATTATCTTCTTTTGGTTCATAGGGCAGCCTTCCTGGCCTATGTTTCGAGAACCGATGCTGTTCTCTGGTGCACAAGAGAGAAGACACTCGATGAATTGATTTCCCAGCTTGGGATAACATTAAACATCCTGACACCGCGACATTTTTATGTTTTTTGTAACATTTTTATGTTTTTTTGTAACATTTTTATACTGTCATTGTGCAGATCTTGTCATTTTGTCTTGACAGCTATTGATCACGAAATATCATATAATGAGAAGCAAAGAATATCATAACAGTAGCTGAAAAATCATATATTCTCGCATCTGCACATGCATAATCACATGTGGAGACTAGTAAGAGCATGAACGAGGATAAGAATTCCAGTAGATAGCAATTCTACCGGCCTGAGAACCCACCACCGGTAACAAAGAGCATGAATGAATCTATATATATATCTATACTACCTATAAAAGTACGAATGTTGTAAATTATTTCTGAAAGATTATGTCCTCCATTAAGTATGCTAATAATAATTATACCCTCTATTTATGACTCATTTTTAAATTTGGTTACAATTAAATGAGCATTGAATAATGAACATGTTCTAGATATTGGAAAATGAAAAGTCTCATGACAAAGAAAAATAAAAAATAAAGAAATTC
Source organism: Escallonia herrerae (assembly GCA_033070095.1). Lineage (NCBI taxonomy): Eukaryota > Viridiplantae > Streptophyta > Magnoliopsida > Escalloniales > Escalloniaceae > Escallonia > Escallonia herrerae. Next base: position 149,806 of record JAVXUP010000600.1, read on the forward strand.
CTGTATTACTTCCTCTCTAATTTGGTTGAAATGAAATAAACACTGGATAATGAATGTTCTCTAAATATTGGGTAATGAGAACTGTGATATATTTTCTTTTTCTTGCATTTTTGGGTTAGTAAAAAATTAATTAATTGAAAAAATAAACAAAGAAAAAAACGTGAAAATTAGTTAAGACAAAAAATTGTTGAAAAATAAAAACAGTAAAAAAATAAAAAAAAAGCAAGGTAAATATGCATAAAAAAATGGGGAAAAACATGCTTAAATACGGCGCAAATTAATAACAATTTTATACATAAATTATACTGCTCTTTGAAGTGAAATACTATTGAGAATAAAGAAGAACCACGGTACTAAGCATGCGAAAAATGCTGCAAGAAAGTTACAATCACAGAAAAAGAACGGGCTTATAAGGATAAAAAATGTGAACTTTCAACATCTTATGAATCAAGGTAAACTAGAAAAATTAAGAATATTTGTTTATTTTAATATAAATATTGTTGATTCAATGATATTGATAAAAGCAAGTATATGCTGAAACTGGTTGTAATTGAAGATATTCAACATCCATTCATAACATTGTTCAACGTAAGTAAAATTTTAATTGGATGTCCAGTCTTAAAATTGATACAATCAAAGAAGATACACAAATTCATAACTATATGCCTTGTAAAAATTTAGGCAAGAACGATGTCTAACAATAAAAATTACACGCAGAATGGAAAGAACCTTGCGAAAATGGAAGGGAAAGAATTCAGCTTCATCGTTAAGATGGACAAAAAGGCTGAAAATGACAGAATCCAAGCAAAGCTGGAGGCATATGAAATTCAAGAATACTATCCAACATAAAAAAATGATGAAAATCATCCAACGACAGCTGAAGATCCGGTGTGCAAAAAAAGAATATCACTTTAATGAAGGCTAAAATGATAATTATATAATAAAGTAAAACTATATCTTCTCATTCTACATGCTAAAAGCTGAAAGCTTACTGCATGCATCAAGAATGACTCTCAAAACACAAGATTATTGATTTTATCCACATTCACTGCATCTTATTATTGAAATCATAAATGTACATTAATCATAACATTCATATATATATATATATATATATATATATATATATATATATATATATATATATATATATATATATATTGTTTTATGCATAATTGATTTATATATACATGCATTGTCTATATTGTGAGTGTTGGTTTGTGGTTTGGACATATATAATGTTTCAAACAACTTCTCATTGATTGTTCGTTAAAAATCCCCTTTCTCTCTTTTGGTGTTTAAAGAGAAAAGGAACTGGCCTCCTCCCTTAATGCCGCAATCAACAAATAATGGTTCTCTCTTTGTAAACTTCTTTATTTAAACTAAAAAAGAAAAAGGAAAAAAATGTCTTTCTAAGGTTTTGAGTTCTTCTTTCTTGTTTATTATTCAATGGAATTCTGTTTTTAAAATAAATAAAAAAAATCGTTATTTATGTCTTCTCGTGATGAATAAGAAAAAAATATCTAGAAAGCTCACAGAAACAAACCAAACTATAATAAAATGATGAAAATTATAAATCTTAAACCGTATACTATAAACCAATCTAACAGATTATAAAAACAAAGATGTAGGTTGATTCTTTTAGTTTCTTTATTTACTTTTCTTTTCAACAGTAACATCAAATATTTCTTCAATTCAGAAGCCTGCAAAGAAGATTTTCAAACATTAATCACAATTGCAAACATCAAATAAACATTTCTTATAGAACAAGTCACAAAAGAAATAAAAACATAATTGAATTATATTATTTGACCTAAAAAAGCTAATAATATCACCTCAAAAATATTCTCGACGACATCTACATGCGACGCACGTGCTCCATACCAGTGAGGATAAGAATGCCAATGATAATTGTGATTGGGATGCCATTGCTTACTTGCTGTCGATCAAACTTAAGCAAGCTTTGGTGTTTCTGTGCCTAGCAATGTATCAGAATGTTGTACCTTAAAATTACAAACAATGAAATGATCCTACATCCTTTGGTGACAGTTGCATTTTTTTGTGCCATCTGAGAAGATGCGCAGCTTAAAAGTCACTCAGTTTTAGCCTATTTTAACATACATGGGATTGAGGAGATTAAAAAGATTATTCGGATGTTTTGACATGTCTTTTGTTTGTTCACAGTTGTCCAATGCAATCAAGAAATGAATTGCTGAAAAAGACTTCTTTTATTTTCAAGTTACATATTTTCGAATACTAGATTGTCTCGTTTCAAACTATGGTTAGCCTCGCAGATGTGATTGGCTTATTTCAATGATATGTTCTGGATATGTTGACAAATTTGTAGTCCACTTCTTCTCTTAGTGTGTATTAGTAAGGACTAAGGACACAGCAATATGTTGAGAAGGGGATTTGGATACCCTTGAGCAAATGTTAAAGAAGAGCCTAAAGGGGCAAATTTTCATTTTAGATTGCCAGTGATAAACCATTGTTGCCTGCAAGCTGAAAGTTTACTGCCGTGCACTGAAAGGTGCAACGGATACTGATACTGATATGTACTTTCAATCATACTAGAGGAAAAAAAGTAAGAAGTCTGAAATTATCGCAAGACTTGGCTTAACATGCAACCACTAATGTTGAGTTGCCAAGTAACGAAAGCTTGAAATATTTAAAGTTCGATTCAAACATCAAGAATGTGATCACACTATGCAGCTAATAAAGGAAATCTCATTCTAAGTTTTTGCGGCCACCCTACACGTGGTACTTATTAGTTGGAAATACCGATGAGTTTGAATTAAAATCTTCTCTCTTTATTGTAATCACATCAATAGCCTGTTTAAGAGAAAATGGTCGTAATCGATTCAATATCTGGACGTGCAAAAAATCACTTTTTACGAAAAAAATCACTTTCATTCTTAGAATGCAGAAACTGGAAGAGCTAGGCAGCATCCTCACTGGGGTAAAGCTGATCCCACATCCTGTCACAACTCAGTTTCCAATTTTCAGAAACACTTGCTGCTTCTCTGATAGCAAAGTGGCTCTTAGTGTTGCAAGAAAGAGGCAGGATCTTCAAGCTCCCTCCAAGATTGCATAGATTTTAATTTTCTACAACTCAATGACATGTTTATTATGTTCATTGTCATTTCCACTTTAATTTCATTGTGCAAAAATTCTTGTTTTTTCTGAATACTTTGGGGGCTGTTGATAAGGAGATATTGGTAGTGATAAGAAAAGGATATTATACTTGTAATCTGCGAATAATATCTTATGCATATATAAATGCACAATTACATATGAACACAATAGATATCTGGAAAATTTATGGCAGTTCAGATTTTAGACATGACTCTTGATGGAAGAGCTATATCCAGTTTGATCGTCGTAGTACTTAGACCAGAGCATCACGCCACCATACTTGTCAGAACCCTTAATTGCTGGAAGCACTGTTGAAGTAAGATCAGCTGCTGGAATGAAGCCACTTCCTGCTGCCTCAGGAGCTGCTGGCAAACCAAGGAAAATCTTGGTGGCTGGAATATCCGAAGTCCATTGTTTCCACGCATCTTCGAGATTACTGATGGCGCCAGAAGAATACTGACAAGAAGGGTTGTTGTAAAACTGGACCCAAACATAGTCAAAAAGGCCTGTCTTAAGGGCACCCCCCACCCATGCATCAGGGAAAGGGCACTGGGGAGCAGCTGTTAAGTATACCTTCTTACCGCGGTTGCTATATGCAGAAAGATACCTTGCGAGGTCGTCCCAGTGTTGGTTCATTCCTCCTTCAATATCAAAGTCAATTCCATCCAAAACAGCATCACCAAGAGGACGAGAAGACGATTTTCCACCTAGGTAGTTATTCCAAAGGTAGGTTGCAACTTGTCTGGCATCCTCAGCAGAGGTAAGGTAGTAGCTGCCAGCCCCTCCTCCAATAGAAAGCATCACCTTGACTCCTTTTGCTTGACATGATTTTATGTCAGGGCTTATTTTGGTGCAGCCATTGCTGTATGGATCGCAATGCCCTGCAAGATTGATCATGGGAGTCTGGCCATTGCCAAATGTTGGGAGGAACGCGATATTCACGTAGTCATAGTTCCCCGTGGCACATGTTTGTGCCAGTGTACCTTCATTTCCATTCTGACCCCAGTAGATAGAAATTCCACCAGCATCTGAACCAACCACAAGTAAGAGTAAGAGCAAGGATAACAATGCTAGTGAAAATGGTAACTGGAATGCCATTGCTCACTTGCCGTGATCAAGCTTAAGCAAGCTCTGGTGTTTCTGTGGCTAGTGTTGTATTAGAAGTTTGCATTATATAGCAAGTAGATGATCCTGCATTGCTACGGTGACAATCACATTTTTGTACATCTTCTGAGAGGCTACGCACCCTGAAAGCCACTTAATTGTAGCCTATTTTAGCATACACAGGGTTGGGGAGATCCAAAGGTACCTCAGATTTTGACATGTCTTTTGTTTGTTTATAGTCGTCCAATCTTGTAGAAGAAATGAGCTGTCTGAAGCTTTCATAGATTTACCTCAATGATTTCTTTGACTATTCCCTTCACCATATATTTTTTTTGTTCGTTTTACGCATATACTATTTCAAACTTTATTAATCAAATCCTGTAATCATGTTTCAAGTTCTGATTCACCTTGCAGATGCGTTTCGCTTATTGGGAATAGAGATTACTAAGTTCCCTGCTCATTTAGAAGAATCAAGTCCTGTATTTATTTCTCGGGAGGAGGCAATGATTTTATTATAGTTCAGGATACATATATTTGAGTATGGCACTCTTTTCTTGCCTCTTCGTTTCTCCTTTACATTCATTCAATTTCTTGCCCTTTTCCTTTCACTCATAGTTGGAACCCAAAAGTTGTTATGAGTGTGGTCAAACGAAATAGAAAAGCTTATTGACAGGAAGGGCAACCAGTAGAACTGATATATGTTTCAGATTGATATAGTTGGAATTCTATTTCCATTGCAAACTAACATCAAGGTAAACTAATGCTACCCAACTACTTCAGCTAGGCACAGAAGGATTATCTTTTTTTCAAGGGTAATTTTGATCCCAAATTCCAACTACCTTACCACTTTCTTTTTGCCAATCAATGTGATTGTTACAACACAAATATCATTAACGCACCATTGCTATGATAAGGTACGCATCCTCAATTATCATAGATTCAATGGAAACAATCTTGGTACTTATTAGTTGGAGATACTGACTAATTTCAATTAAAATCTTCTCTCTTTATTGCATTCACGTCAATGACCTGTGTAAGAGAAAATGGTTGTAAACAATTCAATATCTGGAAGTGTAAATTACATTTTAAGAAAAAAGTTGAAACTGGAAGAGCTAGGCAGCCTCCTCACTGAGGTAAAGCTGATCCCACATCCTGTCACACCTTGGTTTCCAAGTTTTAGAAACACTTGCTGCTTCTCAGGAAGCAAAATGGCTCTTAAGGTTGTAAGAAAGAGGCAGGACCTCCAAGCTCCCTCCAAGATTGCATAGCTTTTAGTTTCTGGGATTCAATGACATGTTTATTACGTTTTCATTGTCATTTCCACTTTAATGTCACTATGCAATATTCTTGTTTTTTTCTGAATACTTTGGGGGCTTTTGATCACGAAATATTGGTAGTGATAAGAAAATTATACCGTACTCGTAATCTGCGAATAATATATTATGCATAAACAAATGCATAATTACATATGAACACGATAGACATCTGGAAAATTTAATCACAAGCATTTGACGGATGGTACTTCAGATATTAGACATGACTCTTAATGGAAGAGATATATCCAGTTTGATCATCGTAGTACTTAGACCAGAGCATCACGCCACCATACTTGTCAGAACCCTTAATTGCCGGAAGCACTGTTGAAGTAAGATCAGCTGCTGGAATGAAGCCACTTCCGGCTGCCTCAGGAGCTGTTGGCAAACCAAGGAAAATCTTGGTGGCTGGAATATTTGAAGTCCATTGTTTCCACGAATCTTCGAGATTACTGATGGCGCCAGAAGAATACTGACAAGGAGGGTTGTTGTAGAACTGGACCCAAACATAGTCAAATAGGCCTGTCTTAAGGGCACCCCCTACCCATGCATCTGGGAAAGGGCACTGGGGAGCAGCTGTTAAGTACACCTTCTTACCGCGGTTGCTATATGCAGAAAGATACCTTGCAAGGCCATCCCAATGTTGGTTCGTTCCTCCTTCAATATCAAAATCAATTCCATCCAAAACAGCATCGCCAAGAGGACGAGAAGACGATTTTCCACCTAGGAAGTTATTCCAAAGGTAGGTCGCAACTTGTCTGGCATCCTCAGCAGAGGTAAGGTAGTAGCTGCCAGCCCCTCCTCCAATAGAAAGCATCACCTTGACTCCTTTTGCTTGACATGATTCTATGTCGGGGCTTATTTTGGTGCAGCCATTGCTGAATGGATCGCAATGCCCTGCGAGATTGATCATGTAGTCTGGCCACTGCCAAATGTTGGAAGGAACGCGATATTCACGTAGTCATAGTTCCCTGTGGCGCATGTTTCTGCCAATGTACCTTCATTTCCGTTCTGGCCCCAGTTGATAGAAATTCCACCAGCATTTGAACCAACCACAAGTAGGAGTACGAGTGAGGATAACAATGCTAGTGAAAATGGTGACCTGAATGCCATTGCTCACTTGCTCTCAATCAAACTTAAGCGATCTCTAGTGTTTCTGCGGCTAGTGTTGTATTAGAAGTTTGCGTTATATAGCAAGTAGATGATGATACATCCCAAAGGTGGCAATGACAATTTTGTACATCTTCTGAGAGGCTGCGCACCCTGAAAGCCACTCAGTTGTAGCCTATTTTAGCATACACGGGATTGTGGAGATCCAAAGGTGCCTCAGATATTGACATGTCATTTGTTTGTTTATAGTTGTCCAATCTCTTGGAAGAAATGAGTTGTCCGAAGCTTTAACAAAATTTACCTCAACGATTCTTTGACTGTTGCCTTCACCAAAAATTTTTTTTCTGTTGGTTTTAAGCATATACTATTTCCAACTTTATTAAAGCCCTGTTATCCTGTTTCAAGTTTTGATTCGCCTTGCAGATGGTGTTTGCTTATTCGGAGGAGAGTAGTTCCCTACTCAATTTAGAAGAATTAAGTTCTATATTTATTTACCAAGAGGAGGCAATGATGTTATTATAGTTCTGAATTACACTCTTTTTTTCCCTCATAGTTGGAGCTCCAAAGTTGTTATGAGTGTGGTCAAACGAAATAGAAAAGCTTATTGACAGGAAGAGCAAGCAGTAGAACTGATGTACTGTATGTTTCAGATTGAAAGCTGGAGTTCAAATTAGGGATAATTGCATAAAATATCCTTGTGGTTTGGGTAGTTGCAAAAAAACCCTTCTCGTTACAAAAATTGCAAGAAAATACCTAAGATTTAAAAAGTGTTACACCCGTCAACTCCCGTTACAGAATTAACGAATTCCCTAAACTATTCCTGTATATAAGCACATTGGTCTTATTTGTCAAACCTTAACATTCAATTTAATTGCTTCGTATTCTCACCATCTCTCTCCACAACCCGTCACTTTCTACCAAAATCCCATAACAAAATCGAAGAAAGTGAAATAATCTACAACAAAAACGCAAATTAGGAATGAAATCGAATATGGCACCGTCTCGTTGTTTGCCATATTTTGGCCGTATCTCAGCAGTTTTGCGTTTTCCGGTTCGATAAGGGGCCTCTTCTCTTCAGATTTGCAGATTTGCCGTGGTCTTGTAACCGGGGTTTTATGGGCTTCACGTTTTCCCAGCCTAAGCTTCGGATTTACAGATTTGTCAGGTCCCGTCACCTACAAATCTTTGTTTTGCCACTTTTTTTTTTTTTTTCTGGTTTTCAGGCCGTCTTCTTCGCAGGTCTTCGGTTTGGCCTTCGGCTGTTCTCCCTGGCGCTGTCACGGCCATCGCCGGTGCAACTGCGGCTCCCCCTCCCCTCGTCTGCCCTTCCCTGGTCCCATGCCTTCCCCCTTCCCTTCGGATTTACAGATTTGTCGAGGTCCCGTCACTGACAAATCTTCGTTTTGCCGCTTTTTTTTTGGTTTTTCTGCCATCTTCTTCTCAGGTCTATGGTTTGGCCTTCGGTTCTTCTCCCCTGCACTATCATGGCTGTTGCCGGTGACAACCACGGCTCCCCCTCCCCTCTTCTCCCTTTCCCTTCTTCTCCCTTTCCCCGCTTTCCCATTGTTTTCTTGCGCCGGTAATAATTAGGGCTTGGCTGCAAGAGAGGTATCTAGGGACAAAAATGGGTTTTCAATAATTATTTAGCAGTGGCACTTGCTCTCCAGGCGTGTTTACCACAAACGCGGTTAAAACAGACAGCTTTATTGACGGGTGTAATACTTTTTAAATCTTAGATATCTTCTTGCAATTTTTGTAACGGAAGGGATTTTTTTACAACTACCTCAAACCACAGGGTTATTTTATGCAATTATCCCTTCTATTTACGTTGCCTACTAGTAATATATCCAGTTAAACAAATGCTACCCAACTACTTTAGCTAGGCATTAGTGCTGCAACTTTGGGCTTAGTTTTATGGCTTTAATCAACCCAATCCAAAAGAAATTGAATTTTTACCTAACCCAATCCACCTAGTTATAGAATGGGTTAGAATGAGTTGAGGTTATATAATAGTTGGTTATCTGGGTTGTGTTTTTAAAAACTCATTTGGTAAAAAGTCACATTTTTTAACCACCATTAGCCAACATCATCGTCGCCAGGCAGCAGGCATTGCCGACTCCAAGTGCCATTGCCGGCAGCCCTTCGCTAGCGGTTATCGTCGGTAGCCACCGCCTCCTACTTCAGCAGCTGCCACTTCCGATAGCCACCACCCTGCCGCCGGTAGCTGCCAACAGCCCTGGTAGCTGCCGAAAGCAACCTTCCCTACAGGCAACAACCGCCGCTGGCCATTGGTCTTGACTCCGACTACTGCCATCATCGACAGCCAATGCCATCCCCGCCAGCAAAAGCCACTGTCACCTCCACCCCTGACAACCTCTAACACTGCCGGCAGCTCCATTGCCGCTGGCAGCCATCCCTGGCCACCACATTCCACTTTTTATAAATAAAAACACAAATGTATTATATTTTGATAAATCCATTAAAACCCAAAAAAGCTCACTTAAGCCAATTTACCAATATTTTCTTGTGTTCAAATTTTTGGGTTGGCTAAAAACCCAGCCCAACCCAATCATGTTGCTCCCTTACGAGGCACAAAAAGATTATCTTCTTTTCAAGAATAATATAATATTGAGCCTAATTCCAACTAACTTACCACTTTCTTTTGGCCGATCAATATGATTGTTACAACACAATTACACAAATTTCATTAACGCACCATTGCTATGACAAGGTAAGCATGCTCATAGCATCATAGATTCAATAAATAAATTAACGCAGAACCATTATATCCAAGACATTGAAAATGAATCTTTTTAAAGGATATTTATTCTAAAGAAATTGTTATATTACAGAAGAATATACTGGAAAACCTAAATCGGTAGGCTTGGACAAGCTAAGAGCTTGAATATGTATTGAAATCATGTTATATTTTTTTTAACTTTTGTTCCTGCCTAATTTATATTTTTTTATTCTAATACATATTTTTTAAAATTTAACAATATTAAATGATCGAGACTTAAAATAATACTCCCTCTGTCCCTTTTTAAGTGATCACGTTTGACTTGCACAAATTTTAAGGTAAAAGTCCAATAAACTCATATTTCCCAAGTTACCCTACAAATAATCCTTTTAGCATTATATCCACTATTTTTTTATTTTATTATATATTTTCCTTTTCCTATTATTTTCCTCACAGGCTTTTTGACTCAGTCGTATCTCCTGTCCTCTCCTTTCTTTCCTCACTGCTTTCTTTTTCTTTTCCTTCTCCATCCACGGCTATCCTCTTCTCAAACAAAGACCGGAGAAATAGCAAATTTTCACTCCATAGCTGGACATAGTAGTCTCATTAGGAGATGCAAATCACGCACCCACCGCCATCTTACGCTAAATCAATTCTCACTGTTCCCATCCTCTTTCTCCAAATCTGCCATCTCCTCATATGTTTCGTAAATTGAAAAAAATTTCCTTGAAGTTCCTGAAATTTTGTCAAACTAATTGCCCAAACAAGTTCAGTTTGCAAATTAGGGCAAGATGGAACTTATGAGAACAGAGAGAACAAAAGCTTGGGCTCCAGAATAGATCAACAAGCTTCTCCAGGTTAGTTTGAACTTTATGTTTCTTCTCATTTTTTATTCATTTATCCTTTTCGATCCTCTACTAGTTTGAGCTTTTTAATTTGTTCGTTCACCGTTCCAGTTCGGGCTTCTCTGGTTAAGGCTGCTTCTGCCTTTTCGATCCTAAGGCGTAAGTCGTTGAATGGCGGTGGGTGAAGTGTAAGGCGCATGGTGTCAAACACCCTTTTTAAGGCTAACGCCTTTTGCCAATTTGATCGCCTTATGCTGCCTTACGCTTATGCAAATCGTCCCTTCTGCACCGACTAGGCGTCGCCAATCACCGACTAGGAGTTTATGCTTATCTTTCATTCTTTTCAATTGTTTGTTTCCCTCTTTGTTATTGGCGGTAGATTTTAGAAACAGTAGTTTTCTTTTCTTTTCTTTTTTTTCAAACTTCCTTTGTTCTCCTGAGTATTAAGAGCATTTTAGCCATGAAAGGGCTCTGTATTTCCACCTTGCTTCTTCTCCAGTATATTGAGCCAATGACCATAGGGGGGGAAAAACTTGACCAATGACCAACGACAAGCCATTTTTTAAACCTTATTGGAGCAAAGTCAAAATGGAAAGCTGAAAAATGCAGTAGTTCATGCTACTGCAACAGTTTTCTCCATGTCAAGCTGCACTGTCTGGAGAATATGGCGGCAAGGAAAAGCAAGTTCTTCTATTGGGTTTGCAGCTGATGTTTCATCTAAGAAGAAGGGAAGAGTAGGACGTAAACAAATTGAAATCGATATAAGTCATGTCTCAGATGTTGCACTGTGTAAACGAACAAATATTAGGTCCCCGGCAGAAGCTGTAAGCGTGCCAAAGACTTGTTTACATAGGTTGGTAAAGGCTGCACAGATTCGGCAGCAGTCAAATGCCATTAAACCGTATTTGACCGAGGAAAATAGGAAATCAAAGTTAGAGTTCTCTATCAATATGCTTGAACCAGCTAGCCTTGATAGTAGTCCAGCTTTTTAGGATATGCTTGATTTTGTACATGTAGATGAAAAATGGTTTTACATGTCTAAAGTTGCAGAAAAGTATTACCTTCTTCCTGATGAAATTAAGCCTGAACGTTCATGCAAAAGCAAAAAATTTATCACGAAAATCATGTGTTCTAGCTGCAATAGCTCGCCCTCGATTTGATGCATCACGTAACGAAGAATTCTTTGGAAAATTTGGCATCTTTCCTTTTATCTTTAAGGAGCCTGCTAAGCGTGGTAGTAAGAATCGTGCAGCAGGAACAATGGAAACTAAACCATTTCTATCAGTCAATAAAGATACATACCACTCGTTTCTAATTGAGAAAGTCTTGCCTACAATCCGATGTAAATGGCCTAGTTCTAGTTCACGTACAATTTTTATTCAACAAGACAATGCTAAGCCACATATCCAAATTTCTGGAAGCAGCATCTAAGGATGGATTTGATATATAACTTACTTATCAACCTCCAAACAGCCCGGACTTCAACGCGTTAGATCTTGGTTTCTTTCGAGCAATTCAATCACTTCAATATCAAGAGGCTCCTAATACTGTTGATGAGTTAATTGATGCTGTACATAAATCGTTTGATAAGTTGCTACCCCGTAGCCTTAGTCATGTTTTCTTAACATTACAACTATGCATGTTGGAGACAATGAAAGTTTGTGGAAGCAACCTTATAAGATACCACATATTGGTAAGGATAGTTTGGAGAGACGAGGAGTACTGCCTTTCTAGATTTCATGTGAAATGGATCTTCTTAATCAAGCGATTCATCACCTGAATCATTTAACAGAGTCCTAAGATCAGCTCCTACCCTCTACTTTTGTTCCCTTCTTTTTGGATATAATGGTGTAGGCAGATACTTTTGCAAGGTATGCTTTTGAACTCTAATTTTTTTTACCAGTCCTATGTATGTATGTTTGTGGTCTTAGTTTCATTTTTTAATTTCTCTAACTTACATATTTTGATAGGACCCTTACTTTTTTTCACTCCTGTCTTTTAGAAACTGCGTGAGTGGTATCTATAATCAACTACAAAAGTATTCGACTGAATTTAATCTTTATTGTGCAACCTTTGATAGTTGTGTATTTAGTTGGATCTTGGTTCTATAGTGCACAAGGGCATTACGTTAGTATCTTAAAGGTTTCAAAATAAATGAAACTTCATTTAGTACTCACAAACTTCATTTAGGCTTCCTCATGAGACAAAATATGGAAAGAAAGTGATAGAAGGTATTTGAGTATGTGGAGTAGGATTTGATATGCTGGGACAAGTATATATGTAGAGTCTATTTTTCAGGTATATATGTGGGACAATTATATGTAGCCATTTTCATGTCTTGAACAAATTTCAGATTGTTTTCATGGCATATAACGCTGATGATGTGTTCTTGTTTGAAACTTGAATTAGTTTGATGGCATTAATAACTCTGAATTCAATGCTTATTAAGCTGCGGAAACCTAAGACGGTTAACGGTGTTCCCAAAAATCTTTGTTCTCCCCCTTCTCCTTTTGCCCCTCTTTGCTCATGGAATGTTATTTGACAATGTGACAGGACCTAAGTTTAAGCCTTTCCTTACTTCTGTGCTTCTCTTTTGCTAAAGAAGATCAGCATTAAGAACAAGGTAACTTTTCATCTTTATGTTATCTTTGACCTCTCCTTTATGTTCTAGTTTCAAAAAAGACCACACAAACTAGGTTGCAAGTTTAGATATGTAGACATTGACTTTAAGTTTTGATTCAGATATTGGTTGTATAGCGCACAAGGGCATTATGTTAGTATCCTAAAGGTTTCAAAATAATTGAAACTTCATTTAGTACTCACAAAGTTCATATGCTTACATGTCTAATTTAATTCTGCAGGTTGTCTGATCAAACACCTTATGGATGACTGCTTAGATGCTGTCAAGATTTAGCAAATGCAAAAGTCTCCTTTTGTTGTCACAAGGCAGATGTGTAGCGGGTTGTTTGCCGAGATTTAGAAAATTTCAGCCCTCAACCTGTGTTTTGTTCACCATTTTAACGAAATGCCTTCTTTTTCTCATGTAATATATGCAAATGCATACTAGCTAGAAGTTGTGAACATGTTCTATTGCAAGTGACTACATATTTTTTTTGCAATATAAACCGTTGTTGTTATTTCTGGAATGCTTTTTTTTTTGCTCTGCAATATACTCCTGGTTGGTGAGGGAAATGAACACCCTGGTTGGTGAGGGAAATGAACACTCCAGGTGGTTGTTATTTATGGACTAAATAAACACTTGAAAAAGTTGTCCAAGCCACTGTACATGAGATACTCTATTTAGCAGCAAAAGTGAGCAAAAGCAAACGTTTCTAAATTTTAAGAGATGCTTCCTTTTTTTCTTTACGATATACTCAAGGTTGGTGAGGGAAGTTACAAGCACCAATTGCCATCATCAAATTCCTCCAGTATTGTTAAGGACAAAGTATATGTTGTCAACATTATCCGACAAGATTATGGGGCAAAAGAGGAAAGTAGTTGTCATTACGAGCAAAAGTAATTGTTCCAAAACGAAATACAATCAAATCCAAAATACAGTAGAACATACTTGTACACGCAAATGACAATTTGTTAAAGTACTCAATTGGATCCCAGTTTAGAAACAATCGTAAACAAGGTCATCAAGTGGGATAAAGTTCAAATCCTCGTCCAACAACTGAGCACCAGCAAGCCCATCACCAGCTGTGGCAAACACTAACTCAGCACCACTTTCTCCATAAGAGAAATCTTCCTCAATGTCATTGTCTTGATTTAGTTCAGCAAATTCTGCTTCTGCTTCTGCTTCCTTACATGATTCCGGATCCGGGGGTTGATTTTCATCGTCATCAAATTCCTTACATGATTCCGGATCCGGGGTTTGAGTTTCATTGTCATCAAAGATTGCATATCTGTCTCTGATCTTGTTCCTTCAACAAGTTGCCAAGGACCCTGACTCTTCAAATTGTGAGTTAACTTCGGACCATCGAAGGTTTCCAAGAAAATGAAACTTATCTTCAGCAGGCACTAATCCAGTCAGCCATTCACTCGATTCATTGACCTTATCGTATGATATAGCGTCATAAGCCCCCCGACTTGACTGTCTTATTAGAAACCTCTCACGGAGACGTTGGTTATACTGGACAAATACAATATCATTCAACCTCTTTTACTTAAGTCGGTTAATATTCTTTGAGTGAATTTGAATGTGGCAAGTAAATTAGGTTAGGCATAATCATAAGTCGTATATTAGCATATGTGCAGTTAAGAGAAGTTGTGACTGCAATACTTCATGATATAGCAAGGTTCTTCCAGTTAGCGTGTAGGTAGAATCTAATGTCATATGAAGGTTGTAGAGTCGAAAAAGTCTTCATGAAATATGCAGATTTGAGCAACAAGCCGAAGAAGAAAGAACATGAAACAAGTTTTCAGTTGAAAAAACAAAAAGAAACAAGTACTCCATTATGCATCGAGCAAATAATTTGCAATATGTAGGCAGTAGCGCGCATCAGGCAGTGTACAAGAAAATCATGCGTAGTTTTGCAATATATCCTACTCATCAGGTACGTTCCTTGGTAAACTTAATACCAATATGCGTAGTTATGCAGGCAGCAGCATCAGGGACAGGAGCACTTAATAGGCGATTTGGGCAACCCTTACTCACAGGGAACACAAATAAGATGCAAAAGGGAGTCTACAGTACTCGAGTATAGAAATAACAATGCTAAGGCAAAAATTAATCTTCAATTTGAAAGCATAGAGATAGGACAAAAAGTTGTCGCAAATTAGCAAATTTTATCGGGCAACTAAACTATTGAAGAACCTTTTATGAGAATATTTTGTGCTTATTTCCATGAGGATGAATATGGTAGAAGGATAAATTGCATGCCTACAATTTCAATAAGATTAAAACATAAAAACTTGAAAGGCTTTGAGCTTACATGTTCAAAATCGACCCATTTTCTATCATCGGGTGATGAAGTGCAACAAAGGCCCAAAATATGCAATGCCATGCGTTTCAATTCTGGAGTTCCATTGCCAAAGGTGTCCCACCATTCAGCTGTTAAGGACAAAGTGCAAAATAGATAGGGAAAGACATTTCATAGTAACGTGAAATTCAGAATATGCGAAAACAAAAAATCAAGTTAGATGATTACTTGGGTGCTTCTTTGATCTCAATCTTATTGCTGAACCTTTCCCAGACAAATCTCTAGCATTCTTGTAAGAATTTACCTGTGTAAGAATCTCATCTTTCTCATTTGGACTCCTTGTCATAATTTCGACACAAGCAAGGAATGCAGCTTCATAATCGCACTCAACTTCTTTCCTATCATAGTAATAGCCTGGGTTAAGGAAGTAGCCAGCACCATGAAGAGGTTGATTACACTGTTCAGCCCATCTCTTAGAGACTACCTTCAAGACATTTTCACAATAATTGTGCTTATCACCAAATAAAGAGCAAATCTCCTCTTTTGCATATCTAATGGCAGCATAGACGTAGCCCATTGGAGGCTTTTCGTCACCATTAACTAACCTCAACACTTGAAGCAATGGTTGCCCAACCCTGAGACCATGACAAATGCCTCTCTAGAAGTTAGAACTTAAGACCAAATTTGAAACTCTTTGCCCAGAAGATTTTCTTGACAATGGATTCTGGGTCCATTTTTTTGAGACAAACCATGCCTTAAGGCTTTGCTTATGCATGTAAAGCCTTTGAAGAGTTAAGAATGCAGATACAGATTAAGTCAAACCAGCCTTTACCAATTCTTTACCCCCCCCCCCCCGTTTCTTTCCTAATGAATGCAAGGATAAGTTTATGGCTATAAATAAATGAAGTGACTTCTCTTGCATCCATAATAACGGATTTTGTCACTGGCGTTTTTGAAAAGTCTGTTAAGATAAGGTTGATGCTATGGCTAACGCACGGTGCATAGATCAAGCATTTTCTCTTTTCCATAAGCAATTTGCCAGCTTTCATATAAGCCTCTCCATTCTGGGAAACAACTTGAACCACATGTTCTTCTCTTATTTCTTCCACCACTTTATCCAACTCTGAGTAAAGAAAATTATGATCATGAATCTCACAAGACGCATCAATAGACTTCAAGAAAAAAGTTACACCAGGGCAATTAGCTAAAAAGATTATTATTCTCTTGCCATTGACGTTACCCAAGTCGTCCAACATAATAGTACAACCATACTTCCTCCATGAGGTTTGTTGTAATAAGAACAATTCCTTCGTGTTTTCAACTTCTTTTCTAAGGCATAGATCCCTCACCTCGTGATAGGTCGACGGGCTCAAACCCACCCCATAATGTCCAACAACTTCTAGTGCTTGGGCAAAGCTCCTCAATTTAACTGCATTAAAAGATACCCTACTTGGTACATCCATTCTGCAAAGTGTTGGATGACTATATTTCTTTCCTCAATCTTTTCGAGGTTATGATCATCGACAGTAGTTTGACACTGCACCTTGGCAGGAGAAAAAGCAACATTTGCATCTACTGAAATCCCTACGCGAGGCAATTTTTTTGGATGAAGCCCCACTTGACAATGAATCATCATCCTTCTCAAGTCCTTTCCTTTTTTTTCTTTTTCATGTACTCTATAATTTTATATTGTATATCATCAGTGACTAATCCACACTTTCTTGCATCAGTTCCAATTCCAGTAAGATGTACATTCATTCTCCTTATCCCACCATTATATCGATTGCCATATAATTTACATTCAAGGCAATTCTTATCGTTTGTCTTTGGCCAAAATGAATACTTCCAAGTGAGATCACTTGAATCAGGCCGACTGTAAGACATTTCAACACCCCCTGTCAAAGCCTGTCAAAAACCAAAGTTTTTATCTTTTACAGCAATAAGTTAAGCCATGTTATTTATAATTATGAAAACAAAGATGACAGTTTTAGCATACTATACAAACCACATATCTCGGTGTGTGAATACGCTCAAAAATCATAGGTCTAATACTCCCTTCAATTATGTGCAATATCATTGACATACCGGCTTACATATATGCAGCATAATCTTCACTTTTCCCTTCAATTAAAAAAGAAATCATTAATAAAGAAATCCACTCCCTTAAATGTATGAAAACACCAATTGCAAAAACCAACGTAAGAATTCCTAAAAGAAAGCCTAAAGATAAATCAAAGAGAAGGACAAACAACATGGTGATAAGAAGAATAGAGAGGAGAACCTCACCTGGAAAAGATCATGAAGGGGAAAAAGCTAATAGCCACGCAACAATGTTCGAAGGTAGCAGTTCTGCAATTGTGGGTTCTGAAGTTTTTAGTCGGCACCACGGGTTCCACTTCCACCAAAATTGGAATGGTACAACTGGGTAAATTTGCAGGTTTGTGGTAGATGCTACAAAGTGAAAGGTAATCTTGCCATTAGTGATGACGAAGAAGAAAGACGGTGGTGGGTGCTGTGCTGTTGGCGATGACGAAGAAGAAAGATTACAGTGGCGGATACTCTTGCCGTTAGCGATGACGAAGAAGAAAGACTACGGTGGTGGGTGTTGTTTATTGTCCTTCATGGTTGACGGCATTTCCTTGATACTCCAGTTGGCGGTGCAAAATTGCAGGTGACGTTGTTGTCGCCGGTGATGAGGTAGAAAGACTGAAAAAGTTTGGATTATTTGATTTTCATACTTATTTATTTGGTTTTGTTAAATGATAAATAAAGGTTGTGAATTTATTTTACATAAATTAATGAAAGGGCAAAGTTGGAAGATTAAAAAAATTTATATCTCTAAATAGAAATTATTATTTTTTGTAAAACAGTTAAAAAAGAAAATATGATGACTTAAAAAGGGACGGAGGGAGTGATACGACCTTATCAATTGGGCATGACCTTAGTGACAAATAAAGGAAAAAGCAATGGGTGTGTAATGTACAGGAGAACGCAGGGCAAGAACGGCGGTACCCTCGCTATTACCTGCGGTGGGGTGGGGTTGCGGGGCACCCCTTTCGTTAAAAAAAGACACGCGTGGCAGAGTTGCTTTGAATTGCATGATCAGAAAATTTCAGGGTAGGACCAACTACCGAGGGACAGTAGGCAAAATCTATCTCCTCCTGCTCCGGTGAGAGAGGCGAACATAATCTGTCGAAGCGGAGAGGCCAAAGCAACAGATTAGAGATGAGTAAGCTAAACTCATCCAGCTCTGAATTGGACCTGGATCGACCTAACATCGAGGACTACCTCCCCACCGATTCCCTTCACGAGCCCAGCGGCAAGCTCCGCCTGTAATTCTCCATTTTTTTGGCTATGAGTTTGTGCGTAGGTGTGTTTGTGTGCATCTGTTAGGCTTGTTCTTGAATTGAATTGCTTTACTGTGAATTGGTGTTCAGGCGAGATTTGCTCGACAATTCGCCCACCCTAACCGAGGCCGCCGGTGCCATTGTTGATGTGAGGTCCTTTCCTTTCTCCGTACATTTCGTATCAATTTTACTAGTCGTTGCGATCAGGATTTGGTTGAGCTTCTGATTCCGTAGGAATCACCGCAGTAGTTACTAGGCTCGTTAGCACCTAAATGTGTAGCTAAGAAGTGCATTAGCGACGACATATTGACCTAATAGCAACAAATAGAAGTGTGGTAAAGCATAATAAGGGGGCTGGAGTTGCTATTCGACATGTAAACTATGATTTAGATGTGCCATACGCATATTCCTGTTTCTCCAATCATCGGCATCTCAAAAGTTTATCCATTACGAGGCCCTCGAAGCTACTGATCATGTTTCTAAATCCTGACTTAATCCTCGTTAGCTTGGTTATACCTATAATAAATGAAAAATAAAAAATACATTTTCAAATCTTTCAAGCTAACTCTAGTTTGGTCTTTGTATCATTAGGTTTTTGCGCATATTCGGATCTATTGAAATTTGGAAAAGATTTACCTGTTAATGTGATTGGTGGAATGTTCTATATTGTTGTACTTAATGAGATTTCCTTTGTCCGTGGCAGGACTCATTCACGCGATGTTTCAAGTCTAACCCTCCAGAACCTTGGAACTGGAACGTGTATTTATTTCCACTGTGGTGTTTGGGAGTGGTTGTTAGATATGGGATTCTTTTTCCAGTAAGGTTAGCTTTCTGTTATTTAGAAAGAAATCAAGTTCTCGTCTGCAATGAGAGCTTTCAAATGTTTGTTTATGTATGTAGTGTCCTTTGCATACTCGAGGAAAAGTGAAAGAAGGAAGCAAGGAGGGGAAAATCTTCCTATATATCTCTGCGATCGTGTTTGGTTTTATAATTGCTTGATCTGAATATGGTTTGCTCATTTGATGTGCATTTTAGTGCTTCAAATCAGAGAAATGGAAATTTTAGAACTGGATCATTTGCTTAAACCCTGACATGCTTCATAAAGAAAAATGTGAATCATTTTCCAAAATGAACTAAACATCATTTGAAGTGATATGGTTTTTCTGTGGACGCTGAATTCACCACAGTAGATAATATAGTAGATAGCTAAACTGTACTAGGGAGGAATTAAAGATGAGGGTACATTATTGAGACAGCTTAATTGTCTTCTTTTATACCCTAGATTAAACCCCTATTACCCTTGTACTAATAACCTATCTAGAATATCCTTCAACAACACCAGACACTTTGAACAGACCAAATTGCAACTAGTCCAGTGTAGTAGTTAGGTGGTGAGCTGCTGGGGAATTAGCTGAAGATGCCTATTCTGAGCTTTTATAGGCATGGCCATGGGGTTTGAAAAGAAAAAAGAAGAAATCTGTAATGCACATCTAAAAGTTTCTCTTAATCTCCTACGGTGTAGACATCAATTTTATTAAAACTACCTCCATTGGAGTTCAATAAATTCTTGATGTATCTTACTTTCTCCTATGGGTATGGGATATGCTATATCTCAAGCCTTGAGAGCTGATTTGTATAATGAGTTAGCTTATTGTTGTTTCTTGCATATTTCCATCTCTATACAACAGCATGTACATCAGATACATTAACATAAGGTTTATTGTCAATCATGAATTGGTGAGACATGGTCGTATATCTCAAGTCTTGAGATTTAGTTTATAGCGTGTGTAAGGTTTTTGTTTTCTATTCAACTTTTATGTTCCTGTATCTTTAATTGTTGCCACGAGTTTTTCTTTCTAGCCATATGATAGCTCTAATTTGAACTGCAGGGTTCTTGTGTTGACATTAGGATGGATAATATTTCTTTCATCCTATATTCCAGTGCACCTCCTATTGAAAGGGCATGAAAAGTTGAGAAAAAAATTGGAGGTAACATTCCATGTTCATTTCTTTTTGCCCACCTTGCCATCTTTTTTCTGTATGCTTGTGAGAGAAGGCTCTTTAGTAGTATGCTTCCGGTTACTTTTGTCTAAAATTGTCTTTCAGCCTGTTCAGTTCCTTGCTTACTGGTTTTAACCTGCAGTTGTTTTCCTTTACCGGTTTATTCACGTTGCTTTGTTATCGTTGAGTTTTTTGCTTAGTTACTGTTACGTCTTGCAAGGAGCTTAATGAGTTTTGTGGCATGTAGAGAATAAGTAGAAATTTGCCTGTTCTGGCACTTTTTCTGGTTATTTGTTTTTTATAGTCTGATTATATATCCAAGCAGTAGCTCCCCTGACAAGTATTTCTGGCTTTGTTGGTTTTATTTAGAGGTGTCTGGTGGAGTTAATTTGCAGCTTTTTTGTTGCATCATGGACTGGAGTTGTGAAATACCATGGGCCACGGCCTAGCAGGAGGCCTAAGCAGGTCTGAATCTCTTTAATTCGTTAACCTAGCCCCTGTTGTATTTGTGAGCGCTATATCAACTATCGTGTTTGAGTTTCCTTTTTGCCACGTGAGCAGGTATTCGTTGCCAATCATACTTCAATGATCGATTTCATTATTTTAGAACAGATGACTGCATTTGCTGTTATAATGCAGAAGCATCCTGGATGGGTTGGTAAGTTGGTGGTTTATGTTTGAAATGTTTTCCACACTGTTGCTTCTAAAGAAATCGAAATATGACAAAGTACTTGCCAAGGTCAGCCTGTTGTTGTGCACCAACAAACAAACACTTATGCATTGTGCGGAATAACTGTAGCTAATCGATTACTTCATGGTGCTAGAACAAGATAGTGGATAAGTTGCAAATAACGAAGTTATGAGCCACATGAGACTGCGCTGCCACCTATACCATTAATAATTGCTTGATCAATATTTAACTTCGTTGCTTCGAGTATTTAGAGTTTAGGAGATTGATAGTACGTGTATATGGTTTTAAAATTAGCATAATGTATAAGACATCGATCACAGCTTCACATCACGCTACTTATTGGATTAGCCTAGTGGCACAAGACCTAGGTAGCACAGACACGGACACCGACTGGGACACCTGACACCGCATTTTCCAAAATTTTAGATTTTGGACACCGCAGGACACTGCTATTTTATATAATATTTTTTTTCGTATATATGCCAAGATATGAAATACAAATGCCATATGCTTCACGAATTTAGCTCTAGAGTTGAATCAGTATAAGTTTGAGTTGATACTGGACCTTCGAAATGAAAAAATTTCTTCCTCGAAGGGTTTATTTGAATTAAATGGTAAAAGTTTGGAGTTTAGTAGAAGTATGTTAAGTTATGGGGTCAGTATGAAAATATTATAAAAGATGATGGGTTAAATTGTAATATTCAAACTTTTGTTGATATATAACATCGCTAGTGCCGTCGGCAGGATAATTCTTTGATCGGCAAAGAGGAGGAGCAGTATTCCCCTTCAAAGATGCTAAACAAGGTTCAGATTGCACCTTGAACCGGAGGAGCAGTATTCCCCTTCAAAGATGCTAAACAAGGTTCAGATCGCACCTTGAACAAGGTTCACATCAGATTCAATCCAGATCTGGGACATAAAGCACACGGATTTGATTAGAACATGTTTGCTTCTTCTTCTTCTGAAGAAGTCTGGTCTCATGTGGCTCTTCTGCTTCTGCTTCTTCTGCTCCTTCTCCTTCTCCTTCTTCTGCTTCTGCTTCTTCTTCTGCTTCTTCTGCTTCAGCTTCTGCTTCTTCTCCTCCTTCTTCTTCTCCTTCTCCTTCTCCTTCTTCTTCTTCTTCTTCTTCTTCTCCTTCTTCTTGGCCTCTTCGGCGTGTCTGGCGGTGTCCATACGTGTCCGAAATTAATTTTGAATTAATTTAATTTTTGGACACCGGAATGCCGTGTTGGACACGTGTCCGGCGGTGTCGAAGGCGTGTCCGTGTCCCAGTAGGTGTCCGACACCAAACCTTGTCCTCCTAGCAGTGTCAGTGCTTCTTAGCACAAGACCCTCTGATTCTCCCGCCATGAACTAAGCCGTTTCTGGCAAAGCTTGTCTCGCTAAACGGGTTCAAGCCGTACTAATCTGTTTCTTATAAACCACGACGCAACTTATTGAAACCTACAGGATTTTATCGTATGTAACACACCTTTTCTACAACCAATTTGATCTGGTGCTGCTTCTCTGTGCAACCCACCCCCCTCTCCCCAAGCGGTACTAATCTGTTTCTCATAAACCACGACACAACTTATTGAAACCTACGTGATTTTATCGTATGCCACACCTTGTTCTACAATCAGTTCTGATCTGGTGCTGCTTCTCTGTGCAACCCGTCCCCCTCTTCCCACCCAAACACCCCCCACCCCTCTTTCCAAACCACCTTCTCTCAAGATGCCTTCGCAAGGCCAATTGTTTCTCTTGATATCTGGTTTTCTTCAATGGGTGAGTTCAACTTCCAAATCGTGATTAATGTAAATTTGCACCGAAAGCGCTAATCATTGCTATAAGAGTGTCTCTGCACCCTAGCAGATTGGGGACTAGGAGCTGTAGCACTTGCAACGTCTTCCAGCATCTCACTCTAGTGTTACGAAACTTGTACTCGAGAAATTGAACAGACATAATATGGCAAAACAGAAAGATGAAAGGAACTTGCTTTCTATCCATATTTACATATGGTGTAAAATTGTGGATTTTAATTTGTCTAATTAATGAACGCAAAAGAGTATGTAACTTTCTTAATGTTAGCTGTAATGCATTGCGAAACAGATATGACACGGTACGCAAAAACTAAGATGTATGCTTGCATTTCGAGATGAGGTTGGACGTGCTATGTGCAGGCTTCTTTCCCCAGTTCAAATCTCTTTATTCTTTTGCTTGAATATAAGATGGTTGCCAACCTCATGTACAGGGATTAGTGGCTTTTGGGATACATGTTTTAATCTGTATGAATACGCCTTTGGTTATAATGTTCCATCAGGGCACATTTTGCCTTTCAGTTCAGTATACAAGCGTTGATTTCCTAGCTATTGCCTATAGGTTTTGGATACCCTAAAATGATCTGAGGGTCAATTTGATCTGGCATGGGACTTACAACTTTACTGAATTTTCTGTTTGGCCTATTCATGGAGAAGAGTCTGGCCTACCTGGATGATAACCCAACATGTGCTTCGGTGAAGTAACATTTTTGTTAGGGCTGATTAACAACGTGGTAGTGTTAGGGTACATTTTGAGAACATGGTGTCCCATGTCGAATAATTTAAGCTTTGTGATTAAACGTATGAGGTTGTGAAGCTCTCCATCCATTGCCAATTGGTTTAAGATTACCATTTCGATCTTAGCAAAAGATGAAAATGGGACAGGGGAACACCATTAATTATGTTATTGCATTTGCTTTATGTGCAGGACTCTTGCAAAGCACGGTCTTTGAAAGTATAGGATGCATCTGGTTCAATCGGTCAGAGGCAAAGGACCGTGAAATTGTAGCAAGAAAGTAAGTACTAATGCAAAGGGCCAAAGAGTCGATGTCTTGAAGTATTTCATAATGTTGCATTATCAACTTCTTCTTTTCAGGTTACGAGAACATGTGGAAGGGGCTGACAACAACCCTCTTCTTATTTTCCCCGAAGGAACTTGTGTAAATAATCATTACACTGTCATGTTTAAAAAGGTATATGCTTGATTCATCAGTGAAATAATTGTCTTTGTTCTCATTGGTGTTACCACTTATGTTTAACTCGTGCTTCCTTTTATGTTTAGGGTGCATTTGAACTCGGCTCCACTGTTTGCCCAATTGCAATCAAGTACAACAAAATTTTTGTTGATGCTTTCTGGAATAGCAGAAAGTAAGATTTTTCGTTTGCTATTTTTTCTGCTGGTAAAATTCCTTGGCATTCACTAGAGTTTTCTTTTAACATGCCCAGTATTGGTTTAATAATGGTTTCAATGTCTCCTTAGGGGTATAGCCATTATCTTCGAAGAGAATTTTTTGCTAAACTTTCCTCTTTGATTAGGCATACAGATTTATGGGAGCTATATGACTGAAATACATTGCAAGCTAAACTTCTTTTATTTTCCTTGGTTTGTGTGTGATTTTGTAAGCTGTGGTGTGTTTTTCTTAGTTTAAGTTATTAAAATTGGGTATGATTGGAAACATGCCATTAACGAATCCCTAATCTTTTAAAGAGGACAATATTTTGTGGACTTCCAACATAGCAAGAAGATGATTGTTGGGACAGAAGAAGTATTTGCATTTCATGCTCTCAAAGAAAGTTCGATCGTCCTAACATACTGCGTCAACCTAACCAGATGAAATGCAACATCCTCTGTTTTAGGGAAATCTCATGTATAATTTCAGTTGCATTAGAAAGAGGATATTCAAATATTTATACTGGGTTAACTTCTAGGTTGGGTTAGCGTAGCTTTTCTTACTAGCATCATATTGCTAGATATGCTGATATGCTACTGATGATACCAAAGATAATCCATAGTCTGCATTATCTTATTTGCAGACAGTCCTTCACAATGCATCTGTTGCAGCTTATGACATCGTGGGCTGTTGTTTGTGATGTATGGTACCTGGAGCCTCAAAATTTGAAGCCTGGAGAGACACCTATTGAATTTGCAGAGAGGTTTTCTTTCTAGAGCCATAATACGTCTATATTAGGCATGCACATTCTTTTAGTGATGAAAATAGTTCTCTTTGAACTATATTCCTAATGACTTCTTGTTGATTCGATGCTGGTTGCAGGGTTAGAGACATTATTTCTGTTCGTGCAGGTCTCAAAAAAGTTCCTTGGGATGGATATTTGAAATATTCCCGCCCTAGCCCCAAGCATAGAGAGCGGAAGTAAGTCTAAGAATGATCTAAACCAATAAAGCAACTACCCACCCCGAATAAAAAGCTAATAATGTGGATTAGATATGACTCTAAATAAACGAGAGGTCCCTGTAGAGCCCACTTTGAAGTTAATCCAAAATCCAAGATTCTCCCTTGGAAAGCCACCTTTCCTTCAATTCCATACATTAATATGCAGAAAGTGTGAGACAGCTTTCAGTCTTAATACATATATACAAGGAGCATTTATGGTGCATTTGATAACTTCGCCAAAGGATGCATTTATCTTCAGTAAAACCTCTCGTTTTCTGGCATGCTTTATTGAATTTACTAGCTCACAATCATATTGTAATTGCAGACAACAAGGCTTTGCAGAGACGGTGCTGCGTCGCCTGGAAGAAAAGTAGAAAGCAGAATATACTTCCATTTGACCTTTTCTTTTCTAGTTGCTGTTGTAGCTGTTTGGATTAATCAACTGACATGGAATTGGGAACACATACTCTGATTGCTTGCAACGTTTGGTCTGTGATTGCAATGTACTCCAGGAAAATTCTCATTGTAGGTTGCTTTGAATTTGCTTGGTCTGAAAGGATCTCTCTCTTTTTAGCTAGAGCTGTGATTTGTGATGCATATATGACTTGTCTACCAGATAACACACAAATACATCGAAATATTTATTGTCTTGGTTGACAAAAGTGAGGCCAAGTGATGCAGTAGTTATATTTTTCTGAGACACATCTGGGAATAAGGAGAAACCCACAGTTGTCCCCCCAAACTAACTTCCATAGAACCAACAATAGTGTTTCACGCCAAGATTCATACTGTCGATATGCAACCAAGCAGCAGTGTGACCATTCCCTCTATAGTTCAGCAAAAACTACAACCAGGACGCATGCATGAAGGAGATTCTGAAAAACATGCCTAATATGGATACCCATCCAACCCCCCCCCCCCCCCCCCCCCACACACACACACACAGAGAGAGAGAGGGGGGAAAAAAAAAAAAAAAGGAAAAAAGAACCTCCTTCCAAGTAAATATATCAACTAACATCTACAAGACAAATAGTGCATCCAGATTCTTCTCTTGCGACAAATAAAGCATCCCACAACCGAAATTAGCGTGTGATCATTGCCATGCAGCTATGCCATGTTGTTGAGGCCTAGGTGATAGCCACTCAGTGGTGAGAGCTTCTCTTTTTACCCTGCAAGGTTGATGGTTCAAGTTTAATGAGGGACGGGATATTTAAAGGGAGGAGATGAAAAGTCCACCTCAATTGTGTAGCCCAACCAGTCAATGGACCGAAAAAAATATATGCCCCATTGCTCTTCATTTTAATGAAGTTCAGCAACTCTTAATACATGGCTACAGAGCCCGCTCTATAAGCAGCCATACCGATCAAGACGGCAAGCATGGTGTCATCCTCTTTTCCCACTTCTTATTGCAATATCAAAACTGATCATGTAACCGAAGGAAAAGGCCTCTGATTCAACCCTCTTTTCCCACTTCTTATTGCAATATCAAAACTGACCATTTTAACGAAGGAAAAGTCCTCTGATTCAGTATTCAATCGAAGGTAATGAGCCGATTCAACCCTAACTCACTAGACTTCTCTTAGTTAGTGTTGATTGTACCAGACTCATGGTGTGACAAACTAGATTGGCTTTGAGATGGGAAAACGGGGCAGAGAAGGGGGCTGTGGGAGTATTTCTATACATCTATACACGTATATAAAAGGGCCTAATTTCATCCGCATTGATTTTAGCTTTTTTTCATGATTTGACATCAAATTACATAAGTGTCATTCTGCTCATCTTTATCCATTTTAATACATTGTCCATCTTTTTCTATAAAATTACACATTTGACACCAAAAAGTTCTACGTGTCACCTCATCCACATTGACTTTAGCCTATGTATAAAAGGACCTAACTTCATCCACATTAATTTTAGCCATTTACCCATGATTTGGCATCAAATTATATGTCATCTTGCTCATCTCCATCCATTTTGATACATTGTCCATCTTTTTCCATAATATTACACATTTGCCACCAAAAGATTCTACCTGCCACTTCATCCCCATTGATTTTAGCTCTTTGCCCATGATTTGGTATCAAATTACATCAGTGTCATTCTGCTCATCTCCATCCGTATTAATACATTGTCCATCTTTTCTTTTCTTTTTTCATAAAATTACACACTTGCCGCCAAATGATTCTACCTGTCAATTTAAGTTCTTTCATGTATCATTTTTTCCCCTCTTTTCGCTTAAGGCATATTTAAAGTTGTACAAGTAGTCTAACAAGCACCCAGCGCGAAACGTGGGGCTTTTGACTAGTTCCTCTTGGAATCTTCCGTATACGTGTCTTTGACTCTGCATAATTATTAATATCACAAATTTGCACTTGAGAAGTTTTCCGTTTAAGAACTCATTAGGGTCTGTTTGACAACTTGTAGTTTTTAGTTTTGATTTTTTTTTAAAGTAAAAATCAAAACTAGTCGTGGTTTTTGTTTTGAAAAAGAACAAGTAGATGTTCGATAGATCAATTTGTAAATTTCAGTTTTTGGTTCTTTTAAGAGGATTTTATTTTATTTTATATTCATTCTTCCCTAAAGCACCAATTAACACCATCACGCCACAGTATTACCGCCGCCCGTAGCCAGTAACCACCACCCATCACGACCAACCGCCTAAAACATGACGGAGTTACTGCTACCTAACACCAGATCTGATGAGATCGATGACAGTGAAGATCGACGACGTCAATGCTGGTTGCAATGTTGTCTACTTGGTTACGATGGTGTTCACTTGGTTGATGCGATGCAATGGTGGAGCAGATTCATGCGGTGGGGTGGCGACGGTGAGGCAAATCTGCTGGTGGCAGCGGAGAGATTGTGGTGGCATTGTAAGAGATTGTTGGTGTGACAACAGTTGGGTGGTGATGGTGGGGTAGATCTGTGGTGGCGCCCCAGTGGTGACGGTAGTTATCTGCTGGTGGTAGTGATGGTAAGGGCTTAGAGGGTTAGTAGTGGTGAAAGTGATGAAATGAAATGATTTTTTTTTAATGTGGATAAGAAATTACTTCTAATAAAATTTGATGGCTAGTTCTCAAAACAAAACTCAAAACTTCAAAATTGAAAATTTCAAAAACAATGTTGTTTTAAAAAATAAAGGAGAAAAAACGAGAGTTTTTGTCCTAAATAATCATTTTTTAATACTTAATTACTCATCTACCTCATTTTCAATTTTATTTACCTATCTAACCCATTTTTGAAAATCTCACTTTCAAAGAGAGATTTCAAGTTGAGAAAACGTGGTTCCAAACTACGTTTTCAAGCAAACGTTACTATGATTAAACAAATATATTGAAAATGTGGTTTGAAACCACGTTTTTTCAGTTTGAAATCTCTATTTGAAAGTGAGATTTCTAAAAATGGATTAAATAAGTAAATAAAATTAAAAATGGGGTAGAGGGGTTATTAAGTAATAAAAAAAATTATTTAGGGCAAAAACTCGGAGTTTTTGTCTTAAATAATCCCTTTTTAATACTTAATTACTCATTTACCTCATTTTCAACCTTATTTATCTATCTAATTCATTTTTTGAAATCTCACTTTTAAATAGAGATTTCAACTAAAGAAAACGTGTTCCAAACCACGTTTTCAATATATTTATCTAATCATAGTAACATTTGCTTGAAAATGGAATCACGTTTTCTTAACTTGAAATCTCTCTTTGAAAGTGAGATTTTCAAAAATATGTTAGATAGGTAAATAAGGTTAAAAATGAGATAGAGGAGTAATTAAGTAATAAAAAAGAATTATTTATGACAAAAACTAGAAAAGAAAAAAAAAAAACTATGCCAAATGAATTTTTTTACGCTGTTAAATACTACCTACTCCGAACCGCTTGGCGCTTGCTCATGTCTTACCGTCTTATGCACGTGACCTCACTTTCCTATGAAGGCATCCGGACTTGCTAGGCACTAAAATATTTCATCAACCAATGAAAATCTTACATTTAGCCGCCGATCTAATCCAAATTATCCGATCAAAAACTCTTCCAGTTTGCTTTTCGCAATCAATCAAGTCCTCCTTCTAGTCCTATCCACAGACTATCTTTCTCCATAACCAAACAGGTCCTCGCATACGGTTACTCCTCTCCCCCCCCCAACCTCACTATGGCCCTGACCGGTTCCGATTCGGCTCAGACTCCAACTCGGTAAATCCTCTCCGGAAATCCTCATCTCGTCGATCGATGACCATCCTCTTACCTTCCTCCGAGATTTCCTCGATTTCCGGCCGCCACCGGGAAACTCCCGCCACTGTCATATCCAGTACACACCCTAGATATGTCAAAACCTCCACAGCCTTGAGAATCAACTGCAATAACAGCAAATTTCGCGGTAAAATTTGTGCGAGGATTAAGGATGTGGAGGCCAGGGTTTCGAATTTGGAGCATAATGATAAGCGGTTATACGGACAATTCTCAGCTGCGGTGGAGCAGGTGTCGCCGTCGTCGTCGAAGCGGAGCAAAGAGGAAGAAGAGAAGCAGAACTACCATGTGAACACGGGCTACGCGATTCGGACACTGAGGGAGGAGTTTCCGGAGCTTTTTTACAGGGAACTCACCTTTGACATCTACAGGTTCGATTATCTTCAATCAATTTTTGGTATTCTAATTTTGTCTGGCTGCTGAGGATAAATCACAGTTATATCAATTTGCACAAATTGCAGTTTTTTGCCAGAGGTTTCTAAATTGGGATATGCCTAGACTATAGACAGTGAGGAGAGAGATTTTATGCATGCATTTTTGTATCATGGACGCAGATTTTATGTCTGTCACTTTTGATTAGATCTTTGATATTAGTCTTGTTGGAGCTTTTAGCAGTTACCCTAGTTGCCACTAATTCTATTACCCCAGCTATATCTGTTTTGATTCTCATTTTTCATGCCTCAAATTGTTTGTTTTTTCACCCTTAAGAAAGATTAGAAGGTCGCGGTATTATGTGTGACAATCTATGAACCAAGATTTTTAAGAGAAGAGTTGGGGACATGTACTAATGTATATGAGATCATATGAAGTATATGTGTTCTAGTGCTTGCATAAATGGCTCTCATATAACAGGCTTTGAACTCAAAGTTTTTTCCATTAAGTTAATTATTAATTAAAGCACTCTTGGGTTTTTAAGTAGCTCAAATTGTTCAAACGGTGTGATATCTGATATGTAAACCTAATCTCACCGAAGCAGTATGTGGCATAGGTGCGTTTCCATTCCTGCTCCATTTTACTGAAGCGTGCCTCCCTCCAGGTTATTGTTGTTTGTTGCATGGTTAGGATGAGGTACAAACTGTGCAGTGATCAACTTCAGTGGGTAATATCACCCTTGATACACTCTTTTAGCAATTCGGGCAAGGTTAGACAAAGATAACAAAATGTAAAGCTTCTTGTGGGTCGATATTTGGTCCTACTTCCTGATACAATTGAAAATTCTGGCGTCTTTTACACTTGGCAACCAACTCAAATGCTTGTGGTTGGTAAATGGACTAACTCTCTAAAAGTATTTGATGACATGGAAATGGGATTGGTGGTTCCAACTTCCAAGCTTAATTATGATACCAAAACCCTTTCATACAACCCCCCCTTTTTCCACAAGTCAGGCCTTTAAGGGAAGGCATGAGGGGAGGACATATATACATTGATAGTATATGAACTTACTGTTTTGAGTATTCTTGTAATTGAGTGACAGTGTAGTATGTTCTATTCTAGCATCAAGTCATGGGTGGTTTGGCTTCCATTTGGTTTTGGGAGCTGATTTCTCATCTAAAGTGGATGTCTATGAATAGAATAATTAGGTTGTTTTGTTGCTAGTTCACATGCTCCACCTAGAAATTCATTGAGAGGAGTTTCTATAATCACCATTTTGCTGTAGGAATGTCTATGATCATTGTTCTGTTTCTGTACGTCAAGATCTTGAACTATCAGATTGTGTCTTTAGACGTGTCCCGAGTACTTGGTGTTACCCAACCCTTTCTCAGAAATTTTGTTTTATTACTGTGTTGCTACAGTTGTGTCAATTTAGGTACCTCAGTCGATCTCCCGTTTTTATATCCTCAATTACTTTTCTCATATCCCAATCTTTGTTGGAAATATTGTTTACACATCAAATTACATCTCTCAGTCTCATAATGCTCTTTCTCTTCTTTTCTCTAGCTGGTCATGCTGCTATGTTTGTTTCCTCTTAACGACGAAAGGCCACCTGCACAACGCTCCCCCTCTCGCCCGTTCTAAACTTTATCGATTTCGTGTGTGTGTGTGTGTATATATATATATATGTATATGTATGTTTTTGGGATAATTACAGCAAAGTCTCTTAGGTTAGGGTGAAATTACATGTGTGTCCATTAGTTTGGAACAAATTACACTTATATCCGTTGATCAAGCGGAATACAAAAATACATAACGATTTTGACGAAAATACATAATTGCTCCTAAATGAAATTGAAATTCCATCTTTTATTTTTTTTTTCTCTATCCTCTCTCTTTTCATCTGCTGTATCTTCATTTCAAACAACTGCAGCTTCCGGATGGACATCTCCGCCTTCACACCGAAATCGACACCTTCCACTGGCCGTATACAACCAATACCCGGGCTTGCTGTTCCTCTTCTGCGGCGTCGTGACCCTGGCTTGGCCCTTGGCGTGCTGTCGCTGTCCTAGCCAGAGCCGGGTGGGCAGATGCAATTGACGGCTGTAGATGCTGCCCATGTCTTGCAAAGAGGACCTGGCATCACTGCTTTCACTTGACGTGGTGGTGGAAAGGAAGATCGAGCGGCTGGCAATGAAGGTCGGGATGGGGCGAGGGAGGGGGTTGCCGGCATGCGGCGAGGCAGGATTTCAAATTGAGAAAAATTGAACCCTAATTTGCAGACTGAGAAAATTGATGAAAAAGACGTAACTGATCAATAACAGGATAGGGAACAAACCAATTTTAGGGTTTTAAAACCCTAATTTTCAAATCAAAGTTTGAAATCCTAATTTAAAAGCTGTGAACATTATTTATTATATACAGGACAAGGGTAGTATTGCCGTTTTAAAAATACGTAATGATGACATTATAAAAAAGTACACTTTTTGGACGGAACTTGATGGATGGACACGATTGATTCATTTTCAAAGTTTTTTATCACGGTATGTTATATTTTAAAACGTAATGTCCTTGACTGTAATTTTACCTAACTTCAGGAACATTGATGTGTGTGTGTGTGTATTTCACTGTCAATTTCTGCTATTGCCTCGACCACCCATCTCCTCTGTCTCCTGTCACAATGCTATTATTGCAGAACCAGCAATTTTTTAGCAAATGAATTTGCTCACTATCAATATCGGCAAAAGGGAAACTATTCCATATCAGACCAACATGTCAAAGGTGGATCGGAGTCTGTTAGGAATAGCATTCTAATGCAATCTTATACAAGACAGACAATGGACACAAAATTCTTAGCAAAACTTAGATTCATTCAACTGATCGTAAGAGAATCTGATACTTGGTAATCAAGAGATAGAGAATGATCATAATATGACAATGATAAAGAAAGGGGTGTATTGGTGGAAACAAAAAGGGGTTTAAAGGTTAAATTTCTACAACTAAGGGGAGGTTAGCTTTTTCCTGTATATTGTATATAAATGTTTTCCTTTTTTACTTTCTTTCTCTTTTGCTTCTTAGGTTGGAGTGCAGCTATGGGACGTGGGACGTAATAATTTATTAGTCCAGAGCATTTGCAGATCATATATATGAAAGTCCGAATTATACTACTGTTTTGACTGCATTACCTTGTTTGAAATGGTGATTTCTAATTTGCACGTCTTTGAGACTATCTTGAGTTGGGGCAACTAGCTGATTTTGACCTCTGGCACTGGAAGTGGCTCCAAGCTTCAGATTTTATCTACTAACAATATTTTTTTTGAGGTGGATTTATGTTAACTTCTTCAAGAGAAAATGTTGTGGAGGAAAGAAATTATATTGTGTTCATTGTTTCCAGTTCAATAATCTGCTGTCTTCCTCTTTATAGGGATGATATTGTCTTTAAAGACCCGCTCAACACTTTCGTCGGTATTGAGAACTATAAGTCAATCTACTGGGCACTAAGATTTCATGGGAAGATATTTTTCAGGGCCTTGTGGGTTGATATAGTAAGCGTGTGGCAACCTGTGGACAACATGATTATGATCCGTTGGACTGTCCACGGCATCCCACGAGTACCATGGGAGAGCCGTGGTCGATTTGATGGCACTTCTGAGTATAAACTTGATAAACATGGGAAGATCTATATGCATCGAGTTCACAACATCGCCTTAAATATGCCGCCAAAGTTTCGAGTTCTGGCTGTGGAGGAATTGATCCGATCTCTTGGCTGCCCCTCCACCCCAAAGCCAACTTACTTCGAGAGTTCAGCATCATTGACGAGGGAATCATGCCATCATCAGTGAATGTCATTGAAGCTAGACCTTTTGATGTGTACCAATGTTTGATAGTTTCTACAATTTTGTTCCAACTTGTTGTGACACTTAGGTTTTAACATGGTGTCGAATTGATTAGTGCTTATAGTTGCCAGTATCTGGGTGTAATTAACGGACTTGAGTTTTTGAACTCGGGCATATACCGCATGATTGTATGTTGCTGTATAGTTATAAGTTTCCCTTCAATTCCTTCTTTGTAAATTGTACCCGGGCACCGGATAAATCTCGGATTCTTGCCTTCATGCAGTAATAAAATTCTGGGTACTTGTAGGAGACACTCTTCTGTGTTGAGTTTTGCCCAATGCTCCTGCTGCAGCACCGATTGAGGAATAACTACTAGTCTAATTTTTGTTGTAAAACAATCAAACCCGTTCGTGTAACTTTTTTTTGTGAAAAAGTTATTGCTTCAGCCTCTACTGACTGTTGGTTCGTCAGCTAGTAACTGAACCCTAACTTCGGAATATGTGCAAATATGCTTTCTGCATGGTTTGTGCTAAAAAGGGCTTTAAAAACTAAACAACGTAAATATCAACCGTTTGGTTCTTAATGAAAGATATGTAAAAGTTATGGAGCTAGCGATAAAGCTAATGTGTGGTACCATCACCATGTATCTTCAATAGAATGTTTTGTGTATACTATATACACTATAGCTGTGAAATAACAGATGATATGTCATTATAAAATAAACATAATAAGATTTAGCAACCATAGTTATCAGAACGGGGATGGACTGGCCCGCTTGAACCGGTTTAACGTGAACTAGCGGCTTCACCAATTTAGCTCTTGATTTGGATCAGATTAACACTTGGACCGATGAGTGATATAAACCGATCTAGCCCGATGTACTTTTGGATCAATCCGGTCGGTTGGACAAGATATTTATCGATAAAAGTTCCTTATGTGAATACAATTGTTAGCTTTGGGATTGGACATGAGATGCCCACTTTAATTCAATGACCATTTTAATGCACTTTGACCATCCATAAACTTTGTTAACAACTAAGTTAATAACTATTTTTTTAAAAGTTTGGGGTTTAAAGATTCAAGGCATTTTACAATATTAGTTAGCATTAATCTTAAAATTGTACATTATCATGTATTTAATCATCCTTTATATATATATATATATATATATATATATATATATATATATATATATATATATATATGGGGGCCGATCCACACCCACCGGTGGAGAAAACCTAATTTATCCACCCAACCGCAACACTTTGTTGCGGTTGGCATTTTTTTTTTTCACAAATACCCGCCGCAACACTTTGTTGCGATTGGAATTATTGCCAAAAAGGCCAACCGCAACAAAGTGTTGCGCTTGGCAATGATGGGTCCAAAAAAGCCAACCGCAACCCTTAGTTGCGGTTGTCCTTTTCTTGGTCAAAAAATGCCGCTGGCTCCACCACCCCCCCCCCCCCCCCCGGTGGCCTCTAGAAATTTTCATGCACAGGCTTAACATGACATTGTTGCATAGTAGCATATAGTACTTTAATAAACAGTAGAAAGAAAGTCCATTTGATTTGGTTGTTAAATTCTAACCTGTCTTTTGTGGACATGCTGAGCTAAAGCCGTGATATTGCTCATTGTTTGGGCACCATAGTCCATGCTTTAATAGTAGCTTAGGTGTTATTCATGTAAGTTTTCGTATCCAAGTGATATGCTCGTTTATCTGGTACTAAATTTATTTTGAAATAGGCAATGACTTTTGATTTGCAGGTATGCAGCATATGGTCAAGAGTGCGTCTACCCACAGGTCAATAGCAATCCAAAATCCTGCAGTTGAATTTATTTTTAAAAACAGTAAATTTTCTGAATTCTCTAGAAGTTACCTCCATGCACACAATAATAAGTTCCTTCAATGGATCTGTTAATTTTAGGGTGTTTACAATCCTTATATGGGTCAGCAATACCTTCAGATATATGGGGTGGGGGCCACAGGGGGCAAGGACAAGTGGCAGCTAGCAAAGGACAACCGCAACTAAGTGTTGCGGTTGGCTTTTCGGAGCCATCATTGCCAAGCGCAACACTTTATTGCGGTTGGCCTTTTTTGGCAATAGTTCTAACCGCAACAAAGTGTTGCGGCAGGTATTTGTTTTAAAAAAAAAATGCCAACCGCAACAAAGTATTGCGGTTGGGTGGATAAATTAGGTTTTCTCCACCGGTGGGTGTGGATCGGCCCCCATAATATCCATTGATAGCGCTAGCAAAATAGGAGAAGTTGCTAGCGCGATCTGGCCGTCCACGCGAGATCTGTGGACGGTCCAGATCTTTTTTTTGCATTTTTTTAAGTACGTCCGCTACATAATGTAGCGGACAAGTTTTTTGACAAAAATACCCTCCAACTTCGTCGGCTACATTTTGTAGCGGACAGAGGCTATATTTGTTTTTTTTGCTTTTTTCTCTCTCCTTCTCTGACCACTTTTTCTGACTCTCTCTCTCTCTCTCTCTCTCTCTCTCTCTTTCTGACTCTTTCTCTCTCTCTTGCTGGGAGATCGTCATATGCAGAGAAGCAACACGATGACCCAAATGCTTTCTTCCTAGTAAATTGATCTTCTTGGTAAATTGATAACTAGCTCTTTGCTTTTGTGTTCACCAGTGGGGTTTCAGTAAAAGGATGTCTAAAAGATGTGCATTTTCCTCAAAGAAATTCCAAAGTACGATCAAATAATCTCCACTTTACTGGCATGAACTTGCATGAATCGATGTAGACACTAAATCATCTCTTTCTTATTACAATTGGTATACCCTGGCTCTAGTTGCTGCAGTTACGCTGTTGGACAAGGGAATTGTCTCTCAAGATTAGTAGAACTTCGTCCGCTACATTATGTAGCGGACATAGGCCATATTTGTTTTTGCTTTTTTCTCTCTCCTTCTCTGACCACTTTTTCTGACTCTTTCTTTCTCTTTCTCTCTCTCTCTCTCTCTTTTCTGACTCTTTCTCTCTCTCTCTCTCTCTTGTTGGGTAGCGGTTTTCATAGACTCTTTGGTGGTGCTGCACATTAGCCTCACAACCCGCTTCAGCTCTTCCGCTTTGCCCATGAAAATTGGAGGCAATTCATCGAGCATCGATGCGTAAAGGTCAGTTAGTCGGGCTATTTCAAACTCGCCGGCAAGAAAAGCTTCGACTATGTACCGCGTTCCTGCAACGTTGACATCAACGTACTCGTAATCGCCGAATGGAAGCCGTCCATTTCTCTCCCATAGATGTTGCACCAAAATCATCAAGATCAGTCATAGCTGTTGCGTTAATAGAAAGAATCAAGAGATGGGTTTTTTTTTCCTCTAAAGAGAGAGAGAAGAAGAAGAACATGTAGTTCAGAGAGGGGAGAGAGAGATGAACAAGAGATGGGTTTTTTTCCTCTAAAGAGAGAGAGAGAGAGTGATAATTGATGTGGGGTTGGCACACTATCTATCTTTTCTAAAATATGGTCCGCAACATTATGTAGCGGATGATATTTTAGAAAAGACACTTGGAGATTGAGGGGTATATTTGTCAAAAATATCGTCCGCTACATAATATAGCGGACAGATTGAGGGGTATATTCATAAAAAATATCGTCTGCTACATTATGTAGCGGACGTACTTAAAAAAACGCAAAAAAAAGATCTGGACCGTCCACACATCACGCGTGGACGGCCAGATCACGCTAGCAACTTCTCTTATTTTGCTAACGCTATCAATGGATCAGCTCCCTATATATATATATATATATATATATATATATATATATATATATATATATATATAATGAAAAGTGTGATGAGAAAAAATAATAGCAAAAATAAATTTTTAATTATTATCATTTTAATTGATTAAAATAAAATGAACATTAGATATTGAACTAGTTAATGAGAATTGTGATTTTTTTCCTTACATTTTTAGATTAGAAAAATAATTAACCAATTGAAAAAATGAAAAATAAAAAACTGAAATATGTGAAAAATAAATTAAGAAACAAAAAATTGTTAGAAAAACAAAAACCGAAAAAATAAAAAGAATTAAATATGCATAAAAAAATAAGGCTTAAATATGGTTCCAATTTGAACTGAAAATATGTTCAATTATTGGGGTTGAAGACCTAGTGTTTCGCATTTCTTATTGATGAAATGCAAAACAAATGGTCTTGAAAATTAAAAATCATAACCTTAAACCACAGATTATAAGAACAATGACGTAGATACATTCTTTTAATTTCTTCATTTGCTTGTATTTTCAGCAGTACCATCAAATATTTCTTCACCCAGAAGCTTACAAAGAATATTTTAAACATTGAACTGATTACAATTGTGAACATCAAATTTATATTTCTTCTAA
Source organism: Escallonia herrerae (assembly GCA_033070095.1). Taxonomy (NCBI): domain Eukaryota; kingdom Viridiplantae; phylum Streptophyta; class Magnoliopsida; order Escalloniales; family Escalloniaceae; genus Escallonia; species Escallonia herrerae. The sequence goes on from JAVXUP010000600.1 coordinate 188,020, forward strand.
AAGAAGTCACAAAAGAAATAAGAACATAATTGAATTACATTATATTGATCCTAAAAAAATAATAATATCACTTCAAACATTATTCTCAATTATATCAACGTACAACGCACGTACTCTATATTAGTACCTATAAAAGTATGAATCTTGTAAATAATTTATTCTATTTTTGCCCTTCGTTAATCACTCCAATAACAATTCTACCTTTCATAAATACTACTTATTAATTACTTATTTTGTGATCATTTTCGGTTTTGCCTTACATTAGTTATTCCAATGACAACACTATCTTTCCCTAACTAATTTTTTTTTTGTAAGTTTAATGAACATTAGGTCATAAATTTAATATAAACCTACATTTACATATTGGGAAACAAAATCTGTGGTTGCAAAAAATATATTTATATATTTGTCCTTCGTTAATTACGTTAATTACATTATTACCCTTCTTTTATTACTCCCTTTTAAATTTTGATGAAATTAAAAGAACATTGGATAATGAATCTATTCTATACATTAGAAAATAAAAAGTGTGATGAGAAAGAAAAATAGAACAAAGAAATTCCTTTTATTATTCTCTTTTTAATATGGTTAAAATAAAATGGACATTATATATTGAACTGGTTAATAAGAACTGTGATTTTTTTCTTGCATTTTTAAGTTAGCAAACAATTAACCAATTGAAAAACTGAAAAACAAAAATAAAATAAAGAAATTAAAATACGTGAAAAATCAATCAGTAAACAAAAAAATGTTGGAAAAACAAAAAAGGAAAAAAATGAAAAAGGGTTAAATATGCATAAAAAAATAAGGTTTAAATATGATGACAATTTGGACTAAAAATTACAAATCTTATTGACAAAATATATTTTGTATTGATGGAATGAAAAGTATCTGGTCTTAAAAATTACAAATCTTAACCATAAACCAATTTAACAGATTACAAAAATATATACGTAAATTCATTCTTTTAATTTCTTCATTTACTTTTATTTTCTGCAATCAGTGGTGGAACTCTTGCATGACCGGGGGGGGGGGGGGGGGGGCACGGCACCCCTAACTTTTTTGTAATTTTTTTTTGTTATTTCAATAGTAGATACTCATATTTCACATATTTATGAAAATGTCATCATATCGTAACTAATTAATTAGGATTCTTTTTGTTGTATTCTTTTTTATTTGTATCACTGGCCGTCATAATTTTATTCGTTCTCATCTTCATTCTTCCAAATTTCAAATTTCAAATTTCAAATCTCCAGATTATAAAAAAACACGAATTGATCAAGTTGAGTTCTTTCATTTTTCGTTTAATTCTTAGAGTATTAACAAATTCAATAGTTACGCTAATGATAGTATTAACGTATTCAATAGTTACGCTATTCATTAGTTTAATTCTTATAGTATTAACGTATTCAATAGTTACGAAGAAACAAGAATCGAGCAATTTACTATTCATTTAACCGTTTACTATAGACTCGATCATTGATGATTTTTGTGACGATAAAGAGCGCCGAGTTCGCTTTAACCATCGATGTATAGAGTTACTTTTCTTAGATTTATTATTTTGTGAAACCTTAATGAACTACTTCTAATTTTAGTGTCTTTTATTTAACATAGTTTATGTGAACTTGAACCTTTTTCATTTTTTTATGTTAGTCATTAATTTTTTTATGTCTTTTTGGCCCCCTCCGATTAAACTTTTTGGATCCGCCCCTGTCTGTAGTACCATCAAACATTTCTTCAATCCCGAAGTCTATGAAGAATATTTTCAAATATTAAACTGATTACAATTGTGAATATCAAATATACATTTCTTCTAAAATAAGTCACAAAAGAAATAAGAGTATAATTAAATTATGTTATTTTGATCCCTAAAAAGATAATAATATCACCTCAAACATTACTCTCCACTATATTCACATGCAATGCATGTGCTCTACACTAGTGTGTGTGTGGGTGTGTGTGGATCTTGCAATAGCTAATGTGTGGTATCATCACCATTCCCAAGTTTGATGCGTCTTTAATAGAAGGTTTGTATACACACCGTAGATGTAAAATAATGAGTTGTAATAAAATAAGCATAGTAAAATAATAAATTGTATGTCTATAGTCTAGGTTCTTGATATGGACCACATATGCACTTGAACCGACTGAGGTCGTATAAACCACACGGGTCTAGCATATTTTTAGATGAAATTAACGGATTGGATCAGGTTAAAACGCATGAACACACGTAAATTAGTAAAAATTACTTAATGTTAAAAGTTTCTCATGTTAAAAGAAAGAGAGTGCAAATTAGATTTCTTCAGCTATAGATATGAACCAACATGTGGTAAAAAGAAACGACTTCTTTCACCAATAGACATTGGATACTATTTTCAAAAAAAAAAACAAATAAACATTGGATACTTGGATAGGCGAGTAGGCGCGTGGTGTGTGGGAGCAAGGGACATGGGGGAGGGCGTGTGAACGCGGGGGAGCACTGGCTCATTGGCGCGTGTGAGTTGGTCCAAATATTTTTCAAAAATTCACATTCCTTCTTTCTTTACTTTCTCCCTTTCCGAAGAAAACCTTGAAACATCACATCATAATGGCGTGCTCAAAGCCTCTAATCACGGTAAATATAGTTGACCTAACAAGTTGACAAAAACTATGCAGAAAGTTTTATGGTTTCAAATGGGTTTTTTTAGGGTTTCAAATGGGTTTTAGTGTGGGTTCTTCAAAAGGGATAGTTATTCTATTTACGTGTTGTTTTTGTGGTGGTTGAATAGCGGCAAATGGTGGAGTCGAGTAGTAGTGAGCTCAATCATTCTTGTGTCTGCTGGGTATTCCTCTATTTCATCTAAGCGAACCAAATGCCCCAGTTCTTTTATAACCTCTTTCAAACGATCTTTCAACATATCTCTCTTAGGCTTCTTAGACAGCTAAATATTGCAGTTTGCTTTTGTGCTGGTGGTCGGGGGGGGGGGGGGAGGGGGTTGGCAAAAAGAGTCGTTGATTTTGGGTTTTGGTTGTATAATGTTACAACTTGATGCATGGATGTCATATGATAAGTTGTGAATTTGATTCACTTTCAATGTTTCTCAAGTACTCATTGGGCTTGTAGGATCTGGTCTGGAGGTTGAGACAATACTTTTTGAGCAAGAGATAGAAAATGGGAAGTTGAAGGAGAGCCCCAAGATAAAGAACGTAAAGAAAACTGGAAGAGAAAGTGATAAGACTGGAGTACAATGCATACATATGGTTTGGGCAAAGGAAACCCCCTATTTATAGTGTCTCACCTGCTTAATAGATGGTTGAGATTAAGCCGATTCCTTACAATGAACGATTACAGTCCAGAATCTTCTATGAAAATCTCTAGTTATGTACAACCTATCATACTATTCTATAATATGGTATAATTTACAAAAGAAACTAGAGTTCAAATGATTATTCTAGAGGATGCCATGGAGGCCATCCACTAAGAGATGACACGTGTGTCCAGTGAGCATCTGTGTAGAGGCCTGCATGGAAAAACCCCAAAATGTTATTCTCCCCCGCCTATGTCGGCGAAGCCGTCATTTTTCCTTTGTCATCATGTCTTGAAATTGTCACAAAGTATCTGTAGTTCCCTATCACGACCTGAACCAGCTGTGGACATAATGGGCTCAAGGTAGACTGGCCGCAGGTCCACTTGACAAGCTTTTATAGGCAATGTCAAGCCTTACTCGTTAAAACCCACGAATAGAAGCACCAAAATATTTAGAACTCTTGATAGAAAATTTATCCTTAATTTCACAACAAATCCTTTGTAAAATGACACTTATTGTATAAACTGATAATAAAAAAAATACGATCCTTCACTATTCACTAAGTTTCTCTTTACAAATTCCAAGTCCACGATCAATTCCATCGCCTTTCTTTTAAACCTGAAATCCCTTTCAAGCCGGGTCACCCTCACCTCATTTGCCATCGGGCCGGACGAAAAATTCTACCCGACCCCATCAGATGACGACCCGCCGGAAGCCCCGGAGGACTCCATGCACGGGGTCCCAAAATTCCAGCAAATCCACCGGCAGGCGGCCCGTGCAAGAAAGATCTAAGAAGACCAGTTCAAGAAGGACCAATCAATCTTCCTCAGCGCCATTGCTGATGTGGAGGACGCCCCTGATAATCCCGCATCAGCGGCCAATGACGACGATTAGGGCGACGACTTGTTTGGAGAAATTGATAAAGCCATTGCTTTGAAAAGAAAGGAGTTTGTGAAGCAGGGCCTCTTGAAGCCCAACCCCAAAAAGGAGGAGGAAATCAAGGAGCCTGAGCTTGAACCTGAGGAGGAAGAGGAGATTAACGAGCTTCAAGGGCTGAACACTGTAATTTCGGAGGATTCTGAGGCGGAAAGCTCTGATCTGAAATTAATTCTTATCAAAGAATGAAAATTGGCTTGACCAACTTAGAGCATTCACGTCTACTAAAAGTAGGTTGATAAAAATTACTAGTTATTTGCATCAATCATATTGGTTGTTGTGGCTGGCGTATCGCCGAATTTCACCTCGGGGTAATCAACAATATGGGTGGAAGGGATGTCATAGGCACTAGTACTGTACATCAACCGTCAACATATTAGCCCTGTTGATAAGAGCCCACAGTTTCCCCCCCCCCCCCCCCCGTTAAATATGGGGCGCAACAAGTAGTCTTATCCAAATTATTGGTTACTCTCATCAATTATATAGCTCCTGTGGAAGCATACTAGCCCCACCGATTAGGGTCATCAATTGGAGTTGGAATTATGAGGGCACGAAGCTTGGGGATAGGTTTCAATATTTGGGTGAGGCTGGGGTGTTAGAGGCAAGGAGCTTGGTAGGGGTTGCTAGAGTTCAATGTGATGCGGCTTGGGTCGTTACAGGGAAGGAGCTTGGTGGCGGCGTCTAGGGTTTATTGAGGTGGGGCTGGGGTTGTTGGAGGTAGGGGCGATTAGGGTTTATTTTGGGTGAGGTTGGAGTCATTTGATGTGGTGCCAGGTACGGTAAATTTTTTGGTTAAGTTTGCTAGTAGAAAATATTAAGGAATGCACCGGAAGACTTAGAGATATTTACACTCGGAACATAAAGTTCCTGTAAATACCCTTGGGGGCCGGAAAGAACATATAATTCTCGTAAGTACCCTTTGCTAGTAGAAAATTATTAAGGAATGCATCGGAAGACTTAGAGATATTTACACTCGGAACATAAAGTTCCTGTAAATGCCCTTGGGGGCCGAAAAGAACATAGAATTATCGTAAGTACCCTTAAGAGTTAGTGTAACATAAACTTCTCGTAAGTGCCCTTGGAGGCTAACGGAACAAAAGTTCTTATAAGCACCATTGAGGGCTAATGGTCCACAAAGTTCATGTGAAGGCCCCACGGGGCTATTGTCAAAGTACTTACAACGGTGATGCTAAGTGAAAAGGCACAGGGCATTGAGACCTTAATATTGTTGCTTTCATTAACATATAAAGCCCCCATTTCTGAAAAGGCACGAATATAGATATGGATCTTCAGCTTACGTATAGGGTATGGTCGTAAGAAGACTTGTATGAGTAATGTAAATATAAAACACTATAATATGTCTGCTCGACTGGACGAGCAAATAGAGCTGAAGGACCAAGGAGTCCATCTGAGCAAGGTGTCACCACATTTGCTGCATTTTATCTATACACAATGCGGTAGCTAGATTTGATTTGCCAGTTACATGGGCATGAGCTTGCAATTATACTAGACTTATTAGCGATGCTATGAGCATAGGCTGGCGAAGTGCTCTGATTCACTAGATGTGTTGACAACATGCATGCCTCCATTACTTTAGGGTCAACTCATCAATGTGCATGGGTGTAATTATCCTAGAACCGATAGAGATTAATGTATGATTGAATATTTTGGGAGACAATATTGGCAATTGATGTCGCAATAAGAACTGTAGGATGTGACTAAAAGTTATAGGGAGTTGTGAATATGTTCTTCTCTTATGAAGCGGTCTATATGCAACTATTGAAGTTCACGGGTACAATTTAAGCCCTTGTAACAGGAACAAACATATGATTGAAAAAAATATCCGTTAAAGCAATAAAGCATATGGGATACAAGTGGAATTATGTTTTCTCACACACACACACACATATAAGAGCATTGGTCATATCCTTTGTGGCCCCATTATGGCCTTGTCGCTTAGACAATAGGGGTGTGCTGCATTGCGTATCACAAGTGAGCTTAAAAAGTCATAGCAGACGGAAGACCTGACGTATAATGTGCTTGTGCCAATTGAGCAACTAGACAATATTAGACCAAAAAATAAATGCGTCTAAGTCACATAAAACCCAATAGAAAGTAACATTTGGAAAGCTTGCTAGCCGCAGAATAGCTGCTTATTTTTAGTGACGTGCCATATATAAATATTTGGCTACACATGCGTAATTATTTAAAGAACGTGTGGCATATGTTTAGATTAATGATACTCTGTGAGTCTTAAATCTAAATATGCATTTCCATGAGTTGGAAAGTTTAATGCTTTAAAAAAGTGTGAGATGTATGCCCAGTAAGAAAGAACCCTTGGATCGAGATCCCTTGGGTCTTAAATCTAAATATGCATAATCATGGGGTGAAAAGTTTTAATATTTTCAAAAGTGCATGGCATGTGTCCAGTAGTTAAGCTACCGGTGTGAAGTTAAAGTACGCATAATCATGGGGAGAACGTAGAAACTTTTAAAAAGAGAGAATGGACCTTTTTTCTATTCTACCCCTTCTCTTCATTGACTGAAGAGCATTCACGGCCTGGTGAGGCGGTTGCATAATTATGACGCAGCGCAACGGTGGGGTGACGACGCGACGATAAGGCGAATCGAGTATGCCACTTTTTCTGGCGGCACTCTAGCGGTGTTGCTTATCATGACTCGAACTCTCGGTGGGCGTGATGTCAGAGAAGTGGCGCCATGGTTGTTGATCCTGGTGGATGGCAGCGGCGTTTTCCTGTGGCCGTGGCAGCAAGAAATCTAGACAAAGGATGGCAGCAGACGGTAGCGCAGATCTAGGCGGGGCTTCTTGCGATGGCGCTACATCCTATGTAGGGCAACGATGGTGATGTCCCCATGCTTTGTGGCAGTAGAGGTTGTTGTGCGGCAGTGGCCTTCGAACTGTTTCTTTTCTTCTTTGTTTTGTTGTGAAGTCGCTGACATTTTGACGGCTGTGCCACTGGTGGCTCCTTTGGTTTGGCTGCCAACTTCTTCGAATACCTATGATCATTTTTTTCTACGACATTGTTTGCACTGCTGGATAAACTCACAATCGATTTATACATCCGCGTCACAACCAATTAAAAGTGTGGGATCTTTTTTACTCCTTAGCCGCGTGGGGACTTCTCTGAAAATAGAAAGTAGAACAATTGTGTGTTCATAAATGACAAAGAGAACTTTCGATTGATTGTGAATGTTTACAAATCAATGTTTTCAATTTTAAAAACTGAGCTTTCTATCGATGGCAACAAAAGCCTCTAAACAAAAGAAAGGAAAAGACTTTCAAGTCTTGATTTGTCTAGTTGATCGATGATTGTGATCTTATCGTGCTCCTCTTGACCCACCATTTATACTACAAAGTTTGTAGAAAATAACTACCCCTACAAGATAAACTACTCACTTAATGGTAAACTATCCACTTACAAAATAACTCCTACCACTTACATAATAACTACACACTAATAAATAACCAACTAAACTTATCCCTTATCTATTGGAGCACATTTTTGGAAGTTAGAAAGTAACTTCCTGATTTGCATTCATTATCATCTCTTTTTCACAAATAAAAATTAATGTCATTTAGTAGTATTGAATTAAAGACATGTTATTGTGAAAAATTTATTTGTTGGTTCAAACATTGCCTCCTTGGCTCAAATAATTGAATACTTAACAATTGCGAAGAGTCATATCTTCCAAAGGGAAAGCCTTTTTTCACGATCAATAACCTTTCACGATCGATAGGCTTGTATTTTTTACTATTGGTTGTGAAGAGTCAATTTTTTCACTATCGATAGGCTTTCACGGTCGATAGGCTTTTATTTTTTGCTATCGATTGTGAAGTCATATCTTTCAAAGGGAAAGCATTTTTTTTCATTATAGATAAACTTTCACGACCGATAACCTTTCACGATCGATAGACTTGTATTTTTCACTATCGATTGTGAAGAGTCAGTTATTTCACTATCGATAGACTTTCACGATCAATAGGCTTGTATTTTTCACTATCGATTGTGAAGAGTTATATCTTTCAAAGAAATAGCATTTTTTTTTACTATTGATAGAATTTCACGATCGATAAGCCATCTATTGGCTTAAACTGCATCATCTTTATTTTGCATACACCAGTATCAAGACAAAAATTGTGATCGATACACCAGTCACTATCGATGGGCTTGTATTTTTCAAAGTGAAAGTATTTTTGCTATCATTTAGCCATCAATTGGCCTTAGCTCTCCACATTCTGGTGTCAATGAGCACATTTCGCCAAGCCACTAAACAAACTATGACTATTTTTGGCCAAGCCACTAACCAAATCAATATATAGAATGGCTACTGATAAGGCAATCGATTGATTAGTCTAATGAAAATTTTCGTGCAAACAACATATAAATCATGCTGATTTAGAAGCCATATAACCAAAAAAAAAAAAACACTGGTGGGAACCACAAAGCCAAAATGAGTGTTGCATACCTAAATTTGATGAATTCACAAATTTTATAAACCCATTTTTACCTTGGTATCCATAAAAATTAGAGTGATATTCCACAAAAATGGCTTTTTAAAACATTTATTAGCCATGTCATCATCTTGCTTTGGCCATTTTTCACATCATGATAAAATAGACTGTTGGTTTAGAACTTCATTCCAATGATTTATCATCATCTTCTTCAAAAAGAAACAATTGCTCTTTGGCCATTTTTAGGGCATCATTATGCCCAATATCACCATTAATTTTTTCTTTTGGTGTAAAAACTATTTGATGATCTTGTAAACCATTGATATGCCCCCCCCCCCCCCCAGTAACACCATTTTATTATTATCCTTTGTATTTTTCTCAACAAAGGATACATTATCCAACTTTTTTTTTACCAATTTTGGCATTTCATTAAATTGATACAAAGTACTTGCACCAATTTTGGTGCAAGTTTCACCCAATTGAAGTAATGACTTCAAAAATTTCTCGCAAAGCACACCTAATTACCTGTATCTTCTAACAAGGTTTGAAAGGAGGCCTCCAAACACTCTGAATTAGATTCATTCCTAACATGACTTCTCGTACTTGACATTTTTCCTTTTCATATACAAAGGTCCCACCGGGCGTGTCAATCATAATTGATTTGTGCACCCGCGGCACAATCGATTAAAAGTGTGGGATTTTTTTGCCCCTAGGGCCTAGGACTTCTCTGAAAATAATGAAAATGAAAAGTATAAAGTAGAACGATTACGCGCCCATAGATAAATATCGGAGTCTTGCCTTCATACTGTAATAAGATTGTGGTCCTTGTTGTTTTCCACTTCGGCCACTATCTTTTGTGTTTAAAACCCTTGTGGTTTTTTGTTTGTAGTTTTCAAAAAAAGGAAAACCAAAACTTGTTTTGTTTTCAGTTTTTACAAAAAGAGGTAAGTGTTTGATTGAGAATTTTTTGTTTTGAGTTTTTTTTAATCTTTTCTTTTCTAATTTTCTCCTTTTTCATATTTCTTTTTGGACCTAATGACTTCAAAACACCACCACCCTTAAGCTGTCAGACCCACAGTACCACTGCCCATTACCACCACAAACTAATTCATCGTCCGGCGACGAGGACCCGACCTTCACCGCCGCTGCCTACGAGTTGGCCTTCACCTTAGCCAATGACAACTTGGCCTCCGCAGTCAAATCCAACATTATGGACCCTTAGAACTCCAAATCTCATAGTGGTAAAGTGGTGTCGGGCAAAGGAACTTGATGGCTGATCGTGGTGGTGGTAGCGGGCAGAAAAATTCATAATAGCGGCGAAGGACGGGAGGAATTAATGGTGGTGGAATGGGAGGAATCAATGGTGGTGGCCTCGATATTTGGGCAGTGATGGTGGGTTAATATTAGGTGGTGCTAGTGGTTATAATAACCGCTGGTGGTGGTGTTCGTCTGTGGGTTAGGGGAGTGGATGATGATAACAACAGGCAATACTGTGTATTTATGATGGGGTGGGAAGAGGGGATGGTTTTAAATGGTTGTTCTAACAGACAACGATGCTGCTTTGTGTTTGTATGGTGGGGGTGGGGGTGGGGGTGGGGGGAGGGGATGGTGGGCCGTGGCGCCATGGTAACAGGTCTGGTGGGGTGTGATGGTGGTGGTGGAACGAGAGTAATTGATGGTGGTGGCCTCGATTTTTGGGCAGCAATGGTGGGTTTAAATTAGGTGGCGCTAGTGGTTATAACAACTGCCGGTGGTGATGTTCGTGTGTGGGGTGGGGGAGGGGAGGGGAGGATGGTAACAGCCAGTAGTATTATGTGTTAATGGTGGGGGTGGGAAGGGGGGATGGTGGCACATGGTTGTCCTAACAGATGATGGTATTGCTCTATGTTTTTTAGGGGGATGCTAGCCATGGTGGTGCCATTGTAATTGGTTTGGTGGGGGTGGGTGGGGTGGAGGTGAATAGTGGCAATGTTGGAAGAAATGGGTTTTGTTATAAGGGCTCATGTATTACTTCTAACAGAGTTTGAAAGTTAGATTTCAAAATAAAAACTAAAACTTAAAACTCTAAAATGGAGTTTTCAAAAACAATCCTACTTTGAAAACCGGTTTATAAAACTAAAGGGAAAAAAAACTGCGTGCCTAATAGCGATATTTTTTTCAGTTTTGAAAATTGAACAAAAAAATTGAAAAAAGAAATGGTCCATTTTATGAATAATATGTGAAATATGATGTCACAAAAGTTCTTTTTCATGCCCAAAAGGATTGCTTGGCTAACCATTAGAATGCATCCCGCCTATTACGGGACACTTTTTTGTCTTGAGATTTGCTCCATGCTCCTGCTGCATAGGGATGGCAATGGGGCTGGTCAGGGCGGATCTTGTGAAATCCGTACCCGTCCCGATTACCCTTACGCACAACTCCGCCCGCCCCGCCACCGGGTCACAAGATGGGAATACCATCCCTGACCTGGCAAACTTTTATAAGACCCGACCCCGCCCCGCTCATCTTTGTAACCGTGAAATAACTTGCATTAGTCTGCCCTAATTTTCCAGAATGACATTACAAGTCTGTGCAATCTAACAAAACTGTATTACAAAAAATAATATAGACAACAAATCAAAATAATGTTCAAAAATACCAACAGAGAAAATAATAGATTACACGTTCAAATACATTATGCACCGCCAAGGAAAGAAATAGCTTAACTTGGAAACTAACATATATAAATACAAAATGCAGCATGCAACAAAGCAGTTCCCAAAGCGGCAAAGTAAGTTGATCCAGTACTCCAGCGTTAAGACCATCATAGAGCACTCCAAATTCAAATGGAGCTAATGAAGCTGATGAAGACGTTACTTCATTTGAAGAAATGATTTTATCTGTTGACACACAAACAGGAATAAAACTTAATCAGAAACCTGCAAGTACTGGATATTTCACTAAAATTACACATGAAACCATTACAGAGACTACCGTCCAGATTTTATTCACAAAAAATTGTCCAGTATTCACACAATATAATGCTTATGGGAAAAGGTTTTACGGGAAAAGGCTTACATAAAAAAGACAAAAATGCCTGAAATTACAAACTTAAACTATATAAAAACACTATAATGTACAAAAATGTCCAGTATCCAAAAGAATATATAACCTATCCTAGCAAGAACACTAAAACAATATGTAAATCTTTTCTATATGAATTGTTTATATGTAAAATAGTATGTAAATGCCTTAGTTTTTCTCTCTAGTTGTTGAAATAAACGTGAAACGATGAAAGTCTGTCTAAATTCTAGTGGAAGGAAAGAAGACTGTGAGAAACAGGGTTACTCTATTCATGGATAAAGTTGTGCACCGTAAAGTGAAGCTTAGCTTCATTTTCAGAGCTAAGCAACCATTTCTTATGATGTTCTTTTGTTAACACCCAGACACGCACTCAATTTATTGGCAAGTTATATAAATCAGAGGTGGATGATGGCTTTCATACCTTTGATTTTATGGGCATCTTTCCAGTTTTTCCTCTTTTGATCCAAGATTTGAGATAAGCTTTTTGTTGAACGATGTCCCTGATCTGTTGAAATAGTGGTTTTTCTTCTTTTGATTCAAGATCTGAGATAGTGGTGACGGTGTTCGGTAGAGGTGGAGGGTTTTTCGTGCACTGTTAAGTGGTGGTGAGGTGGAGCCATGGAGGTGGTTTGCGGCCGTAGGGGAAGTGATGGTTTGAGAGAGAGAAGAGGTGAAGGCCGAGTGACTAAGTGGCGGAGAGATTGAGAGAGAGAAGAAGAAGAAGAAGAAGAAGAAAAAAATATGGTAGGGTTATGTAAGTTGTGACATTTATATTACTAGATGGACGGCTGTGATTGCATATAGGTTAGGGTTAGGAATACATAGACCGGGGCGGATACGGAGCGGGTTAGAGGGAAATACCAAATCCGACCCGTACCCGCTGCGGGTTATTAATATAAATACCATATCCGCCCCGTGACCCGGTCAAAGTCAAAAATATCTGCTCCTATTGGTTAGGGGCGGGGAGAATATCCGCCGGGTCAGTTTATAATTGCCATCCCTACAGTGCTACAGAGCCGATTAGGATTACCATTTAGTCTAAATTTCGTTGAAAAACAATCAAACCATTCCATATAAGTTCCTTTGTATAATTTCTTGCATCTGTCTCTGCTGACTAAGTGACCGTTGGTCCGTCAACCAGCAATTGAGCCTTGACATAATAATTGTGACGAAATAAAAAAGTTTAATTCCATATGCATTCTGCATAATTTGTGTCAAACAACGAAGTAATGTAGATATCAACCTTTTGGTTCTTATAAAAAAAGATATGAAGTTGTGGATCTTGCAATAGCTAATGTGTAGTACCATCACCATTTTCAAGAAGGTTTGTATATACGCTATAGATGTATAATAACAAGTTGCATGACTATTGAAATAAGGGTAGTAAAATAATAAGTTGTATATCTATAGTCTAGGTTCCTGATATTGAAATGTGCACTTGAAACAACTAATGTGGTATAAATCAGACAGTCCAACGTATATTTAGATGAAATTAATGGATTGGACTAGGTTAAAACGCATGAACACATGTATACTAGTAAAAATTACTTAATGTTAAAACTTTCTCACGTTAAAAGAAAGAGAGCGCGGATTAGATTTCTTTAGCTATAAATATGAACCAACGTGTTGTAAAAAGAAACGACTTCTTTCACCAACAAACATTGGATACTATTTTCAAAAAAATATATTAAATACTTGGATAGGCAAGTAGGCGCATGGCGTGTGCGAGCAAGGGACAGTGGGGGTGGGCGCGTGAATGCACGGGAGCACTGGCTCATGGAATTTGGTCTAGATATTTTTTTAACATTTCACCACCTTCTTTCTTTACTTTCTCCCTTCCCAAAGAAAACCCTTGAAACATCACATCACAATGGAGTGCTCTTCTAATTGCGGTAAGCACAGTCGGCCTATCACCTTTTTTGATTGACTAACAAGTTGTCAAAAACTATGCAGAAAGTTTATGGTTCCAAATGGATTTTTGAAGGGTTTCAGGTTTCAAATGGATTTTAGGGTGTGTTCAAAAAGGACCGTTCTTCTTTTTACATGTTGTTTGTGTGGTGGTTGAACGACAACGAGGGGCGAAGTGGAGTAGTAGTAAGCTCAATCTTTCTTGTGTGAGCTGAGGTATTCCTCATTTCCATCCAAGCAAGCCAAATTCCCCAGTTCTTTTATAACTCTTGCAATTTTTTCAACATATCTATCTTAGGCTTCTTGGACAATGGAATATTGCGGTTTGCTTTTACGCTAGTGGTGGTGGGGGATGGTTGGCAGCAAGAATGACAGAGTTTGGGTTTTTGTTGTATATTTAAGGCAACAGCAAGTGTTTTTAGTATAGGATGGGTTTGGGGTGGTTTGATGTAAGAGTGTGGGGGCGGCTCGTATTTTAGTTTAAGATGGAGATGGAATGGTCGGAGTACTAAGCTTAGCAACAATATCCATGTTCAATTTGTGTGGGGCTGGGATGTTGGAGGCAACGAGCTTGGTGGAGGGTATTAGAAATGAGTTCGAGTGGGGCTGGGGTTATTGGAGAGACAAAGTTTGGTAAAGGTGGTTAGTGTTTGTTTGTTTGAGGAGTCATTTTTGCAACTCGCCCAAATAACGAAGGTACGTCATGCAATTAACTCTTTTTCTTAACTCCTTTGAGCATAGGATGCTTAAAATTTATATGAGTTTGTTAACTTTTCATGCATGTTATACTCTAAAAACTTATTCGAGGTGAAGTATAGTATTAAATCTAACCCCTAACACTATCTTCAGAACTTACAACTTGTTTACATGTATGGATGTTATACGATTAGTTGTTGATTCAATTCACTTTCAATGTTTTTCAGGTACTCATTGGGCTTGTAGGATTTGGTCTGGAGGTTAGGAGAGCAGTTTTTGAGCAAGAGATAGAAAATAGTAGCTGAAGGACAACAATTTTTAAGCAAGAGATATAAAATGGGAACTTGAAGGAGAGTGAACTGATGAGAGATAAAGAACATAAAGAGAATGGAAGAGAAAGCTTTGTATTGATAGGACTAGAGTACAATGCATATTGATGGTATGGGTAAATTGAAGGAGCCCCCATTTATAGTGTCTCACTTCCTCATAGATGGTTGAGATTAAGCCGATTCCTTACGGTGTACAATTACAGTCTAGAATATTCTAGAAAATCTCTAGTAATGTATAAGCTATCATGCTATTCTAGTATACACTGTAATTTAAAAGAGAAACTGGAGTTGTCTTGATTATTCAAGAAGATGCCATGTAGGCCATCCATTAAGAGATGACATGTGCATCCCGTAAGCATTTGTGTGTAGAGGCCTGCATGGAGGAACCTCAAAATGTTGACGGGATGTGACATTCTCCCCCACCTATTTCGGCGACACCGTCATTGCTCCTTCATCATCATGTCTTGAAATTGTCATATAGTATCCGTAGGTTCCCTGTCACGACATGAACCCGCTGTGGACCTAACGGGCTCAAGGGTGACTGGCTACAGGTCCATTTGACAAGCTTTTATGGGCACTGTCAGGACTCACTCACTAAAATCCACACAAATAAAAGCAGAAACCAAAATTTTTATAACTCTTGATAGAAAATTTATCTCTAATTTCACAACAAATCCTTCATAAAATGACACTTAGTGTATAAACCGATAATAAACAAATACGGTCCTTCACTGTCCACAAAGTTTCTGTTTACAAATTCCAAGTCCACTATCAACTCCCTCACCTTTCTTTTAAACCTGAAATATTAATTAAGGATGAGCTTCCACGTGCTTAATACGTAATTGGCGACCCAATTAGCTGGACCGTAGTATGCAGAGAAATTTTTCAGATAATAAAATAACAAATTTACAAGAAATAATTTGATTGACGATAAAATGTATTTCCAAAAGAGCGCTTGCATTAAATAGAGATTACAGTATCAAAATAGAGTTTGGTTAATTAACCACATCCAATCGTTTGATACTGGCTGAAAATAGAGAATCGACTCAAGATTTTTTTGGTTCAAAGTCTAGCCTATGCGGAAGTCCCTTAACCACAGCCGAAACAATAACAGTGATAGTAACAGAGCCACATCATGGGCAATAGAGGTAGCGGATAAAAAAAATGTGCCATGAAGTTTAATATTTGAATAATCATTTGCAAATAAGTGAAATCTATTCTTATTAAAGCATGAAATTGGTTTGACCAACTTAGAACATTCACTTCTACTAAAAGTAGTTTTATCAAAATTACTAGTTATTAGCATCAATCATATTGGTTGTTGCGGCTGGCGTACGAGTCCCTCCAATTAGGGCCGAATTTTACCTTGGGATAATCAAACGTGGGTGGAAGGGATGCCATAAGCACTACTACTATGCATTAACCGTCAACATAGTAGCCCTGTTGACAAGAGCCCACAGTTTAATTTTTCCCCGTTAGATATGGGGTGGAACAAGTAGTCTTATCCAAATTATTGGTTACTTTCACGAATTATATGCCTCCTGCGGAAGCATACTAGCCCAACCGATCGGGGCCCAGAATTCCACCTCAGAAAAATCATCTAAGTGGAGTTGGAATTGTGAGGGCACAAAGCTTAGGGATAGCAGCTAGGTTTCATTTGGGTGAGGCTGGGCTGTTGGAAGCAGAGAGCTTGGTAGGGGTTGCTAGAGTTTAATGTGATGGGCTTGGGTTGTTATAGGGAAGGAGCTTGGTGGTGGCATCTAGGTTTTATTTAGGTGGGGTTAGGGGCGATTAGGGTTTATTTGGGTGAGGCTGGGGTCATTTGATGTAGTGGCGGGTACGGTAATTTTTTGGTTAAGTTTGCTCATAGCAAATTATTAAGGAATGCACCGGAAGATTTAGAGATATTTACGCTCAAAACATAAAGTTCATGTAAATGCCTTGGGGGCTGAAAAGAACGTAAAGTTCTCGTAAGTACCCATAAGAGCTAGTGTAACATAAACTTCTCGTAAGTGCCCTTGGAGGCTAATGGAACATAAAGTTCTTATAACCGCTTTGAGGGCTAATGGTCCACAAAGCTCATGTGAAGTCCCTATGGGGCTGCTATCAAAGTACTTACAACCGTGATGCTAAATGAAAAGGCACAGGGCATTGAGCCCTTAATGTTGCCATTAACATATAAAGCCCCCCTTTCTGAGAAGACATGAATATAGAGATGGATCTTCAGCCTTTTGTATAGGGTATGGTCACAAGAAGACTTGTATGAGTAATGAAAATATAAACACCGTAATCTCTCTGCTCTGCTGGACGAGCACATATAGCTAAAGGACCAAGGAGTTCGTCTGAGCAAGATGTCACCAAATTTGTTGCATTTTATCTATACACGATGCGGCAGCTAGATTTGATTTTGCTAGTTACATGGGCATGAGCTTGCAATTATACTAGACTTATTAGCGAAGCTATCAGCAGAGGCTGGCGAAGTGCTCTGATTCACTAGATGTGTTGGCAATGTGTATGCCTCCATTACTTAAGGATCAGCTCATCAATGTGCAGGGGTGTAAATATCCTAGAACTGATAGACATCAATGTATGATTGAATATTTTGGGAGACAATATGCAAAGCCGCGTTGGCAAGATGCTGCAGTAAGAACCATAGGTGTGACTAAAAGTCATAGGGAGCTGTGAATATGTTATTCTCTTATGAAGCGATCTATATGCCATTGATTGAAAAAATATCCTTTAAAGCAATAAAGTATATGGGCTTACAAGCGCAATTATGTTTTTCACACACACACACACACACACACAAGAGCAATGATTATACCCTTTGTGGCTCCATTATGGCCTTGGCGGTTAGACAATACGGTTGTGCTTGCATATCACAAGTGAGCTTAAAAAGTCATAGCAAACGGAAGATCTGGCATATAGTGTGCTGGCGCCAATTGAGCAACTAGACAATATTAGACCAAAAAATAAATGCGTCTTGGTCATATAAAAGTGTATAGAATCTAACCTTAGGAAAGCTTGCTAGCGTTAGAATAACCACTTATTTTTAGTGACGTGCCATATATAAATATTTGGCTACACATGCGTAATTATTTAAAGAATGTGTAGCATATGTTAACATTAATGAGACTCGTTTCCATGAGTTTGAAAGTTTAATGCTTTAAAAAGTGTGAGATGTATGCTCAATAGGAAAGAACCCTTGGGTCGAGATCCCTTGGGTCTTAAATCCAAATATGCATAATCATGGGGTGAAAAGTTTTAATATTTTCAAAAGTGCATGGCATGTGTCCATAGTTAAGACTCTACCGGTGTGAAGTTAAAATACGCATAATCATGGGGAGAATGCAGAAACTTTTAAAAAGAAAGAATGGACCTTTTTCAGGAAATAAATAGCTAGTTACCTCCTGTACTATATACGGTGTGCGATTTCCCCCCGTCCACTTCAAAGTTAAGCACTAAACACCTCCCCCCAACTTACGAAAATTGGGCACTAAAATCAATAAAACAACCCTAGAGGGGGTGAATAGGGTTTTTAAAAATTAATGGAAAAATTAAACTAAGCACTCTCACGAATCTCAATCAAATCAAATAATACTTCAATGAAGATGTTAACTAAATAATCTCAAACAATTAAAGAGTAATAAGTAAAGAGATTGAGTTAGAGATACTTGACAATGAGATTTAAATGATTCGGCTTGAACTATCCTCAAGCCTACATCCACCTCTTCAAGGAAGTCCCTTGCAAGAGCACTAGAATCCACTAGCAACAATCTTCTTCTAGGTCGAGATCAAAACCCTTACAACACTTGGTAATATCGCCACACCAAGCACAAGCCTTGAATCCACAAAGCTCATCCAAGACTTGACAAACCGAAGCTTTGATTACAATCTTATTACAAAGATCAATTGTGTACAAATAAATTATCTTGAAAGGAAATAAGTACAAATAAAGCTCTAGTACAATAGAGAGATGAGAGAATTGATGACTTGAAGAATGCTCACTCTCAATCAAAGAATTGCTCACAAAGATATTCTCTTCAATGATGTAAAATCATGAAGATGAAGAGAGAAAAATTTAATCTATGAGCCTTGATGTTTCTCTAATGAATGGAGGCTTAAAATATGGTTTCCATGGTGTATGATGAAGCCCCAAATTAATATAGCCGTTATAGGCATAATATGGGCAAAACTGCCATTGCAGTCGACTGTATTCCCAATGCAGTCAACTGGATTCCTTCTAAAATAGTCGTTTGAGTTTTGTCCTTGAAAATAGCCGCTGGAGCTTAATTTTGACCAATGCAATCGACTGCTTTGCAATGCAGTCGACTGGATTCAAATACAGTCGACTGTATTACCCTACTGCCTCACGGAACCCCCTTTCCTATTTTGGGCATAACTTTCTCTAGAAAAATCGGATTGAGGTGCTGTTTTTTGCGTTGGAAAGATAATGAAAAGTTTTATCAAGATATGAAAAGATTGGTACCAAAATAGTTTTTGAGAAAATCTGAGTGAGCTCCAAAGCTCACTCATTTTCAAGAACCACACTTGTGTGAAAGGTTATGAACTCACATGCAATGCACAAGGTGTCCTAAGGTCTTTTTAGGTCATAGTCATCAATCCAAGCATCAAACCAAGACTATTTACATAATAGTGGTGGATGGCTGTGGCATTTTTCTCGTGGCCGCGGCAGCACAAAATCTAGACAAAGGATGGCAGAGACATTAGCACAGATCTAGGCGGGGCTTCTTACAATGGCGGTACTTCCTATGTAGGGAAATGATGGTGCTGAATGGTGGCACTGCTATTGGGTCCTCCTACCTCACCCTTTTTTTTTGTAATGAGGGGCGGTGAACAGAGGCGTAGATTACAACGGCTCTCTGGTGGTAGCCCCCTCGCGAGGGCATTACGTATTACAGCGTCGTGGCTATGGACGACAACATCAGAAAGTTATGGCAGTAATGAGATTGACTTGTTCTGCGTTGGCAAACTATTGATTGTTGTGAACATTGACTGGCGGTGGTGATGGTATACCTCGCAGTGTCTTTTTTTCCCTTGTACCCATGGGGGCAGCGGCTCTATGGATGAGTACATGCTCAAGGGGCCGCCGTAGAGGTTGCTTTATGGCGGTAGTTTATGCAGTGTCTTTTTTTCCCTTTTTTTAGCTCTCTGGTGATGATGACAATCGGATTGGTGATTTACATCGGCGGTGGGTTATTTGGCTGTTGTTTACAAGGCTATCCCATCTACCGGTTCCTTGTTGATGTCGCCATGGTTTACGACAATAGAGGTTGCTGTGCGGCGGTGGCCTTCGAACTATTTCTTTTCTTCTTTGTTTTGTTGTGAAGTTGCTGACCATTTTTACAGCGGTGCCACCAGTGTCTGCTTTGGTATGGCTGCAGGCAGCAGTTCTTCGAATACCTATGATTAGAGGTGACAATGGACCGGGCTTGGGTAGGGGCCAGTCGAGAAAATAGGTCAGGGCCAGGCTGAGGGGGTTGGTAACTGGGCCGAGCCAGATAAGAGGATATACATGCCCAGTCCAAGCCCTAGCCCTAGGCCTACTATTCAGGGCCTAGCTTGTGCTGGGCCCGGGCCAGGCTTGTGTCTGGTCGGGGCCGGGCTTTTATTCATTTTCAAAATCTGGAGCATATGCTTCGCTTCTTTGCCTTCTGATTCGAGATCCCCATGACATACTCCCTCTTGACTCTCTAATATGCCCATTCGCTTCAGCTCCATCACTTGAGCCTGCCATTTGTTCTTCCAGTCGCCATCACACCTCTGTTTCAAGAAAAGGAAATTTTCAGATTAATACCAGATTATCAGGTTAGAAGAAAAAATACTCGTAGTTGTATACTTGTATACCCTAAACATACGCAAATGGGTAATTGAAAAGTGAAAATTCCTTTTGAATTAAACATTTCGAAGAAACTATGAGGAGTTACTGATTGGGCAAAAATAGAGGATTCAAAATCAGAAGAAATCGGACCATGAAAACTCAAAATTAGTACAAATGCATTTTGTTTAACCGAAATTGGTTGCTAAATGCTAAACAGGGCAGGGCACTGATTTCATAAACGATTCAGGAGCCAAAAACATCAAAACAAGCATATCAACGTGTTTGTAGAAATGTTCACTAAACAGAGACAGAGAGGGAGAGGACAATCCTGATCATTTTGGCCGCGTTTTCTGGCAGAGAAAGAGAGGGAGAGGACAAACCCTTGGACATGTCTATGTCATACAACGCTCTGGTTTGCGGGTCGGACAAGGTCTCGTATGTCTCCTGTACACGAATGAACGTCTTGGTATACTCCTTTGTGCGCTCCGGCAGTGACACGTATGGGTCGTACTTCCTTGCTAATTGCTTGTAGGCTTTCTTGATCTCAGACAAGGTCCCGCTCTCTAAAATACCCAACAACTCATAAAAGCTCTGCTTAGGCTAGATCGTGGCATAAAGGTTGTTTATGGTGGCATTTGCTCTTTTAGTCTTGTGTGAGGTTTTGATGGAAAAGTTTGGTTTTGTGAGATGGTTACTGAAGAGAAAGTGAGAAGAAGACATTAAACTTTCAGTTGATTGGTAAGATTTGGTGGTATTTGAGATCACTTTATAATCCATTTCCTTTGCTTTTCTCGACTTGTTGGTGTATGATGGATTGTGGAAATATTTAATTGTTTATATAAATTGCTGCCTCAAGTTGGCACGGTAATGGCCAACGGGCTAGGGCCGGGCCAGGCCAAACCCTTGCCTTTTTAGGGCCTGGGCCTGTTTCCCAAATATTGCGGCCTAGCTCTAGCCGTTGGCCCTATGGACCAGGGCCGCACTATTAACTCTTTGGGTCCGGGCCGGGCCGCGAGCGGCCCTGCCTTTTGACACCTCTACCTATAATCAGTTTTTTTTCTACAATGTGGTTACGTTCAAACTGTTTCTTTTCTTCTTTGTTTTGTTGAGAAGACGCTGGACCATTTTGACGGCACTGCCGTTAATGGCTCTTTGGTATGGCTTTTGGCGGCAGTTCTTCGTATGATCCATTTTTTTTTCTCTCCTATGATGTGATTGCGTTGTCACGCGGTTAATGGGTTCCACAGATAATGCCATGGAACAATGACCTGACCTGCAACACAGAAAATAAGTGACTAGCAAGTGATCGTCGAGTGGGATTCCGGCAAGGAACTCTTTCCTTATGTCAGAGCACAGCTGCATGATAGAAATTCTAAAAAGCAAAAAAAGCCATGTTTACATGTGCGAATATGTCCACTTACCTTTAGCAAAGACCCTTTTATATAGGCATGGATGTAGAATTATAGTAGAATCAAGAGAAATGGTTGGTCTTTGCGCTCGATCCTTGGGATCATGTTTAAGAAGCCTAGCTTATCCAATTAACCGTATTTGACTGAAAATGCCAGGTGTAATATTAGCACATTAATCGTAAAAATAGCATTGGGCATAAGTACAAGCTTTCATAATATTTTTATTTTGGTAGTTATTACCCCTGAGTACAATAAACAGGGTCAAAACTAATAAATACATTAAAATCAAGAAAAAGAAGCGGTCACTTGATTACTGGATCTACACTACTCATATATGTTATTTAAACAATACAGACATGAGATTGTGCAATGTGATCAAATGTAATTTATCGGTAAAAGAATATCGCTGTAAATTTAGCGGTGTTGAACGGTGTCTAACCCAAAAGCATGCTCAAGAGTAGGAGAAGCCCACCAGAAAAAAGAACCAATCTCAAATCCCATGTATTGTCTGCGTGAGACTTAACACCCGCCCTTACGCGAAGCGTGGGAATAAGAGGTGCTCCTATTGAATAAAAGGTGGTCCTGTTGGATCGAATAGGGCTGCAGGAGCCTAGCTCTGATACCATGTTGAAGATGGTGTCCAACCCAAAAGCATACTCAAGAGTAGGAGAAGTCTACCAGATATAAGAATCAATCTCAAACCCCGTACATTGTCGATGTGGGACTGGACAAGCGGTAGCAAAAAAACGGCTATAATTTTTTCTTTCTGAAACTCCTGTGGCAAAAAGTTCTGCATATAATGAGAGAATAATCTCTCTCACATCAGCTTTTTTTCATGCGTGCCGTTCTCTTTTATTAAGCTGTGATTTTTAAGCTGTGCATCAACTCAGACATTCCTAGGAATTTAGGTTCATCTGATCCTTCCTATATAAGGTGAATTCTCAAGCATTCCTAGGCACAGAAACACCATAACATGCTTTGAGTTTATAGGCAGCAAGTGAGCAATTGCATCCCAATCAGCATTTTCACTTGCATTCATGGTTCTTACCTGAGGTCAGAACGGCCGGAAACAAACAAACATGTGCCGTAGGGGACTATGGTTATGTAAACATCGCTTTTTTCCCAATGTTTGGCAATGCTCAATCAGACTCCCATGATCAACCTTGCTGGAATCGTGATCCATAGAGTATAACAGATGCATTGGTCTAAGCTCTGACATAAGAATCATGTCAAGCTAAAGGAATCAAGCTGATGCTCACTATTAGAGGAGGAGTTGGGAGCTAGTAGCTTTCCTCTGTTGAGTATGCTGGACAAGTTGCAACCTACCTGTGGTTGAAGTAGCTCTTTCCTACGTCGGGAGTGGTGGAAGTAGTTTGCCTAGTTAGTCCTGATGTTTGTTCATAAGCTTTATGTGGTTTTTGGTAGCCTCTCTTGTTCCTCGTTTTTTTTTTTCTTTTCAGATAAAGATAAAGACGAGAATAACATTAATATGTAAGAGTTTGAGCATGTTAGTGCCAATACAATAGGTTATAGGTTATGATATAATTCATGACTCATATACATACAAAAGAAAGCCGACTCCACCCACCACAATTAGCATATTCTAGCATTTTATTTACTACAGTAGCGCAATAGCGACAATCCTTAGTTAATATGCACAACCCTTATCCAATCCTGGTAAACCATGATCCTGGCATTACCTGCATATTTGGCTAAAGATCGAGCCTCCTGCATTTGCAACGATAAATTCCTTTCAAGTTTCCAAAAGTGCAAATCAGCTAGAAGATGGCAGAAATCAAAAAGGATGGGGGCAACAGTGTCCGCAATGTACTCATTCCCCAACATCTGAGAGATTAAAAAAGAAAAGTCAGTACATAAGATTAAATGAATAAATTTATAATTGAGTGCCCATTTAAGAGCAATCAAGAAACTTTTAGGTAGTGCAGTAAGATGGTCTGAAGCAAGAGTTGTGATTGCCGCTGAACCACACCGAGCATTCCCAATAAAGCAAGACAGCCTAATGCCTGCCTTGAGGTAATTCGAATTGAAGTGGCAAGCTACGTGAATCCGCAATGTTCTTGTAATTATATCACAACAGGTACAACTTTGGGTATGCACAGTAATAGGTAGGCACAAATTTGTTCTGGGATTTGATTTAACTAGTCTGTGTATGTTATGACCGTGAGGTAAGTGATAATCCGTGCGTGTAATAATACTCTAATAATGTTATGTGCAAGGGTTTGGATCTCGTGTATGATATTGACTGGTATGAAGGTTGATTGTCTAAATACAAGGCTATTACGGTGGATCCAGATACACCAAGAGGTGGTGAGGATGAAAACTGTCGTAGCTAGGCATATTGTAAGATTTTTAGGTTTTGTTAACCATGCAATAAGCCATTCTCTGAAAGGTTCCTGTAGCTAAGTTGCTCGACAGAAGGCCTCCAAGTAATCCGAACCAAATGGGTCTGACACAGGGGCATGGCATTGTAGAAAAAGGTGATCAACAGTTTCAGGAGCATTTGGCATAGAGGTCAAATGTTAGAATAGGTAATATGTAGACAGTGTAGGTTGGAATGTAGGGGTAACCGTTCAAACAGGACTTGCCAGATAAGGAAAATTATCTTTAAGTGGGATTGGAAGGGACCATATTTTTCGCCATAAGATGTTGGACTGCGTAGGTCCATCTGAAATGAGCAGACACCTCCGTAGGCTTGAAGTATTCTCTGTATTGTGATAGAGTAGGTCATATGCCGTTTTGACAGTAAAAATGGCATCCGGGGTGGCATCCCATACCAGTTGATCTTCATAGTTATTAGGCAATATATGAATGGCTAAGATCTTTTTCTCCGTCTCCCAAGGAAAAATACCATGGATGAGCTCACTATCCCAATTGTTCTCCTTTATGAGCTCCGCCACTTTTTGCCATGGTCCTCGGGTATCTGATAGCGTGACAGGGTATTCAACCGGGGTATCAATGAGACTTGGGATCCATTTGTCCTTCCCAGATATCAATTTGTTTACCATTGCCCACTTGCCATCGGAGACCCGTTTTGAGAATCCAACGTCCTGTCGAGATGCCTCTCCAACCTTGCGAGAAGTTGCCATTTTGAGGTGAAGTTAGGAATGTAGATCTATTACAATTCCGACCTATTAAGACTTTGGTTACAGGTGCTTCAGGGTCCACAAAAATCTTCCAGCTCATTTTAGCAAGTATATATTGATTAAGTAACCACATGTCTTTAAATTCAAGGCATCCCTCCGTCTTTGGTCCGCATAGTGAAAACCAGTTAATCCAATGGATACCTTGACGATTGCAATCACTCCTCCACCAGAATTTGCTAATGATGGAATTAATTTTTTGGCATATAGCTTTAGGAAAGAGACATACATGCATATTATACATAAGAAGAGATGAGACTACACACTTGATAAGCGTGGCTCGACCCACCTTATTCAGTAGGGTACTTTTCCATAAAGCACAGTTGTTATTAACCTTGTCTAGCAGGTCTTGGAAGAATTGCTTTTTCTGAGTAGATATTGTTGGATCAAGCGCTTATCACTCGGCCAATAGCTATAGCTGTTAGTAAGGGTGCAACTTTATTTTCTTAAAGTTTCTCAGAAATGCATCTAGTATAAGGGGTTGCACCCATCCCATAATAGGTGCCATGGGCAGGGATGTTAAGCCCATCGAATCCTAAGGAAGACACTGACCAATTTTATGGCCAACAGATATATCTAGGGTTCTATCCAAATAAAGAGGAGTGAGACAGACACTTCAATTTTCAGACCGGCATTGGGACTAAGAGTGATAGAGGATTTGAGTTGATTGATTTTCTGTTCCGAATCTTGGCAATAAGTATCCAATAATCGCTTTAAAGCCATGCAAGATTGTGATGTGACCTTCATGAATATGATGGAATCATCTGCAAAGAATAAATGATTAATTGTCAGGCTTTTATGTCCGGTGCAGATGCTCGGAATTGATCAAGAAACCTGGGCTAGGAGAAGTCCAGCTGACAACGCTTCCGAGCAGAGGATAAAGAGGTAAGGTGAAAGTGGATCGCCTTGTCTCAGACCACAGGTCGGTTGAAACCGCAGCGAAGGTGATCCATTAATAAGAGTTTCAAAGGATGTTGTCGAAACGCATTGCACTAGTAGGTGGATGATGTGGTCTGGAAAGTCTAATTTCCAAAAGATGGATTCCAGATACTGCCGTTGAAGTCTATCATAGGCCTTACTCATATCCATTTTGATGGCTCCCAGAACTCCTTAAGGCTTTCTGTTTAACCGGATTCTGTGTGTGAGTTCCTAGGCTATGATGATGCTGTCGAAATGGATCATCCGGCAACAAAAGCATTTTGGGATTGAGATATAAGGTTAGGTAGAACCGTCTTTATACGGTTAGCCTGTGTCTTTGCAATGACTTTATAAATGGTGTTGCATAAGTTGATGGGCCGAAAATCCCCCAGTTGTTGTGGGTTAATGCACTTCGGGATAAGGACCAGGAATGTTTTGTTGACTTCACGGAGCATATATCCGGAGTATAGAAAAGAGAGTACCGCTGCCGTGATAGGATGCTTAAGGTAAGCCCAAAACTTATGATATACTAGTGTCGGGTATGCCATCAGGTCCTATGGCTTCCAGAGGTTGGATTTGAAATAAAGCGTCCTTGACTACCAAAGCCGTGAAAGATCTACCTATTCTATGCTTTTGATCAGATGTCAGTTTTTTACGGAGTGGTGTAATCGATTAGAAATCATTGTTGCTGGCAGTAATAGGGATTTGTGAGCAGAGAAGGCTTTGAAAGTGGTTAAGTAGGCATTCAGAAATATCATCATGAGAAGAGACCAATGAACCAGCCGATGTCGTCAACGATTTAA
This sequence comes from Escallonia herrerae, assembly GCA_033070095.1. Lineage (NCBI taxonomy): Eukaryota > Viridiplantae > Streptophyta > Magnoliopsida > Escalloniales > Escalloniaceae > Escallonia > Escallonia herrerae. The sequence continues at coordinate 214,845 of JAVXUP010000600.1, forward strand.
TATTATTTCTGTGTCGTTGCATGATCACATAAAAATTTATTGTTTCTATCCCCAAGTTGCAGCCAGCGAAGTTTAGGACCGTACGTTTACTTTATTTCGTTTTTATATTTAGTAATGATGATAAAAAAAAATATCTTTTCGTGTACTTTTATATTTTTTTCAATTCCATTTTGAATACAAATATCCAAACAGTACCCAATATCATGAAAACAACCCTTTTTCACCTTTTTCCAAAAAATGAACTCAGTGTCAGAGAAAAAAAAAAGCAAAAAAGTAAGAAGCTGCTCCCTCCCTCTCTCTCCTCTTTTGCACCACCGTGCACCACCGCGTTTGTCCAGATCCGTCACGGAAGCACCGCAAAGAAAGGCACCACAGCCACTATGCCCACCACTCAACACTCAAACCTCGTATTCTCCCTAGTACCACCATGCACTACTCGCATTTATCTAGACCCGTCACTGAACTACCACACAGAATCACACCACAGCCACCATGCCCACCACTCAACACTCAAACCTTATCTCTTCTGGCCATTTCGTCACCACACAGCCACCATAACCACTACATCACACAGCCACCATAACCACTACATCACACAGCCACCATAAACCACCCTCCAATTGCAACCCACGATGGCCGATCTAACCACTGTAACCATTTTAAACAAAAAAAAAAAAACAGAGAGAGAGGTCTGGTAGGTGAAGAGCCTCAACGTCTCTGTGTATTCTTTGCGGAATCCATGAAAAACCGTCCATCTTGAAGAGATCTGGTAGGCGAAGAGCCTCGATCTGGTAGGTGAAGCCCGGGCATTCATCGATTAGAATCCATCTAGCAGTCTCTCATCCTGAAGCCCATCTGGCAGTCGCCCATCTTGAAGCTCAGGCATTCATCGATTGGAATCCATGTGCAGGGCGGCGGTAGATGGGGAAGATCGTTGGAAAGGGGGGCAGCAGTAGACGGGCGGCGGTAGATCTCGTTGGAAAGGGCAGAGAGTGGAGGGGGGAGAGGGAGGCGGGGGACTTTGTCATAAATGTAGGGTAGAAAAGTGAAAATAAAAATGATATAAATACACAAATCCGACAAAAAAAATAGCTAAAACGAATTGTGAAAATATTAAAAGTACAAGAATGAATTTCTGTCTGAATACTAAAATCTTGAAAACAAATATAGAATAAAAAAGTGAAAATAAAAATGATATAAATACACAAATCTGACAAAAAAATAGCTAAAACGAATTGTGAAAATAATAAAAGTACAAGAATGAATTTTTGTCTGAATACTAAAATCTTGAAAACAAATATAGAATAAAAATTGCGAAAAAAATTGTGTAAGCGTGCGGGTGGGCCCTTAGCTTTTTGGCTCCACGTCAATTCCTCGCATTCCAAGAGCCATTCTAAATTGGCTCTTGCATTTTGTTCAAGTGACTGGGCATCGGGGTGGGGGAGTAGACTTTGAAAGTGGAGAAGTTGAGTTTGGGTATTGACAATTTGGTTTCCAATATGTCTAAATTGTGCTTTATTCCATTGAGCTAAACGAGTCATCATAATTGTTCTCCACGAGATCACTTTGAATAAATCGTGGGCTATCATCGTACTGATAGTTTTTTTTTTTTTATAATAAGATAAGTGCATTGATATAAAAAGACGTAGAGTTTCATGATTGAGGGCCTTATAACCATACATATTATCAAACCAAAAGAGAAATCCTACAAATTACAGAGCAGGCCCCATGTCAAAAGCCCATTGATACGTATCTTTCTTATATTTCTAAAAAAAAGTTGGAACCAACCCTGGGGATAACTTTGTAGGGGGGCACAGTCTTCTCTCGTCCTCTTGGTGACGATGTTTTGGATGGAATGACTTTGAAGGGGGAACGAACCCCCAACACTTGGATGGCCTTGCGAGGAACGAACCAACGGTTCTAATTTTCAATAAAACAACTCGTACTACTAATGGTGTCAAATTAGCTCGAAATGTTGATTCTCACATCTGGTACTTAAGGTGTCAAATTATCCTCACCATATGTATTTGAGGTATGAGTGTTTCTTTTCGACCTTCGTTTGAATTATTGTTATGATGATTGAACTTATTGTATCTATAATTTGTTAATTACTCTCTTCCATTCCATCGAACTTTTCACGTTTGACTTTTTGGCAAATTTTTATTACAGATTTAGTACATAAAAATTTTAAACTTACTCATTGTTTGTACCCAGCTTGGCTTGTTTTATTTAACAATACTTATTTAACCTATATAATTACTATCTGACTTCAATTTGATGTTTATATGGAACTAGATCTATTCCAACAATTCATAAAAAGTTGAGCAAAAAAATGATGGAATTGAGATAGGATTCATAACTTGGCCTTATTAAACCCAGTATTCGTGTATTTGTCATATAACTCATACATGTGCAAAGCATGAGGTCAAAACTAGTGAAAGGGAAAGAACAAAAGGGAAGATAAGAGCAGAAAAGTCTCCAACGTGTGATACTACTACAAAATGAGCACCAGCGTTATTTATTTTTTGGCATTTTAATATGTGTTCTAAGTTTGCAGCATCCCTTAATTAGTATATTAGTTTGAATGCCTGCGTCGCAGGCGGGAGTGCAAGGTTACCTCAATCGGTATCTTGTTTAAAGGAACCATAAAATTAGTAGAATATTCCTCAAGTCGGATAATAAGCAAAACGGTTACAATAATTTGATCTTGGTAAATAAATAGAGAATGCATTCGACTCGTTAAAAGGACCACGACAGCACTAAATTTTCACCCATAAGATTACCAAGACGAAACAATTAACAAGTATAAACAACTTATTAAAGTATCCAACAATTAATTATGTGCACTATCACAATTGCCTTCGTTCATGAAAATTTTAATCCATGGCTTCAAGAATCAAGATGCCCTCCCAGTAACTTATGGACATTCATTTATACAAAGAACGAGAAAAAAAATAAATGTAAAAACAACAATTTCTACTACTCTTTTGGTGAAGTAATACCACTCTTTTTACATGAACAGAAATCTAGCACAAATATTAAGCCAAGAGACAACTAAAATACGTCGCTACATTCCCTTGTAAGAGTATGAAACCTAAGCCAGGAAACAACTAAATCAAGCTAATCAACACAGAGAATTTACTTTGTTCGAAAAATCTCATTCCCTTGAAACAAGTAGGATACATGGGTTTTTGTAAAAGATTGTGTAACTAATTTAAGCACAAAACACCGGAAAAGATACCCAAATAAAAAAATAATAAGAGAATGGAAAAAATATCAAATATATGTACATATACATACTAATATCGAAAAACTACATACTAATATCAACAAACCACGCTTATAAAATGGCTAAATAGCATCTATTGATAGTTTTGGTAAAAGTGTGTCTGAGAAAAGGTAGAGAGGTGATACGGTAAACAGAATGCACCCACCGCCACCTTTCACCGCCAGCAACTACGGTGATAACCGTCGAACTTCGCTGCCAAAGGTAGTCGATGTCGACCTCTACCTAAAACAGTCACCACTGGTCTCCCTGCCGTGGCACCTACCGTCGTCGGTCTCACCATTGATAGCCACCGTCACTTTTAACCATCCACCATCCCTTTTATTTTTTTTATAAGATAAAAAAAATTCTTACTTTATTTTGATCAACTTATTCACACACAAATATAGTCAACCAACCCGGTCCAACCCAAGCCAACGAACTCAGTTGTTTCTTGGGTTAAAGTGGATTGGATATAAAAGTGCATGTGTGTCTACCCAGGTCGCACCCCAAATCGTTGCATAACAAGTAGAAACTTTACGAGATCATGATTTCACTGCGCTAACAAATAGGCAAACTTGTATATCTTGTGAGGTGGCAATTGTTATCAATACTATTATTGAGGTTGAAGTGTTTTTTAAACTTTCAGTTATACTCCTATTCATACTATACTAACTTTAAAATTAAAAAAAAATGATCAAGGTCATTGTTAGAAAATTTCTTGACATTTAAGAAATAATTGCTCCACTCAACTACAATTTCAACTCCTAGCCAACCACTCTATACGTATGTTCAACCGTCAATATTTTTACTCTATTCCTACTCCTCATATTTTCTCGGTCTCCATTTTAATGATAAACTCAATCTCTTTTTTACATACCTTTTATTGTTTTATTGATTAGGTTCCCGTATATTTTCTTTGATTGTACATGCGTCAAATGTGCCTACGGCCCTAATAACAAGTATATTTTTCTCTTGACACATCATCCATTCAATAAATAATGGTTAACTTTTTTAAATTGTTTAGCAAATATCAACAAAATTCTATATAGACCGTTGGGTCAAGTGAACTTCTCATATTCGTTTGCCAGTACACTTTTTTCTCACTTTTAACATGCAACGGTAACACCTTTTATGTAACATTCCGGAATTTTTTAAAATGCTAACATTCAATTGATCGATAACACTAAGACAATAATGTATGTATAGCGACAATCAATGATCGCTAAATTTTTCAATGACTTTTAATTAGTGATACTAAAAAACCTTACTAACAATTATCGTTATCAATTATTACATTATATAAAGAATCGCAACTATCTTCCAATAGCGGCCAAAATTTATTATTATTTTTTTATATGATTGTTGGGTCCATACATGACCCGGATCCAAACCGGAGAATAAGCAGGGTAAGTTAGTAAAGGTTCCGTTTGACAGCACTTTCAGTTTTCAAAAAAAAAAAATCAAAACAAGTTTAATTTTTTTTTTTACAAAAACAAGTGGGTGTTTGATAGCTCATTTTAAGTTTTTTTTTTGTTTGAATACCCAGTTTTTATTTTGAGTTTTTTTGTGGTGATTTACAGTGGCGGTAGAGGGGCTTGGCAGTGGCCGACGGTGGTGGTTGTCGGCCGCCGGCAGTGGCAGGCGATGGTTGCCTGCGGTGGCTATCGGCCGACAACAGTGGCCAGCGGTGACTGCTGGCCTACGGTGGTGGGCAATGGCCGTGGGCGGTGGCTGCCAGCGATGAAAGGGTAGTGGTGGTCTCAAAATAAAAACTAAAAATAAAAATCAAAACTCATTTTTAGAGTTTTTAAAAATAGTCAGAATTTAAAACTAATTTTTTAAACTGAAAAAAAATGAAAACTCAAACTCGTTTACTTTTTTTAATTTACAAATTTTGAAAAAAATTAAGTGTCAAACAGGCCATAGTTAATACCACCGCGGTCTTTCCCGTTTCCCGTGGGTTTGGTCCGAAAGCGACTGATCCGGTTAGTTTTAATATCCGGTCCTTTCAACCTCCTCTCTGCACAGTGTGGGCAATAAATACGACGTCTTTTACACTTTCTCCTGTATTTTTCACAAATTACAACGCATCGCACTTCCCGGGGATTGCTTCAACCGCACACCCCCACTATACTCTCGCTCACCAAACCCTTTACTTGACTCCTAATCTAACTAAATAAATCCACTGTTAATCTTGATTAGTTAATCATACCTGAATTGTTACAAGAAGGCCGTGATTTTTGAGTGTGTGGAAGAGGCGTAGAGATGGAAGTCGAGCGACCGCGGCAGGACAATCCGGCGATGATCTTTGATGAGGCGTCCATGGAGCAGAGCAAGAGCTTTGTGAAAGCTCTGCAGGTTCAGTTTCCTTCCGTTTTCTTTCATAATTAGATCTGATGTTCAGTGTAGTTGACTTTCTGTCGGATTTTCTGTTTGTTTGCCGAGAAGATCGGGCAAAGAGTAGAGAAGTTTTGAATTTAGTTAGGCCGGTGACTTGAATGAGGTCTAGCGTTTGGGAAATTCTGATTCGTATCGTTTGTTGCGTTTATTGTGAATTTAGTTTGATGATAGGCATTGTAGATTGCACTGCATTTGAGCTCTGTAAGTTGACCTCAGTACTTTTGTGGACTGTGGTTGAAATTTGTGTTCTGGAATCATTAAGAAAGAATGCGATATATTGCTAAATTGTTACAGAGTAATGCATTCATGCTATCTGTGTGCTGCAAATTGTGAAGATTTTTGGTAATAAATTAGTGTCATCACGTATGATCAGACTTTTTATTTACCTTCGAATATCGTAGAATTTTGTATGTAGGAAAAGAAAGTAAGCTTGATAAACCCTTGTTTACGTTTGTGGATCATTGATGTAAGCAACGAATAAGCCAAAATTATAAAGTGTGTGGGAACCTGTATATTTTTAGTGAGGAACTACTTTGTTTATCCAGAGACTTCTTGACCCACTGGCACTTGGCTGAAACTATAGGAAGTAAAAACATGGATTTGAGAGAGTTGAAGCAGAGACCCTTCTGTTGCTCTACTTTTCATAGGTCGATTATTGTTACCTCATTACATCAGCTTCCATATGTTTAGGACTATTGGGTGCACAACTTTAGTTTTCATAGGGTTGATCAATTTCCACTTCACAGTTAGTTGTGGAGAAGATGCTTAAATTGGTGCATTAACCAATTGACATATTTGGTGGGAACGAGCATCTTTGGAAGCATTCTAGGTATCTTGGGAAGTAGTAATCCTGCCATCACAGAGAATTAGTGAATTTTTTTCAAAAAGCTGCCTAAGACCAAATGGCTTAAAGCTTAGGGGTCAAATGTGGTCTTTAACATACATATCACGGCCTTTCATCATGGGCTTGTTCTCTCTTATCTGATAGAAGTGGTATCAGAGCTGAAGGTTGAGAATCTTGAGCAAGCGGTGAAGTAATGGTCTGGTGGCTGTTGTGAAGGAATTCATGCGGGCTTTTTCGAGTCACGGTAACTTGACCATGAATCTCAGAGGAGTTAGGTATGAATGCTTGGTTTATGCTCTTGATAGTGTGGCTTTTCATGAAAAATGGGGAACAAAATGATTGGAACCGGACTTTTCTGCGCATAAAAATGAGGGTGCAGTACTTGTAAGAACTAGGTTAGCGGAGCACATTGGAGTGGTAAAGCATAGGCACTTGAAAGGGTAGTTCAGCAGGTGCGAGATGGGTTGCAGTTGACAAGAGAGGTTCCCACAGTCGAGTGGCAAATTTTTTTTGAAACCATATGTGACATTGGTGTCACACATTATAAACAGAAAGTTTAAATGTAGGAGTGATGCTCACAGGTGGACCTGTGATTTGATGGCTGAAGCTTTTGAGTCAAAGTTGGACATCTTAACCAAACGATTTCCAACATGGACTTGCTTCACGTTTTCTCTAAAAGTATTATTACAGAAGTAGGGCCTCTTCAAGTGCTAAATTTTTGGTACAGACCCACATGGGCCTTTTTTAAGGCACAATTGCACTAGGGTGGATTTAATAGAGGAAAGGCTCTGGCCTGAGGGTGGTGATTGGTGTCTTAATGTATTTTTGCTCAGGCTTACACTTGAAGTGTGTACGGTTATTCCCACATAAAAGGACTAGTACTTGAAGGGGTGATTACATGGTTTGGACGAAGACATAATAGCTTTTGGGTTGAGCTGGGTATTAATTGATTCACCATCGCCCCAATATCAGTTGTGTTGCTTCTCTGAGCAACTGTGTAGTTTAACAAGGGACTGGCCTTCCTCTGCTTCTGGGTCCAGATACATCCAAATGATCCTTTGAGTGTTCCTTACATATTTTTGCAGTCCCATCAAATTCTTTTTCACAGCGGTTTCATCCAGTCGGGTTAATCAAGACGCAGGTGCATAAGCCCGTGTTTGTATGTTGTACTAATTCCTTATTTTAATGCAATAGAGGTCAAACTTTTTCAAAATTGATTAGGTTTTACAAAGAAGTGCTGCATTTTTCTTTCTCGGATTGATAAATCCAAAGAAGAACTTATTAAATATAAACAAACGGAACAGCTATTTAAAGAAAATCATACTTTTAGCAGAGAAGAGCACAATAACTAGTCTAGGCCCTAGGGTAATACCATAAAATTTCTTTGGCAACAGCTTTTCTTTATTTGAATAATACATTCTTGATTTCCCCTTGATCCATTTGAATGTTTTGGTAATTTTACTTGCTATACGTAATTGCTGCAGCATCTACTGCCAAGTAGGTTATTTGACAAGGCTGTTAGTTTCAGGTTCTCGCGTTGATATCCTGATCGATTCTTGTGCTGCTTCTGTTTCAGGAACTTAAAAACTTAAGGCCTCAACTTTATTCTGCTGCAGATTATTGTGAAAAGTCTTATCTTCACAGCGAACAGAAACAGATGTAAGACTACTTCCATTACAGGTTGAACTTCCCGTGCACTGACTGCATAATTCAATGTTATTTTAGAGAAGGTAACTATCCAGATATTTGTTGCACCCATGCTTACCTAGGCTAAAGAAATCTTAGTGATTGATGCTTCCTTGCAGAAAGTAAAAATTATAAAGAAAACTTACAATTTGAACTCTTTACCTAAATTATATGATATGCATTTAAGTTCATTGGATTTTGTTGCAATAGTTAGGGTGAAGCTCTTCTGCATTGACTGGTTTCTGATATACGCAACCCATATATAACATCATCTCATATTGAGCTTCATGCGTGGTGATATATTAGTATTATCCCCTGCCTAACTTGAGTGTTGCATGTATCGTAGTAGGATGATGGTTCTTGCTTGGTGAGTAATACAATCCTTCATCTTATGTAGCCTGTGGTTCGCTCAGCATAGAAGTAGGATTTTTTCTGCTCTCCAAGAAAATTATACTATTAAAAATGAATCCGGTTAATCCTATATCATTTGTGTAGTTACTAATTGTGACATTACTTGATTCACTCAACTTCCTTCCACCTCTGTCTTGTGTGAAATGTCATGAGTTGATAAAGTCAAAACTCAAAAGCTAATCGGTTGCATATTGCGCTTGGATCTCATAGAATTTCTTCTACTGGAAGTTTAACTTGAATTGTATTTTAGGGTACTGGACAACCTGAAAGATTATGCTGTTCGAGCCCTTGTCAATGCTGTTGATCATCTTGGCACCGTTGCTTACAAGTTGACTGACCTCCTTGAGCAGCAAACTTTAGATGTTTCGTCGATGGAGCTAAAGATTTCATGTTTAGATCAGGTAAGATTTCAGCGCTTGTCTTAATTTTTCGGTTGGGGTGGTGGGCGGGTGGATTTCTTATTTTTAAGAAGAGTATTGTCTTGGTAGACCCTGAATATATTATTGTTGATGTAAAGCAACTTTTGACATGCCAAACATTCACGGTTAAGGAAGGTCTGAGGCAGCAGCAGTTATTAGCAATCATTCCAAGGCATCACAAGCATTACATCTTGCCCAGTAAGACCAACTGTAACATAGTTCTTCTGGAAGTGCTGATCAGTAAATGAGACAAATGATCATATTTTTTCACTTTTTTCCCTTTATTCTTCTACCAATTGGCTGCCAAACTAGATTCTGTCAACAAAAAGGTGCACTTTAGCCCACACATACAGACTGATGCTAGGCAAAGTCATATCCAAACAAGACCTCGCCTTTTTCCTGGAGGTAACTGATTTTACAGATGATAAATGCTCGTTCCTGTCATTTTTGCATTGGTCTGAGTCTTATACTAAGTCGAGAAAAAATGTACGTGCTACCACTTGTGCAATGCTACGTATTCACAGGTACCCCGGCAGCCAAAACTTTATCGTGGCATTTAGCATCAGAAACCCAGTCTACTTTGAAAGGGAATCGTACATTTACTAGGTTAGTTACTGGAACTTTAGCATATACTCTGATAATGCAACTTTACGAAAGTAAAAAGTATAAGACTTCATGAGGAAAATTCAATGAATAGTCTGACTCTTTTTTTGGTTTCTGTAACCTATTGAACTGCCTGTAACAATCCTGTTAATTAAGCCGGTAGTTATCTAATTAAAAAAATTATAGGGATATCTATCAAGTTGCCATATGACCCAACAATATAGTGCTTTATCACTAGCCCTCATGTGCAAGCCCCTGTCGCACATGCACAGATGTAGTTTGGCCACCACGGCACACACATAATAAGGTGCTCAACAGGGCAGAAAGATAAAGGGGTCCCACTGAAAGCTAGGAAACTTGAATCAAAGGCCTCGCCAAACTAGAACTCTGATACCATGTTAAGATGTCATCTGCCCCAAAATCATAGTCTAGTGTAAATGGGCCTAGGTATGCATATCATGCTTTAACAATCTCCGACGGATGTCAGAGTTTTTTCATGCTTGCTTATCTGTGCAGCACTGAAGACCCAAAAGCTTCTGGAAGAACTTCTGGGATATTCCATTTGTTAGGTATGAAAGTTTTTTCTTAAGTTCTGCTTTTGGCGATGGTGGATACCATTAAATGCTTCTGTTATATCTTATATGCACATACAGATGCTGAAGAGGGGGCCTGGACAAAATCCTCAGCAGCTTATCATCAGTTATCCAATGCCGGACCTGTTTCAGGTGCAGCTATGCAAACATTGGGTGTTGCACGGCGGGTAATCTCAAAATCATCACAAACTCGGACATGCCTTTCATTCCTCTGACATTCATGCGTGGTTATCTGAATGATAATGGACAGCCAAGTTCATCATAGCATATAACTTCTTGTCATATTACTGATTTCAGTTGGTTGGCTAGTTATTATGTGATCTGTTTTTCTTTTTTTCATATTTTTGCTCTATTCTTAAGACCATCAAATGTACTAGCATTGAAAAGCTTGGCTTCAATGTGGTTCTCTCCAGTGTTTTGGTATTGGATAGTCTCTGTACAATATAGTTATAGCATGAGCCTACCATATGCCTATCTGTTAATGTTCTTTTGGATGTTTGAATTGCAACCCCATGAGTTTGAGCTGCAATTTTATTTAGGCATGAACTGTATGATGCTTCTTAATTTTTGTTGTGTAAGTGGAACTTACAAATGCTTGTTAGTAGGACATTGGAAAAGTAATGGGATTTGGAGTTATGTAATTTACGTAATCAAAAAAAGCATAGTGAGAGTTAAAAGTAGTTGGGGGAAATATGTAGTGCTGTTTTAGAAACGTGAATTAGCTGCAATAAGGATCTTTACTTTAGCCACTGGCTACGTGTAAGTTTAATTTTGTTATTATTATGGTTGATTTCTGCCCAATTACTTTAGAAGAGTTTGATTCAAAAACCAGCATCAGTTTCAAATGGCTCTAATGATTATAAATTAGAAGCAAATATGTAACAGCAGTGCCCGCATCCTATATGAAGAAATAATCATCTCTCCTTGTAGGGTTTTGGACTCATTGACAAAATTTTTAATAGAAGTCTGAGCAGGCTTATTAACCAGAGAAAGGAAAGCGAAAGAGAGAGAGAAAGGGATTGGAGCATGTAAAAAGATGGGCATTTTACACTACCTAGCGATTAGTATGACTTGAAAATTCGTGAAACATCAAACTCTTGTTGGACATGAACATGTTGACCATTATGTTACCACTAACCAGCAGTTATATGAGGTTATCCTACCACACGAATTGGGTGGAGATCATGGTCATGATGTTCTGCTTGAGACGTTTCTATAACATTCTGGCTATGAAGGTGTAAAACGCAATTATTTCATACCATTTACAAAGAAACCAGTAGTAGCCTTGGTTGTAGGAGGTAATATGTTACTGAGCACAAGGGGGTTGGAAAGATTGCAATCGCATAAAGCTAACCGTGATCAAGGCAAAATGAACTTGAGGAGCACTGCCTCTTGAAGATTTTTGACATTACAAGATGGAAGCTTAGAGTTAGAGGAACATCTCAGATGTCAGTTGTGAAACTGTGGATAGTCTTTGCAGTCACTATTTATGTAGTGTTCCCAACCTATTTTGGTCGCACTCATGGGCCCACTATGGGTCCCGTTTTGTGCGACACGTCACTGTAGTCAATGGTCAGTTGTTAAACACTTCCAACCGGTCAAAACGTGCACGCTCAAGTCACCTGCATTTTTTGCCTATTTTACGATTCTTCGTCGCTAAGAAATTAGTTTTTTGCAACCCGTGGTCGCTAGCGTAGCGACGATGGCGCGCCTTAACTCACGCAGACGCATTTCGGTCGGTCGCTCACCTTCCCCCCTTAGGGGTCGGCCGCCTTCCCCCTTAGGGGGGATTGACCTCGTTCACCACATGCTTGCTCCATCTCTTTTGCGTCGGCCATATGCTATTGAGGGCGTGACCCGCGCGCCGTCCGGGAAGCCCACCTGCCCCGCTCCCCGTTGTCGAGACGTCTGCCGATGGCGGCTGCACACTCCCACTTCCAACTTCCATCATTACCAGATATTTCACTCCCCTTTTTGTGCAACATCAAGCACCTCCCACACCACCTACCCCTAACTCTACCCCCTTCTCTTGAACTTGACCGTCAATCATACTGCCACACAGAACTCGTCTCGCTCGCCATCTTCGGGACGTCCATCGCCCACGGCTGTGCACCGTTTCCGCGCCGCTAGTCACCTCTTGCCCATTTACCATTCATGCATCACGTACCGAAGTGAGGCAAAGTAGCAAATCCCCAGACTAACTCCTGCCCTCGACACGATGCCCACTTCCGCAACAGCCATCGCTTGCGCCCATGCACCACTTTCATAACATGTGCCATTGGCATCAGGTGTTATCTCGTGACAGGTGTCGCCGTGCCCATGCGCCACTCTCATGTCTTGTGCCGTTGGCATCGCGCCTATGTGCTACTCTCATGTCTCGTGTCGTTGGCACCGTGCCCGTGCGCCACTCTCATGTCTCGTGCCTCTGGGCACCGTACTCAATTCAACACACTATGTGCCCCTGCCGGTGGATGTAGAACATGCTTCGACCCACTCTCCAGAGTGTGCAGCATTTCGAGGGGCTCTGCTCATAATGCACCGGCATGAGGACCATTCGCAACGGGATAGGCTCGCTACCACGTCACTCTCACGTTATTAGTGATCGTCGACGCCCCATGAACGATGATCCCTTGGTCACTCCGTGACGGGAGCAGGTCTTCGGAGGACATCGCACCTAGTTCGCCTGGCAGTCGGGCACAAGGACCCTCCCTCACCACTATTAGGTTCTCTCCGCGTCTAGATTCAGTGAGGTAGGTTCTCTCCGCGTCTAGATTCAGTGAGGGCTTTGCTAAGGCAAGGGATTCACACACTTTTCTCATTTCACAAAAATCATTTTCTCACTGTAGAATCCAGAGCTACTGATTCTAGAGAGAAAAACATAATTGGACTGTAACATTGGATGTAACATCGACCGTGACATTGGACCTTGACGTGGACCCTAGCTTGGACTGTCGACTGTCGGTCATGTCTGTCTCAGCCTCGTCTCCGCAACACTCCCACTCCTCACGGCTTGTCTGGGAAGCTTTGCTCTCTCCCCTTATTCCACCCTCATTGCGTCTCACTTTGTACATCTGGCAACTGACTCGGACTATATCCTTTGTGACACCTCCACGTAGCTACGAACCCACTTTTCTTGGCATCAAGTACTGTGAGGCACCTCTAGAAAAATCAGTTGGTATTTCTCCTTTTAATAATCTGATTATAAAACCAAATAGAGCTCATGTTCTTTATATTTACCTATTATTTTTGTCTGTTCAGTTAAGTGATGGTTGTGCTAAGATTATCAGCTTGTTTTCATTAGCTGGCCATCTAATTGGTCTGCTTATCTCTAGAGTATCCACATCATTGGTAGGGTTATGGGTTCTTATACAATTTTCCTTATGACGGTTTTTATGACTGGGCCTCTACGTAGTTAGCGTAAAAATACATCTGTTCTATGTTGAAGGAATTGCCTTCCCTTCAGGAGTCTATGGCCCTTCCTGGCTTGATAAGCCCTCAGCATGAACTTGCAAACACTGCTGCAAATTCGGAGGATTGTGTAAAGTTTGTACATCTGATAGTCAGTAGATGTTTGCCGCTATAATTAGTTCATACATGTGTAAAAATACTTGCCACTATAAGTATTAATCTTAGTTGCACAAAGCGGGGGCAGGGGCCGGGGAGCGTAAGCACCAAGAACAATCTGAGGTTGGGAGCGACTTGAATAATTAAATGCGTAAAGAGTATTATTATTTGTTTAGTATAGTTTACATAGCCAGCAACAATAGACAAGGAGGCTTTAAGGACTTGAAGGAGGAGAGAAACAAGGAATTGAGTTGAAAATGGCTTGATTTTCAGGTATTTTTTCACTTGTTCCATGCTTTTCTATCCATCTAACGGGATCGAGTTCCCATATTAGCTTTGGAATGAGATCCCATGGAGCTCCTAACTTGGGATCGCAAAAGCGAGTTTTCGAGAGAGAAACGTCACCTTATTAGGAGTTTCCTGCAACTAACTATTAATCATACATGTTGTGAGGACAACTTCTGGGTTAAAAGCTTACTCTATTATAGGCACAAGAGCTGGAATTGTTTTACATTTTCTCTGTGCCAAAAAAGCAAACAGGTAAATTAGCAACTCTTGTTGACACTTGACGGTAGGCATTGATTGTTGGTATGCAAAACAGTAAAACAGTGGGTCCCAGCAAGTAGTAGCAAGAAAAAATATCAGCTGTTTTAATATCATTCCTCTTCTTCATTTAGTTTCCTGATTCAGTTTTCCTGCTATGCAATTCAAGTATGGTTGGGGTTAAAACCACGCCCTTTTTAGCTAAATCCACCCCTCATTTATCTCTGAAGATGCGTGCGGATTGAGAAAGTTATGTGGGGCTTGTTATGGTGAGCCAACCATCAGTCGGTCTATTTATCTGTTAATAATTGGTTGGACTTGTACAGACTACTTCACAAGTTTCATTGTTGGTTGCCCTATTCTTTGAAGTAAAACATTGTTTCCTTTGCTGAAACTTGTACTCATCCTAGTTTATATATTGAATTAGAAAACCAGACAGCTTATGAGAATTGATTTCTTGCAGGATCCTTTGGATGGCTCCAAGCCTTTGACAGCGTTCAGATCTTTTGACAACCCAACTCGACGTGAGGTTGTCCGCACCCCTATTCGCAGCAAGAGCATGCTATCGGCATTCTTCGTTAAACAAAAGACATTGAAGACAGGTGCTGTTTCATGACACCCTCGTTCAAGCAAGTGAATACCGCCACTTAAATCTGCACTTTCGCGTGCAAGGAGTTGCCACTGATCGTCTCTTGAGCTTCTTTCTGATAGGTTTTACTTTGTCTTTCATCAATTGCCATAACCAAATCATCCTCTGTTTTCCAAACCCTCTGTCCGACGACCTAATAACAAGCATGTGTATATGAGCCTTGAGTGAAAATACCGAGGATTGTCTGGTTGAGTGAATTGTTGAAACAGTATCAGTATACACATCTTTGCGCTCACCATTGAAATTCCGCCTGATACGATGTTGATGTTTGTTAGCGTCCATATTAATGCACACTTGATAATTTGGTAGTGCTAGTGTGAAGTTGTTTATAACGGTTCTGGGAAGGTCGATGTAACATTTTTTTCTTCTGGGGTCTCTAAAAATTAGATAGTGATATTTGTGCTTTACTCTCGTCTTCTTGTGGAATTTGTTTCTTCTGGGGTATGAAGGGGAACAATGAAAGGGCCGAATGGCCCTAAGACCGGAAGGAATGTAGTGCAAGAAGTACAAGAAATGCTCATGTTTAGTTAGTCGATTTTATTTTTTGTAAATATGAAAAGATTTTGTTTGTTTATCATTTTCAAATTCAACCTTCAAAATAGCTGAATTCGTTCTCCGTGCCCCAATTCACTTATCAATTACTAATATTCCTTTGGTATGAGACCATCTTTGATTAGGTTGGAAATTTGTATCTAGACATCGTAGAATTGTTTACATTTAATTCAAAATATTAGTTAAACAGTCGTATGTTTCTTGTATACCGCAAACATATATAATATTACTCTCGCTGTTTTACATAAATTTGTATCTTAACATCGTAGAATTGTTTATATAAATTGATTAACTAAAAATACTTATATAATCTTTCTTAATTAAAAAAAAGTGAGCAATTTTTGTGGGACGACTAAAAAAGAAAGTATGATCAATTTTTGTGAGATGAAGAGAGTACATCTTTTGACTCTTTGCTATTTACATTATGACCTTTTTGAAAATATCACAATGAAATGAAACGTTCTTATAAAACAGATTTTTGTTTATCTCACTTGGACGAAAGTTTGAAGCAAAGCGATTATCATCGTAGAAGAAGTGGGCCTAAAAAAAACTCGAGGGTAGTGGTACCTCTCTGATAGGGGTAGGGGGCTTTAATTGCTCGAGACGGATCTGAAGGGAAAGTTTTAGAGATGTCAAATGGGCCAGGTGGCCCGCGGCCTGGCCCGGCCCTCCCCGTCCCGTTTTTGGCCTGGGCTAGCCCGGCCTGTTTTGGGGCCCGGGCTAGCCCTAACCCTTAGGGCTTGGGCCAGGGTCAAGCTGAATTCTTTGAGAAACGGGCCCGGCCCAGCCCTAAAACGGCCCTTTTTGGCCCGGCCCTAAAATGGCCTGGGTTTGGCCCGGCCCGGCCCGGCCCCGTTAGCCCCCCCCTCCCCCCTAATTTTTTTTCTTTTCTATTTTTTTAAGTCTATTTTATTACATTATTATTTTTTTTGATATTTTGGATCTTTTTAGTTAAATTAATAGTTTTTGAGGTGTTATTGAATTCATATGATCAGTATTTTCTTTAACATACGCAGAAAAGTATGGGTGTGTGGTGACTGTGACGTGTTTTTGATGATTTCTGAGTGGGCTTTCATTTAATGTATTTTACAGAATTTGATTTGTGTTCTACATCACAAGTTAAGGGAATAATTATAAAAACAATTATCATGTATTCTAAACATAAATAAAAATTATGTATTCTTTTTGTTTCAAACCAAAAGAGGTGAATTGAATTCTAAATTTAATTTCATGAAGTGGGTGACGTGTTAAAGAACCTTAAAGAATAATCTCATGTTTCTTTAAATGACCAAAGAATTTGAATGTAACAAGAAAAGATGTTATTTTATCTTCATCGATCTCGTTATTATTTTTGTTTGATCTACTCTATTTTTCTTTGACATTTACAGGTTTTACACCATATTACGAAAGAGATTGAATTTTGCACTTAAAATCAGTATGTATGGGTTAGAACAACTAGTTTTTGTACTTAATCCGTGGTTAATGGTCAATGACATCAATTTGCCTTTTCGAAAGGGGGTTAATTTGTAAAAAATGATTGTAAACTCAATGGTCCGTTTACAAAAACTTTGCCCTTTGTGAAGAAGAAGTCTTTATAATAAAAAGTTGGGAAGAAAGGAAAAAAAAAATTGGATTGGGCCCGGCCCAAGCCCATATATTCGGCCTAGGGCCTGGGCCCATATATCCCAGGTCTTAGGCCCGGCCCGGCCCGTTTTTCATTTGTGAGGCCCGGCCCTGGCCCGATTTCATTGGAGGCCCGCTGGGCCGGGCCGGCCCAAGCCCGGCCCATTGACAACTCTAGAAAGTTTTTTAACAAACTTTGGCTCCTACCCGGGGTTGTAGGAATTTTCTTCCAACTCCATATATAGTTACAATTAACGGTCGTTAAATATTTTTAGTGATTTTTTTTTAACACTATCAGCGACAATCATTAGTAGTATTTTTTTAGCGTCACTAAATAAAAGCCACTAAAAATATTTAAAAATGATTAATTGTCGCTATATAGGGGGTAGAAGAAAGATTCCTCCAACCCGAGTAGTAACCAAAGTTTTTATAATGTCAAGTGACTGTTGTTATCTACCCATAAGGTGAAAGCTTTTCTCTCCATTCCGTGACTGACTTGTTATAGTCAAATCTTTAGGGGCATAACTTTTCTAACGGTAATAGAAAAACTAATAAAAAGTTTGGGTAAATTACACACGGTACTCCTGAGATTTGATCTAAATTACACACGGATCTCCCTATCTTTTTTTATTACTTCCCGTCCCCTGTAATTTGGTATTGTGTTACATAGCACCAATTTCCGTTAGGAAGCCGTGAGAAAATATTAGGGCATCTCTGATTTATTATGATATACCGAGAATGCCCTTATCTTCTCATTCTCCTTAAACTTTTCCTCATCAAGAACACAAGTCCTCTATTGAGAGAAGACATTGCAAGTACCATAGTTATGAATATCATACCAGAGTGCATACCGTTTTGTTCGTGAAATGGTACGTACCGGTACCGCCTCAAAATTTTTATCAATAGTTTATATTTGTAATATTCACGCAAACAATGATATTAGAAACAAATAACTTATTCAATTGAATTACCTCCTCTAAGATTATCCCCTTTTCAACGATCTCATTCGCGAATATTTATGTAAGAACAAGTTTTTTGTTTAATAATAACGCCTTTAAGTTCAAGAATAAATTGTTTCTATGTGTGCGCGAGCGTGCATATGTGTAAAGCATCATATCATATAAATGAAAGAATATGATAAAAACTTACAGATATGAAGTAAATTAAAGTTAAGTGAATATTGATAACTTAATTTATCAGGAAAATTTTTACAAATTGTAATAAATATTATGAGTAAGAGGTTATAGAGGCTTTGATTGGTACAATATAACTTAGAGTGTTTTTCTATTTAATCTTTATATTGTCAATTTATAAAATTTCTAACAAAATTTGTTACTTTTATATTTTTTAAGGAACCGGTACAAAACACAATATCTCACCCGATACGTAGTTTTCGGTCGGTATCACCTGTACCGGCCAGTACAACCAGTACAGAGCATATTTTGAGCGATATTTTGACTTGTACAAAATGTAAGAAATACCGTACCAGTACAAGACAAAAACGGTACGTGCCAGCCGATACGGTATTGATAACTATGACAAGTACTCCATCTTCAAACCCAGAAAAAGATAATCAAGCATGTTTATTAGCAGATCTGTGTAAACCCAAAAAAAATGTAAAATTAATAAAATATCACCACTCGGTTTAACAAACAATTAATTAACCCCTTGACTCAAGCTTCACCTCTACCTCCCTCTTCTTCATGGCCTCCCACGACCTCTACCACCACCACCAAAATGGCGACTCCACCATCACCACCGCCCACAGCCCCTCGTCCAAAAAGCTCAAGCCCACCCCAATCACCCCCTCCGAACTCCTCGCCGAATTCTCCCATCACGCCGCCTCCACTGCCCTCATCAACAACCCCAGGTTCGGCTCCTGCCCCGCCTCCATCATCGTCGCCCAGCGGAGGTACCAGATCAATCTCATCAAGGACCTCATCAACGCTGACCACGTGGACGAGATCTCCGTCTTCGACAGTGCCACCACCGCCGCCACCATCATCCTCCAGCACCCATCACTTGGCCCTTCTTGGAGTCCAACATAATTTATGGGTGACGCTGCTGTCATGCTCCACTACGGCTACGGCACCATCAAGAAATCCGTCCAGCCTTACCTCACCCGCGCCGGCGGTGAGGTAATCGAAGTGAAACTCCTTGAAATCAAACGATGAAATCATAACCGATTTCAAAAAAGCCCTAGAGAAGGGTGAATCATCGCCGCCCAGCGTTTCTGTACTGTGGGGTTTTGTGTGTGTGATAGGCCGTATGTGTGGAATTTTTGGCGTGCAGGCGGTAGGAGGAATGGGTAGGTAGGTTAGGTAAATTTGTTTTTTCATGAAGGCTATTAGTGTCTTTTTATTAATTTCGTTAACCCGTCAAATAAAAAATATAAAAATATAGTGGAGTGTAATGTACAAAGATAGTGAAGTCCGTGTATAATTTAGGACAAATCTCACAGGTGTCGTGTGTAATTTATCTAAAAAAAATTCCGTAAAACTATTTTCTTGTTGACTGAATATCTATCTAAGTAGTAAAAAAAGAAAATGAAAAAAGAGAGTAGAAAAGGAAGTTGGTACGCGGCCCATCACTCCCATGGACCCCACAAGATGGATTTCGCGCGAGCCAAGCCAGTAGCCACCACAACATCGCCACCTCTCCATAGTCCCAGTCCCCTACTGTCCTGAGATCCGTTCCAAACCCTAGAGATTTCCATGTCTTTCGAGTTCAGATCGATTTCAGCAAAACTGAGCCACATTCAATTGCATTAGCCTTGTCTCTGTGATCCCTTCCTGCTCGAATGTCAACATTCCTACACCAAAGGCCGCTCCACAACGTCCTCTCGGACCCATACCCGCTATCCCCTCGATCCCCGTCCAGTAACCCCAAGCCCAGCTCCATCTTCAACAAAACCACCCTCTTAATCTTCCTATCCCTCCTCGCAATCCTCGGCGTCCTCTTCCCATGGGCCGGCGCCCCCATAGCCCTCTTCGTCGGCCCGAGAATATCGGAGTCGAGGTGGCGCGGCTACACTCTGGCCGAGGCGGTGTCGAGCGTGGCCAGGAACGGGAGCGTGATAGTCTGTGCCGTGAGTCAGCCGTACCTCCCGTTTCTGAACAACTGGTTGATTAGTATTGTGAGGCAGGGGCACCACGAGAAGGTGCTCGTTATTGCCGAGGATTATGCGACGCTTTACAAGGTTAACGAGAGATGGCCGGGGCATGCCGTGCTCGTGCCACCCGCTCCGGATGCGCAGACTGCCCATAAGTTTGGGTCTCAGGTACCAGTTGTTGTGTGCTTACATGTGGGTTTGCTCAAGTTTTAGCATATACAGCTGAAATGTGTGATATCTAGTGTTCGCTTTTGCAAGTCTAACTAACCTTTTGAGTACAAAAATTTGTAAACTTCCTGTTATGGGGTTTATGAACGCTGGTAGCTTTAGAATTGTAATACAAGTTGGTACTTTCAGGATTCTCCATTGTTGGTATAGGCCACTTAATTAGCATTAGCGCCTTACATTGCTAAACTCCATGCATAACTTCAACATTGGCATCAATTAGGTAAGTTCAGATGTAGCCTATTTTTGCTTTCTGATCCATATCCTTCATCTTATGCTTATACTGTGGCTTAATCAGGGAGTGTGGTCTTTTCTTATTTACATTGTTTGCAGCTTCCATTAGGATTTTCACCATAAGGTTGACTTAGCAATATTACATATGAAAAGAGAAGCTTGCACCAGCTTTGCCTATCGTGTAACCAGTCCCATCTTGTTTTGAGCCTGACATGGTAGTTACCTATGATGTGACTTTCCATCTATAGATACCATTACCGAGGGACTATAATCTTGCTTATGGTATACGGATATTCTCTCGTTTCTTAGTTGAAGTTTGCGAGCTGAATGCTATAAAAAATGGTAGTAGAAGCTGTTGTTGGTTCTGCGCTTGTAGCACATAAAAGGTCATTTGTTACTGAAACCCTTTCTTTGGATGATAAAACTAAAATATGGTTGTCATTCTGAGAAGTACACCTAACAGCTTTCCTCTTGCGTGATTTTGAGTGTTGATGTATGTTCTAAACAAAAAGGTATGTTCCTTGCTGTTGGCAGTTTTGTCAAACTAGGCTGCATGGGGAGTGGGTTTTTTCCCCCGTTTTCCAGCATCTATGATGTTCGTTATGAAGCCTCTATTAGTCCTGTTCTTATCGCATGCCTTGTGAGTGTAGACTTTGTTATGTTGTTTTGTTGGCTCTTGAAAACAAACGAATTTTTTTCTTGTTGCAGGGATTCTTTAATTTCACATCCCGAAGACCACGCCATCTCCTGCAAATTTTGGAGCTTGGGTACAGTGTTATGTACAATGATGTTGATATGGTTTGGTTAGCAGATCCATTTCCTTATTTGCGCGGGGAGCATGATGTCTACTTCATGGATGACATGACTGCAGTATGTTTGCTTGCTTATTGATCCTACGTATTACTTAATTTTTATTCTTTTCATTGGTGACAATTGTGGAATGAATCTGGTCGGACTTTCTAATGCTCGAGTCAAAAGGGGTATGAGAAAGCTCTGAACAATATGAGTGCGTATTTATGAGAGAACATGAAATAATACGTGGTATGCCCTTTTATATAGCCAGCTGAGTGGTCAGGTTGGCTGGAGTTGGGAGAGATGCGGTAGGCAATGATTTTTCCTGGGTCCTCATCCAAATTACTTGGCATTGAAGTATCATGGCAGGACATGGAGTCCTCATCTTGATTCCTTTGGGGACAAGGTAGAACATATGTCATAGAGTGCTTATCTCATGTACTGGTCAGACGAGGAAGCATTATTCCTTGGTAAGTAATGAGATCTGCTCCTGGTGAGGAAGTTTATTCCTCTTCTTATGACGTGTCAGATCAGGTTGTGCCAGAGTGCACACAAGGACCTATGCAGCCTTGTTGGCCTTGGTAACACGTGATGCATGATGCTTTGTTGCTAGTTTTTACCCCCAACAATGATGATTAAGCATAGCAGCAGCAGCAGCATCCTCATTGTCCTCATCATCAGCATCTAAGGCTTTGTGCCTATGAAGCACGGACACGGGTACAGGTGCGGATACGACACGGGTGCGGATACGCCGATACGGCATTTTGAAAAAAAACAGGATTCGGGTGCGACTAGGATACGGCAATTTTTTATAATTTAAAATAATAAATATTTGTTTTTGAGATATATATATATATATATATATATATATATATATATATATATATATATATATATATATATATATATATATATATATATATATATATATGATGAATCATTTAGTCAATTACTTATAATAAGAACAAATCCATGCAGCTGCACACGTGGACTACCAAAAAGCCACAAGTGGCAAAGCACCACAAATAAGGTTGAGCCAAGTGACAAAGCCCCACACCTAAACTCTGAGCCAAAAGACTAGTAAAGACAGAGTCAGAAGAAGTCTCTGGTGAAAGGAAGAGAGTCAGAAGCAGCCGTTGCCGCTGTGTTCTCCGTCGCCGGAGTTCTCCTTCTTCTCTTTTTTCTTTTTTGTTGGTTATGCCGAAAAGGAAGGAGCCGTTTGATGGCCATCGACGTTGCTGCCTCCGGTCGGTGGCTGCTGCTTCCTCTTCTCTCTTCTCTCATCTCTCAAGCTCTTTGCCGGTGGTCGTCGGTTGTTTCGGGTGGTCGCCGGAGTCTCTAGACGGTCGTGGCTACTTCGTTCCGCTGCCAATGCTCACTCTCAGTCTCTCTCTCTCTCTCTCTCTGATCTGTTGTCTCTCCCCGATCTATTGATTTAGGTTAAATAGGTAAGTGTTTCAGTATTTATAATTTGACCCCACAAAATTCATTCTTTATGGGTCGCCCTGAAAAATCTCTTAAATCTGTGTTTTCATCCCACAAAAATGCGATACGCACCCAATCCGTATCGGAGCAGCACCCGAGCCACACCTGGTAATTAAAAAATAAAAATCATAAATATCGGACACGCACCCGCGCCGCACCCGAAGCGCACCTGCACCCAATGCGCACCCCGTGCCGGTGCTTTACCCTTGGAGCCGCACCTGTGCTTCATAGCTTTGTGCCAAACTAGCTGGGGTCTGCTACATTCCTCCATACCTTTATCTTTTGTACACAAAAATCTTGATTCCTCTACAGCTGTTGCAACTTGGGATATCTCATTTACTCTTGTATATAGGTATCAAAGTGCTTTTCCAACACTCATCTGGCATTTTTATTGTTTTAAATATTTTTAGAAAACTTAGCTAACCCCGTCATCCAAGCATCTCCAAACTGCGAAGGTATACCGTCTAGCTTAATAGCCTTGTATACTCTAGGAAGAGTACTTCACAGCCTAACACATTAACTGCACCCTGCATTAAGTATAGCAAGATAGAGTCATGTTTATAAAAATAAATCTTTTGTGCTCCTCAATTGATGACTAAGTTGAATGAGTCTGCAATTTATAATTGCTGTAGGCTCGTAGTATCTCCTTGCATATGTATTGATAACTATTGATGATGAATGCACTGTTCTCTTATGTCTCCTTGGGGGCAACCAGGTGAAACCTCTGAACCACTCTCATGATTTGCCACCTCCAGGGAAAAAGGGGCGGACTTACATTTGTAGCTGCATGATTTATATGCGCCCAACTAATGGTGCAAAACTAGTTATGAAGAAGTGGATTGAGGAACTCCAGGCTCAGCCATGGTCTAAAGCAAAGAAAGCTAATGACCAACCAGCTTTTAACTGGGCACTGAACAGAACTGCAGGACAGGTGTGCTCTTTTTGCTTTCTAATTGTGTTCCTTGTTTACTTTAATGACATGGTAAACAGTAAATTTTTTGGAAACCTCTAGTCATCTTGAAAAGCAACTTTGGAATCTTGATTAGGATATGCATCAAGGGACACCATGATTCAATTTCTAGATGATAAATCATGGAGACTTAAATGTTGAGCTCTATTCATCAAGCATTTGTCGACCTAGCATGATGCCCATTTATGAAATGAAAATTTATGGATACAATGGTGATGCAGGACAGAGAAAGTGAACCACTTTTGTGTGTTTGGGGGAATTAATATTGATATTGTCTTTCACAAAGAGGAAAAAGCACCTTGGCCCCCTGTACTTTGTCGGTCGTGCATTTGGTCCCCCCCTTTCCAAAAAGTTGTACTAAACCTACACCCACGTCCGAATATCGTTCGCATTAACCAAAATCGTAACGAGACATAACTACCCTCACAATTTTGTTTTTCTCACTTTTAAGTACTTTAAAATCTCTACTTTCCTATTTTTCTTCAATTAGGGTCCAGCATCATGATCCAACCCATCATACCACTCCATTGCCACAGCTATCACCCACCCGTCACCATAGCACGCGGCCACTGCCGCCGCAGCACCACGACTGTCGAAGACCACACCACCGCCGCCATTACAACCATTAACATCAAGAACCACGCCGTGATTGGTGCTTGATCAGAGGTAGAGAAAGTGGAGATGGATGCAGGTTAGTTATGGGGGTTAATAAGAGGGAGAAAGAAGAGATTGGGGTTGGTGGTGGTCGAAGATAGGTGTGGGTGGGTTGTGGTGGTTAATCAAAGGGAGAGACCGAGTGGTGGGTAATTAGAGGGAGAGAAGAGAAGATGGGTTTGCGTGCAGTGTCTGTGTGTTCAATATGTGCATAAAATTTCGTGTGCATGCAGTGTTTGTGTGTGCTTTGTAGTGCAATTGTGTTTGTTCAATGTGTGCGTAGTGTGTGTGTGCGCGTGGTGTGGGTCTAGTTGTGGGTGTGTGCTTGTGTGCTCATGCAGTATGTGTGAGTGTGTGGGTGTGTATGCAGTGTGTATGTGGGTGCTTAGTTGCACAAAGCGGGGGCAGGGGCGGGGGCGGGGAAGCGTAAGCACCAAGAAGAATCTGAGGTTAGGAGCGGCTTGAATAAATAAATGCGTAAAGAGTATTATCATTTGTTTAGTATAGTTTAAATAGACAGGAACAACAGACAAGGAGGCTTTAAGGACTTGAAGGTCGAGAGAAACAAGGAATTGAGTTGAAAAGAGCTTGATTTTCATGTATTCTCTCACTTGTTTCATGCATCTCTATCCAGCTAGCAGGATCGAGTTCCCATCTTAGCTTGGGACGAGATCCCATGGAGCTCCTAACTTGGGATCGCAAAAGCAAGTTTTCGAGAGAGAAATGTCACCATATTAGGAGTTCCCTGCAACTAAGTGTGGGTGTGCATGTAGTATGTTTGTATTTGTATTTGTATTTTTTTTCTTTTGTGGGGGGTGGGGTGGGTGTGTGAGTTTGGGTGTCGATGTCGGTGTGTGCACAATATATGTGTTGGTGTTCGTGTGTGTGCATGTAGTGTGTTTTTTTTTTCCTTTTTTTTTTTTGGGGGGGGGGGGGGGGGTTGTGGGAGATGGGGATGGCTAACTGTGTATGCGAGTGTGTGGGTGTGTTAGGTTGTGCATGCAGTGCGTGCGTGTGTGTTTTTGTTGTGTGTGTGAATGTTGTGTGGGTGTGGTGGGTGATGGGGAGGGTAAGGGGTGGGGGGAAGCCGTGAGGGTGCTGTGCAGATTGCACGTGTTTGTGGGTGATGGGGGATTGGTAGAGTGGGGGGGGGGGGGAGCGTGGGGTACGCGCGCGCGCCCTTTAGAGACTAAAAGGGCATTTTGGTCTTTAAAGGCTGACAAACATTTCCACCCAAAAGATGGGTTAAGTTGAAAGGAAATCCTCCAATGTCCACAATTTCCGTTGTTAGAGGTAGGTTTAGTACATTTTTTTAAGCCAAGGCCAGACCGCAAAACGGTTTTAGTACAGGGGGGAGAGTGCCCTTTCCCTTCGAAAAATCACCTAGTTTATAACATCAAGCATATGTTGCGAGGTAAACCAAATTCATTGAAGGAAATCAAGCCATCACGGACCATGATTGCTCGCACAACTGATGCAGAATTATTTGAGCGTTTCAAGACTTCAAGTAGATAAAGTCAACCAATAATGCAGAATGTATAACTTGTGCATTTCTGGATTTTAATTGAGCGTTCAAGTGCATGAAATTGATGGCCTTGTGAGGTGAACCTTGTTCCATTCTCCTCTCAAGGATTACGCTTCCACCATAGTATAGCCAAGAATGGCAATGATATAATGTTACCTCTACATAAGGGAGTGAGTCTCTGTCTCTGCTCCCTTCTATTGCTTGAGATTAACAATCAAAACACGTGCATCAGGATATCCTCCCCAGGCTTTTGGCCTTCTTGAACGTTAGATCAAGCTTGAAAACTATGATTTTGTCAAATTGAGGCTTTTTGAAGCTGGAACTTCGTGAAGCAAATATCCTTGGTTGGTCATATCGTAGTGTAATTTTGCTCATATACGTACAAAATTGTTGCAGGTGGATCTCTATCTGCTCCCCCAGGTGGCCTTTCCCACGGGTGGATTATTTTTCAAGAACCAGACTTGGGTACAGGAAACCAGGGGAAGGCATGTCATCATTCACAACAATTATATTACTGGTTTTGAGAAGAAAATAAAACGCTTTCACGATTTTGGCCTTTGGTTGGTCGATGATCATGCCCTGGAGTCTCCACTCGGCAGATTATGACAAAGGGACTTCTTTTACATTGAATTAGATTAAAAATACCATCATCTCTGAATCACATCACCAAGTTGAGTGAATGCTGAAGGTGCAACTGTGTTCGCCAATGAGCTCGTCTTTGTGCGTTGCTACAGCCGTGCATCATGAACGAAAGTAGCCATTCACTAAGACTATTACTCCTTATCTTTTCATCATTGTTTGCTACCCTTGACGGAGTGCATTGAAGCATCAATCATATTGTGCCATTTTTGTGCTTCTCTGATATGGATTTATATTGTATTGAGAACAATATGCTGTGAATTCTTCGTATTAATCCTTTTGCCCAGCCAGTTAACGTTGCACATTTACGGTGTTTCATTCTTCATGCTCTTGTGAATGATAAATTTATAAATCTTGCACAAAGTTGGCTGATTATCGAGAGTTCAGCAATCGTTGACTCATGTAATTCATTGTAGAAGAGATTTAGGCCCGGTTCTGTTGACGAGAAAATAGAGGAAAAAGAAAAAGCAAAATTAGGTGTTCATTTGGTAAGAAAGTTGTAGACGTACTTCCTTCAGCTTTTTCAGTAGGATTTATTTCTTTGAATGTTACACCCCTCAAGATTAGTAGGATATTTCAAGAATTTTAAAGGAGGAGATGTTCTTTATAGTTCTTTTATATAATTACATTTCTTCTTTTTTTGAATTTTATATGACATTTCTACCACTCTTTTGTACTTAACAGCATAATGTCTGCATTTATGACTAACTTCCGATAAGTTCAGCTGTATTTACATTCGGGCAATATCACTATATTCTTTGAGTTTAGGGTTAGATTACAGTCAAGGAAATAGTTTTTATAAAAGAATTTGTATCAAATTCGCAGTACGTTGGGCTTTTGTGACTTTAATCAACGATTTTGGCTGACTAGGTATTTTTGTATTCTGAAATTTTCAAAACTACTCATAATAGGTATTTTTACACCGATACATATTTTATACATGTTTCTTTCTCCCCTCTCTCTTTTTCTATTTCTATTCCCCCTTCAACTCCAACCACAACCTCTACTCCACCCCAACACCACCACCAATCTCCCTCACAAACGAGCGCTAACTCCACAGGAGATCCAAGACTTGGAATTCAAACTCAATGTAACGCAACTACACAAGCATTTGATGACTTCAGCCATGGTGAGGTGGTTTTAACAGGAAGTCTGAATCACATTTTGAGGCCATCCGTCTCACTGTCTCCTGTTACAATATCGTCACTATATGTGCGCGCCCATGTGCGCGTGGCGCACACACAGATCTCTGTGTGTATTTGCGTGTCTTGCAGTGGTGATGTGATGGTGATAGCTGGTGCCATGATGGTTGTTGGGGATTGGAATTGAAGAAGGCCAGGTCAAATAACTGACACGAGTGATATTAGGTCAAAACACAATAATCAGCAATAATTTACTGACACGAGTGATATTAGGTCAAAACACAATAATCAGCAATAATTTACTGACACGAGTGATATTAGGTCAAAATACAATAATCAGAAATAATTTACTCATAAACTCTAAGAGTTTTATTATCCTTTTATATTTCTTATAAACTTTTATTGTGAAATGAACTCATCAAAAAAAAGTTAAATGTTGTTTACTTTACATCATCTCGCTTTTCGTGATATATTCTTCACAAGTAAGGTACAAACTTTTTTTCAAATGCTCCGTAAGAGTAAATGCGAAATAACAATATGATAAATGGGATAAAAACATCAGAATGCGTTTGCCGGGAGTCGAACCCGGGTCTATTGCTTGGAAGGCAATTATCCTAACCGTTGGACTACAAACGCATCTTGTGTTCTGTTCATAATAATATATTATTTATAAATAGTTTTTGTATATCAAATAATTCAGTACCGTCGGTGGACTCTCTCTACGTGTGCCTCCAATCCAGTTTATTGTTACAAAAACTCTTCTGACCTCTATTATTGTAAGTTACACCGTGTTATTTTACCTTCATTTTAAAATAACTATGACATATTTTGCAAGGAATGACAACCAAACTTAAGGGGAGAGAAATGTCAATGCACATCCGTGAACCAAAACCATTGAATGGTTGAAAAATGGATTATTCCAGATGCATACGTAGTTAAGGACTATTTATAGCTTTTTTACTTGTATAATATTAATAAGTAAGTTGATTGATTTAGTCAACGCCTCCTAATTTATCCAACTCTTGGACAACTTATTTACATAACTTCATTAATAAAAAAGAATAATGAAATAAAATAAAACTTCATTTGGATTCTAACCCTAAATGTATCCCGACTCATAGCCCTTAATAAAATTCAATTGAAGGAATTACACACGACATGTTTCCTATAAATATACTTAGCACCAACTACCTATTCTTATTACACTCGGCTACACTTTTTATTTTGGGCTAATTACACCTATGTCCCTGAGGTTTGGGGGTAATTACACGCGAGGACACAAAGTTTCAAAATGTAACACTTATGTCCATTGACAAACGGAATACAAAAATACTTAACGGTTTTGACAAAAAGACCTAATTGCCCCTGAAATGCCATTCATTCCTCTCTGAAAATATCTATGTTCTTTTTATCTTTTCTCTCTCTCTCTCTCTCTCTCTCTCTCTCTCTCTCTCTCTCTCTCTCTCCCTCAACAAATCTGATACCAAATTAGAGCTCACCGTTCCTTTTCCGGTGCGCCGTAAAGATTGAAGCAAAATGAAATTTTTTGTCGTCGATGAACCGAGACTGAAGAAGTCTCTTGAAACCCTAGATCTTCGAAGCTTAGCCTACTTAATCGGAATGTTGCGGCAGAGGACGCTAGGCGAGCGGCGCTACTTGTCGTCACCGTCGGCGGCAACTCCATCTCCGATGCTATCACCTCGATTTGCAATCACCATCGCGGTTCTCTCGGCAATGAATCGAAGCGTTTGTCCGGATCTCTGGCAATCACCATCGCGATTCTCAGCAATCGCGATTGTCACCAGCTGCGATCTCATCGACGGTGGTCGAGAGAGAGATTTCGCCGCCGTCCACCACCTCTTCAACAAGCGGGCACACAACGGTTTCTTCAACACCACCGAAACATTCAAGTTCATCTCCTCTCTCATTGAAATGTTCTTCAGGTTCTAGTTTGGGCGATTGATGGTTTGAAAATTTGGATGGCTTTGGTTTTTGTTGCAAATTAAGCTTGATCAGAGCACTGAGCTTGAAACGCAATTTGAGCTGGATTTTGAGTGCGCAGTGGCGGCAGTGTGGGTTAGGGGGTGGCGGCAGCGGCGGCGGCGGAGGAAGAGAATGAACATTAGGGTTTCAAAAAATTCTTAATCTGCAAATTAGATTTTTAGAACCCTAATTTTCAATTGAAAATTAGGGTTTTGAAATTTTGATCTGTTCATTCTCCCCCAAAAATTTGATATGTTCAAATCAATGAAAAAGACATAAGGAACTCACCAATTTTAGGGTTTTAAAACCCTAATATTCAAATCAATGTTTAAAATTTTAATTTAAAAACTTTAAAAATTATTCAATATATACAAGGGTAGTTTTGACATTTAGAAAATACGCATGGATGACATCAGCAAAAAAATACACTTTTTGGACGGAACCCTGACGGATGGACACGACTGATACATTTGAAACACGTTTGGTCACGGAATGTTACATTTTGAAACTTTGTGTCCTCGCGTGTAATTACCCCCAAACCTCAGGGACATAGGTGTAATTAGCCCTTTTATTTTTCCGTTGACTGAGTTAACAATTGATGAAAAGACAGTAATACCCTTGATAAAAATAAATAAATTTATCCAACCCAACCACTGCTCAAAGCAGTTCATCACCTACTCTCGCACACACCACTCCCCGATCCCCAGTGCCCACCCTAACTGCCACGCCGCAACCACCGAAAATATATCCACCAATACCGTGCCACCACCAACAAAAACAAACCAATCGCCGCCAATCTACACCACAACCAGCACTGCCCCCTGATTAGATCTCTTACTCAACCCCATGCCCCCTGATTAGATCATCTGTTAGATCTTTAACTCTTCTTGTCATGGATGATCTCTGGGATTTGATTTTCTAGCAAAAAATGATGATTAAAGGGTCTGCAGATGGTGTTGGTTGTCGGTGGTTGACTGGTCGGCTTATAGTTTGGGTGGTGGTACGGTGATGGATGGCTATTGGCCATGATGGTTGGTTAGTTGTTGAGATTGTGTCAAGGGGTTGGATCTTTGTTAGCCAAGTGTTGGCCGGTTGTTTGTCATGGTGGTACAGGGGTTAAATCTTTTATAAGCAAGTTGAATAGGGTGGGTGGGTGTGTGTGTGTGTGTGTGTGAGAGAGAGAGAGAGAGAGAGTATGGGCAGTGGTGCTTGGAGGGGGGGTGGAGTTTGGAAAGGGGGACGAGGGCAACGACAGTGGTGGCTGAAGAAAGGGAAGACACAATATGAGCAATTTCAATAAATCACAAAGATTGTGTGGTGCCCTAACTTTCATTTACAAATCGTTAACGGATGAAGCTTTCTGTAAACATAACACAAACTATATGGAGCGAAGTGTAATAAAAATAGTTAGTAGGCGCTGAGTGTAGTTATGATAAACTTCAAGGGTGTCGCATATAATTTGCCCAATAAAAAAATAAAGCCATAAAAATCACTAAATTAACAAAACTCCTATATGAGCAATAAACTAAGACCCTTGCTTGACACTAAGCTATAAATTAGACAATTAACAGCCCTTAGCAACTACAAACGAGAAAGCTATTAAACAAAATGAAAATGAACATCAAAATCCTCAAAACTAAACCAAGAAAACTTAACGAACTGAAGAGGCGCCAAGGTTTTGAGTAACCCATCACCCAGACTCCACACCCAATCAAGTCACACCATCTTCGCACCACTTCTGAACCCTGCTCAAGTTTACGTGCACGTGTGCATGAGGAGACTAATGCCCGTGTATCACTCAAGCTTAATATGCCCTTTTTTTGTTGTTGTTACATTACATGGTTCTATACATAGTGTTAGTGTGTGACATGCCCTACACAACCTACACTACACTTGCATTTTGCTAGTATACTCTTATTTGGAGTTCTACAAAGAAAAAGAGTATGCTCAATGTGTCATTTAGACTAAACATGGTCCGTCCGAGAACTTGTGGGGTGATATTTTAATCCGATGATGAGTCGTCAACATTTATTAGAAGTGTTTCACAAATGTAAATTAAATAATCATAAACTTCATTATTTTGAAATAACATCTCCAACGCATTTTATAATTTAAAAAAAAATTATTGTTACGTATCTATGTATGGACGTATGTACATATATAAAAGGAAATCACGTTTATTTAATCCATTTCTAAGCAGCCCATGCCATTGCATCATAATCTTAGAATGAAACTACACCTATGCCACCGGAAATCTCCATCGGGCCTGCCATTGTCCATGGAATTATAGCTCATGCCACTGTCCATGGAATAACGAGTCATGCTAAGAGATGCAACCAACTTTCTTCACTCACACAGTACTATTAAATATGTCCTCATGAATACTACGTTAGCGGGACTTGCATCTGGTATACAACTTTATCTCTTATGGTGGAAAACATTAAAAACTACAATGCATTCTCAATCACAATCTCAAAATCATTTACGAACTTAGTATTTATTTATTTATGACATATCTTCAATAAGCTTAAAAGTTAAATATAAAGTGAAAAAAGAGGTAACCAAGTGGAGGAAGTAAGGAGGAATTTCAGTCGTTACAAAAGAACACGACTCAAGGAGTTTAGTCCTTTACAGACATTTCACCTAAAAACCAGGGGTTAGAAGTCACAACCA
Source organism: Escallonia herrerae (assembly GCA_033070095.1). Classification (NCBI taxonomy): domain Eukaryota; kingdom Viridiplantae; phylum Streptophyta; class Magnoliopsida; order Escalloniales; family Escalloniaceae; genus Escallonia; species Escallonia herrerae. Next base: position 247,434 of record JAVXUP010000600.1, read on the forward strand.
GATTCTCCCTCCTCGTATATATTCAGCATTCACGCACAAACCATGACACATCCCCTATAATATCGCGTCCTCTCACTTTCTTCCCCAAAAACTTTTGACAGCACAATTACGCCACCGTTGACCACTCATGATGACCATGGACTTAATCCACTCGGTGTCTGTCCCCTCTCTCTCTCTCTCCCCACAATTCAGCTCAGTAATAAAACTAGTCACAGGCATCTCTGTCGAATTCTTTAATGCCACAAAACAAAAAGGCTTTTCTGTTTCTTCAAGTTGTATAATCGTCGCACCACTCTGTTACTGCTGAAACCCACATCCCAAAACAGTAGAATATCCAGACTTTTGTGTGGGTTTTGTGTGTTTCTTGGGTGAATTCTTGATGGGACTGTAAATGGGTTCTGTTGAGAATGGTCTGGCAGTGAAGAGAGATCTTCACCTGCTGCGTTCTTCGTCGGTGACTAACGGGAATGGGAGGAACCCATTTGGTCAAAGGCCCAGATCGAGATTGGCAAGATTTGTGCTGTTCAAGAAGATTGACTACCTGCAATGGATTTGCACAGTGGCTGTGTTCTTGTTCTTTGTGGTTCTCTTCCAAATGTTCTTGCCCGGTTCAGTGATGGAAAAATCGGGGGGTTCGGGGGGAGAGAGAGAGGGTTTCTCTGGGGATTTGACATTCTTGAAGGAGATTGGTGGGTTGGATTTCGGAGAAGATATAAAGTTTGAGCCTACAACGCTTATGTTGAAATTTGCAAAAGAGGCTAGAGAAGCAAATATGTCCTCTGGTTCAAGGAGAGGAGTGAGGTTTGGGTTTAGAAAACCCAAACTTGCTTTGGTAAGAATGTTGAAGTTCTATCCTAGTTATTCATCTTTATAAATATTATTCTTGATTGCAATTTGTTTTGCTATTAGCCTGTTTATCTTTGAGTTGTTAAAAGTGTAGATTTAAGTTTGTTGGGGATTCACGGGTTTGATTGGGTTGCTCATTTTCTTGACTGTCTTGAGTAGGTAGCTTGTTAAGAGAAACTTTCTTATCAAGTTATGCTGTTATTTCTTAGTTAATTTTTTATTTTTGCAGGTTTTTGCGGATCTGTTGGTTGACCCACAGCAGATTCTGATGGTTACTGTTGCAGTTGCTTTGCAGGAGATCGGATACGATATTGAGGTAAATTTCACAGTTTATATGTTCATTTGAGTTGCTGTGTACCTTTGAAATCACAGTTATGCTGATAAGTCATAACGATGGCATTTTATCGGCATAGTTTTCTTAAGTAATCTGCACTATATTGTACTTAAAACCGATGGAGTTCTTCTTAAGAGTAGCCATTAGGCTTGCATGCATTGCTCATTCGATAAATATGAAGCTCCACTATGAACATACAAACCTCAACCTCTCATTTGACATTTAAACAATGCATTTTCTGGAAGTGGAGAGGCGGAGGAGGTTACAGTCATGGTTCTAACAAGATATAATAAAGTGCACATAAGATGTGAAATTTCAGAGGTATAGAGTCATTGAGCTTTTAGGGCAAATTTCAATGAAAAGATTGGGACAGAAGACGTGGAGTTTGGAAGGTATGACGCCATTTAGCATGCTAATCCGAGCCAGTTACTGATCAAGTGAAAGCAAATATACAGATGTCTAATTTCAATATTTTACGAGTTAATTTGACCTGTCAAAAGAAGTTATTTTATGCTTTCTAACCCCTTCAAAAGAGTAGCATAGTGCTCGCCATTTTTGTATCTCAGCCACCATGCTTATAATTAACTACCATATTTTTGGTCTGATGAATGCTTTCGTTTTGCTAAATTTTTAAACATTCTACAACTTACTCGGAGAAATAAGACTGTAATGTTTCAAGTCCAAAGTCGACAATTCTGGTAACATTTACCTATGACCAAATAGGGCAGCCTGGCTCATTTGGTCAGCGACCATCACCAATTTTTTACATTTTTTCCTTGCATCCAGATTGAATGCTTAAGATGAGATGTACCCATTATGTTTCCCAGTGGTTTTTGTACAAAGGACATAATTGATAAATTTTTTTGGCGTAGGAGGTGAAAACTAAGTATAATTTGGGTCAAGTGAACAGAAAGAAAGAAACATTGCCAATGGCTCTTAGAGATAAATTTTTTAATTTGACAGTAAGTTCAGGCAAGCTTCTCCACCTATGCTAATATTAGGTATGGAGTTTCCATCTGGGTATGCAACCTTGAACTTCAGTTGGATATTCAGCTCCTGGAAGGAGTTTTTCCATTTCTCTTATAAAAGTAATACTGGAGTTTCTCTAGAAGGATCGATTGGCTGCATAGATGTGGTCTTTTTTACTGTAAAAATCCATGAGCATTAATTCTTAATAAAGTTTCGTTTGTCTGTTATTGTGATTTTTTCCTCTTTCTGGTATGTCTTGGGACTGCAGGTTTACTCACTCGAAGATGGTCCTGTCGCTGATGTTTGGAGAAATAAAGGAATTGGAGTCAAAATCATGGAAGCCAGCGATAAGATTAAGACCTCTGTAGACTGGCTAAAGTATGCTTGTGATGTTCAATATCTCATGTATTACGAACTTGCTACTGATCTTTGTTTTTAAGCTGTTCAAAATGTACCAAATGAGGATCCTTCTCTTACTTGCACAAACGATGATCTTTATGAAATGATGCTTCTATTATAGGCAAACCTTAACTTGTTGAGTGATGGTTTCTAATCTTGCATAGAAACAAAAGATTTTGCACGTAGGGACTTTAGTCAGAATAAGTATGGGAGTTTGTTTGTTATTTAGTTGCGAAGAAAGAATGAAACTGGTTCAATTCATTGAAAAATCTTTTAGGTCGCTCTAATTTTTCTCTCTGTCTTTTTCAGCTATGATGGCATACTTTTGGGCTCTCTAGAAGCCAGGCCAGTAATTTCTAGGTAAGACTTCTCTAACCAGATGTTTTCTGTTGCACTGATGCTAAATTGTTTTCCCGATTCTTTCCATTTATTAACCACACTGAGTTGATTACATATTCCATGCAAAGAGCATCTTGCAGCCCTCTTTCTTATGACCAATTTGTTGTTTAGAACCGCTCTCTAAATTTTTAGACGCTCATGTAGTTTTGGCAATACACCTGTAACACTTTTCTTGCCTAAATATTACACCCTTGTAACACCCCGAATATTTTCATGAGATGGTTGTTGAATAAGAAACCTGCTTGAGTTTTTAGTTTCAAATTTTCTCCTAAATACTATAATTCAGGAGGAAGCTCTGGTTCAGGTATCAATAATCAATAAAGAAATAAAGTGGCTTTGATTTATTTTACCTGTAATTCTCTCATGGAGATTCCTGTACGGCCCAGTTAATAATGCAGCATCTCATTAAGGAAAGAAGAAGTTCAATCTCTTGTGGTTTGACTTCTCTAGATACTTATTTAAGTCAAAAATTAAATATTTACTTCCTTATTGGAGCTGTTTGGCCAACTTCTGAATAGAAGAAATAATGCAGTTATTCGTTATTTTGGAGTCATGGTTGATCACATGAAGTTTGTACTCGTAACAAACGACTGTTTTGCCCTCCCAAGGCATGAGACATAGTATCTAAAAGCACTCAGAAAACCTGCATTCAGTAAACTTCAACTGTTTTGATTGTGGTCTGCTAGGACATGGACAGCCGTACATTCTAGCGCAGGGCTGGAAATGCTTGAATATGGCAGGAATAAGTGAATAACAAGAACCAATAAGATAGGTGAAAAGTTTTCGAAATATTGGGCAGTACATCAAAGAAGTTGGTTTCTTGCACTATCTGTCGTTTCAGTTGTGGTATCTGAGTATCACTGCCCCTTAAGACAGTTATAACTTGTACATCCTTATGGGAATTGTAGCGCATGCAGAGGTTGCTCCGAAGGGGGCTTGGAGGAAGGAAAGAGTCTTAGTGCCACAATACTTTTGGATAGTTTCGCCTTTTGTAAAGGTCTTCCCGGTGCTAGGATCTGGCTGTTTACTGGAATGAGCTCTTGGGCGTTCTTGTAAAGAAATGCTTGGAGATAGGAAGCTTTCGTAGAACATGTTTATGGACATGTTTTCAGACCCTTGGGTGGCTTTTTGTGCATTCAAATTGTCACCCGATAACAAGATGACTAATACAGTCACTCAAAAAAGATGTTCCACATGAAATCTATTGTTTGGACAAACCTTTATTGCCATGGGTCCAAACTCCAGCTTGTTTCATATGATTCTTTATCCTAATGTTGAATCTATGGTTAGTTTGGAGTATTTTGCAATTACCAAAATTCTTTTTCGATCATTATGAATGAGTTCACTTACAGTCTTTTGCAGGAACCTTACAAATCTGTACCTCTTATATGGACTATTCATGAAAGCGCACTTGCTACTCATTCGAGACAATACTTCTCAACTGGCCAGATTGAGCTTGTAGATGATTGGAAAAAAGTCTTCAATCGAGCAACTGTTGTTGTTTTTCCAAACCATGTCCTACCGGTATTCTTTGGCTTTCAAGCCTCTCATCTTGTAATTTTTAGGGCACTATGCCAGTTATAATTTCAATGACATATATGACAAATGTATGTGGATAGACACACACGTGCACGCACTCACGCACGCACATGCCCAAATGGGAGGATAATGGAATACATGTATAGCACATGTCATAAGAGCTTTTTTTAATCAAGAGAATGATATGCAATCCAAATGCATCTGCTCGCTTATTTGTTTTTCTTCTATTATTTTTCTTTTTTCCCTCTTCTAGCTGTGAAATCGTTCTACTAGTGAATAGCTTGAAATCAACATATTATGTTGACCAAGTAATCTATGTATTTGTCAGATACTCTACTCTGCATTTGATTCTGGAAACTACTTCGTTATCCCGGGTTCTCCTGCTGAAGCATGGGAAGCAGATAGGCTTGGGGCTCTACACAGAGAAAATCCGCATGACAAGATGAACTATGGGCCTGATGACTTTGTTATTGTAGTTGTGGGAAGCCAATTTTTATACAGAGGACTGTGGCTGGAGCATGCCCTTGTTTTGCAGGCTTTATCACCATTTCTGGCTGACTTCCCATCGGAGACTAATTCCAATCCTCATCTCAAAATTGTTATCTTAAGTGGGGAGTTACGTAGTAATTACAGTGTGGCTGTCGAGGTATAAGTTTGATCTATGTATCCAGAACTTTGATTCTTTATTTTGTGGAATCGATCGTACGTAATCCTCATTTTATTTTGTTTGTAGGCCATTGCTCTGAACTTAAGATACCCGAAGGGTTCTGTTACACATGTTTCCCTTGATGAAGATGCAGACAGTGTCCTAAGCAGGGCCAATTTCGTGATATATGGCTCATTCCTTGAAGAACAATCTTTTCCAGACCTTCTGATAAGAGCAATGTGCTTTGGGAAACCAATCGCTGCCCCAGATCTTTCCATGATCAGGAAATATGTATGGTTTTAAATCCTGTACTAAAGACTCATATGTAGGGTCACATAAATACACTCATAAATATGTACGTACTTAGACTTGTATAAGATGAGTAAGTGTTGACCTATAAATTTGGTGATGGTTTTCAACTTTCCGTGCTAGAGAGTTCTAGCTGCAATCACCCAGCCATGTACCCTTCCAGCAGAAACGGTGTTTCCTGGGTGGCTGGAGGTGGGTTTTGTGTAGGGTAGCGATGTGGTGAATGTCATTAATTTCAGTCCCAAGATCAGGTCGTGGGACTTGCGAACGGGGTCTCTCTTAGACCCCTGTAAGTTTCAAGGATCCGAACCGAGTTATAACTTTTTGTGCCTTGTAGAGCTCTTCCTTTAACTGACTTTGTGATTCTACAAAATATGTTTGCCAATCCTGCATTAAAGTTTCCTCCGATCTTCTAGCCAAGGCACTGATTTTAAATGTGGTCCCTTCCTGGTTGCAAGGGTCATTACTCTTATATTTGTCACCACTAATTATGTGACATACCAAATCTTGTTGGATGTTTCTCATTAGGTTAGTATATTTAAAAGCAAGATGCTGACTGCATTGTCATTAACGATCAGGTTGATGACAGGGTGAACGGCTATCTTTTCCCAAAGGAGAATATCAGGGTTCTAACACAGATCATGTCCAACATGGTCTCGAAAGGAAAATTATCACCTCTAGCTCACAATGTTGCGTCAATAGGAAAACGTACTGCGAAAAACCTAATGGTTTCAGAAACTGTGGAGGGTTACGCTTCGTTATTGGAAAATGTTCTCAAGCTCCCATCTGAAGTTGCATTTCCCCACAATGTCTCAGAAATCCCTCTCAATCTGAAAGCAGAATGGCAGTGGCATTCCTTTGAAGCAATTGCAGTGTCAGAGTACCCAAACAGAACTTTGAGAATCTACAAATCCTTAGACTGGGTCGAAAAGCAAACGAACCATACTCAGAGAGAGACTTCTGGTTCTATGACTCCACCAGAGGAAATATTTGTACGTGCTATATGGGAGGAAGAAAAATCCATTGCGTTGGCTTACACTGGGAGGAGAAGAGAAGAAGAGGAGGTGAGCAAAATGCCATTTTTACTTACTCTACTATGTTTGTCTCTTATGAAAATTCACTATTTTGAGATATTTAATGCAGTTAAAGGGAAGAAGTGATCAAGCTCGGGGAACATGGGAGGAAGTATATCGAAGTGCTAAAAAGGCTGACCGGTCTAGGAATGATTTGCATGAAAGGGATGAAGGGGAGCTTGAGAGAACAGGCCAACCATTATGCATCTATGAACCTTATTTCGGGGAAGGAACCTGGCCTTTTTTGCACCGTACTTCACTATATCGCGGACTTGGACTGGTAAGTCATTGGTTCAATCTTATGCAGATGAAAACCAGCATATAGATTATCCTCTTGTCTTGATAATAATTTAGTGGTATGTTGTATGACTATACCCAATGTACTCTTGAGAAGTGGATTTCTTGCATAATCGTACTATTTAAAATGTAGTCTGATTTTATGTTTGGGAACAAACTTTTGGTATTAATCTATGTTACGTGGACTCTTCGAAGTGCATGAAGTACCTGTGTCGGGCACACCATGACCCAATTGTGACAATATGCAATACCCAAGTCAACAGCAAAAGCAGTAAATTCCTTCACATGCATCAAATAAGACAAGATCTGTTGTGGTCCGTCTGTAGCCTACCTGCTTGGCAACGACAAAGTTTACTGTTGCAAGATGTTTGACACAATCTCACACAACACACAATCCCAGAAGAATGTACCCCAACCCTAGCCACACCCTCTCACTATGAGAGCCATATCGCAACAGGATGTGTGTCTGCCACTTCTTATAGGATATGCCGCCAAGAACAGCATTTAACCGTGGGGAAGAATCCAAAAGCAATAATCGGTTTACATATTTGGTCTTGTCCCCGTGTGTGAAATAGCTGGGTGTAGCCAAGTGTTCACTTAATAGTTCATAGTCGATAAAGACATTGATTGATACAATTTTTATGTTCATATGTTTTCCTCGAAGAAAAATCTTAAATTATAATTAGCTTGCTTGACTGAAAGACGTGTCATTAATATGTTATGGCTTTGATATTTTATCTATACTGAAAGAGGAAACATGTGGCTTACTTTTACCTCCTCTCTTCCCCAATTTGCGTTCAACTTATGGGCTGGGTGATTGTAGTCTACCAAAGGCCGAAGACCTGGAGCAGATGATGTTGATGCTCCCTCTCGTCTTCCACTGTTGAACAACCCATATTATCGTGATGTCCTTGGTGAAGTTGGAGCCTTTTTTGCAATTGCTAACCGGATAGACCGTATACACAAAAATGCTTGGATAGGATTCCAGTCTTGGAGAGCAACCGCAAGAAAGGTACGAGATTGCTTGTAATTCTATCTCTCAAAACTTTTTGTTAATGTCTGAATCCAGAGAAAGGGGTTGAACCAGACTCTGTAGATCTGGTAGATTTTCTTTCAAGGGGTATTAAGATTCTTATTATACAGATACAGCGCTTGCTTGGGATCAGCTGCCTTTATAACGTTGAATGAAAGAATAGGTGACAGAGGGTCCACTGACATGGACCAATGGCACACACGGCTCTAATACATGATGAATGTCCTCGTAAATTGATTTAGTTTACATTTTGGGCTGTATTCACTAGTCTTCATGCTAATCAATTTGGCGTTGCTCAGCAACATGTCCAATAGAAGGAAATGAAGGAACATTATGATGTTCTCTGTTAGTTGCCTCAAGATTTCGACGAAGTATTCTTAAATCAGTAAGAAAAGTATGTTTTAGATTGCCTAAATTTTGCCTGTTGTGTGGCCTTTTTGACAAGTTCATGTAATCGATTTTGTTAGGTATATTAATTTGCCAAAGCCACCGCGCCTATTGATTAGTACTTTTTGTGCTGGAATGCTCCAAATAAGCTTTAATTGATACCTTTTATAGTGTTGCTCCATACTAAAAGGAGGTTTTAAACAGGAATTCTTATCAAAGACTGCTGAAAGTGCAGTGTTAGATGCTATTCAAGCACGGAGACATGGTGACACTCTCTACTTTTGGGTTCGCATGGACATGGATCCAAGAAACAGGTTGCAACAGGATTTCTGGTCATTTTGTGATGCTATAAATGCTGGAAATTGCAAGTAAGACTGGTAACTTGTCTATGAAACTTAATGTAACATTTGTTATCAGGCGGCACAATCCACATCTACCGTTGGGGAAATCCTTATGCTGTAAGTGTTGCTCGAACGGCTTAATGGCATATGTTGCAGTTTGGTTTAAATAATCAACCATTTAGCAGTAGATAGTCCTCTACTGAAAGTAGCTAATTCATTAAGTGACTAGAGCATGTGAGATCGAGCTGTTCATTGCGTTGAGTGCCTTACGTCTCCCGGTAAATGTGGATCGCCCCCCTTAATTATTATGTCATCCTTAGTAATATTAGTTATTTACTAGATGGTTTTCATCTTCGGTGAGGATGTTCGCCCTGATTTGATTCCTTTAATTGGTTGAAGGTTTGCTTTCTCTGAGGCTCTTAAGAAGATGTATGGCATAAAGCAAGATTGGAGTTCTCTTCCTCCAATGCCTGTAGATGGTGACACATGGTCTGTCATGCACAGCTGGGTTTTGCCAACCCGATCCTTCCTAGAATTTGTCATGTTTTCAAGGTTTGGAAAGTTGCATTACTGCTTCTTTATCATAATACTGCTTATTACCAGTCAAAAGTGCCTCAAAGAAGTTAGTCAACAAGTAAACCTGTTGATTTCATGCTATCTTTTGCAGAATATTTGTGGATGCACTTGATGCACAAATATACGAGGAGCACCGACAAAGTGGACATTGTTTTTTAAGTTTATACAAGGTAATTTGCCTCTGCTTCGATTGATTGTTTTTAAAACTCATGGTGGTAAGCTTCTTTGTTCATTACTTTGGTTTCTATCTGAAAATTTCCAATTAGGATCCCGCCCTGCACTTGGTCGCAAAAGATATATAGCGACTTCTTTTCCTATACAATAATTCATCGCTTTTCTACAGTGTCGAATTTGGTATTTTGTCTCTGTAAGCCCCTTTAGTGGGTAACTGCAGCTGCAGAAAATCCGGTTAGGAAAACTTCATAAGTTGCACAAGCCAGTGACAGCTAAATCAAATGAAAAGACATTCTGTTGATTACAAGCCTCATTAACTAGTGATTGGTTATTCTTTAGGAATTAACATTCTCGATTTTTAATTGATTTCATAACGATGTAAACTAGGAATCCTTTATGACTATATTCTAGTTGTAAGAAATATTTTAAGCTCTGTTCGAAATCAAAGTTCCAAATCGGTTGACAAGAAGTTCGTTCTTGTTTTCTCCTCCCCAACTCCAACCAAACAAGAAAATTCTCGCCTGCACTTCTTTGTATTGAGTTCATATTTTTTCTAGATACGTGGTTTGTGAAGAAGACTAGTTCATTGGGTATTAATAGTGGCAAATTGTTTAGCAGGACAAACATTGTTACTCTCGGGTGCTCGAGCTACTCGTTAATGTCTGGGCATACCATAGTGCGAGAAGGATGGTGTATGTGAACCCGAAAACTGGTCTGATGCAAGAGCAACACAGGTTGAAGAGTCGACGAGGTCAGATGTGGGTCAAATGGTTTCAATATACTACCCTTAAGAGCATGGATGAGGACCTAGCCGAGGAGTCTGATTCCGACCACCCTCGAAAACGGTGGTTGTGGCCCTCCACTGGCGAGGTGTTTTGGCAAGGTGTGTATGAGAAGGAGAGGAATCAACGAAACAAAGACAAAGAGAAGAGGAGGCAGCAAAGTAAGGATAAAATCAGAAGGATTAAACGACGGACGCACCAAAAGGTGTTGGGGAAGTATGTAAAGCCTCCACCAGAGCAGATGGATAATTCAAACTCTACAGTAGTCGCAGCCAGCGTTATTAGATAACATACGATTTTATGGTGTTGGGCAATCTTTGCGGGCAGTCTAATCTGATAAAATTTGATTCTTTTCTATCCCCCACTTTGATTTTCTTGAAAGCCCCGCCCAGGTGTATGGTTGTATCTAAAGGTTTTTGTACGTCCCGGCATCCTTGCGAAATTACAAGTGATGGATGCTGCAAATGTAAGTATTCTAATGTCTTTCATTTTCATTCAATTTATTTTTTCCTTCCTTCTCCCCAGCTTCTCGCAGCTGTTAAGAATTGAAAGGAGAGAAGGCAGGGGCTGCTATGTGCAGTCTGATGCACACACACAATTGTTCAACACTCGCATGAATTCTGAATGTAGAATCTCCAACTTCATAAGCAAGCTGTTCTTGGTGTTTATTGTTAGTCTTGTTCTTGCTAAAGACCGTCTCCCTGTAGTATACTCGATCCATTCTATGATTAAACACGTTGAATTCATTCATTTTTTTAGCAACATCAAATGCTTAAACACTTTCCTAATTATTGTTTTTACTTTCTTGACTTACCAAACTGTACTTGCTTTCTCTACTCTTGCTATCTGATCTGAATTCAATGTCTGCATTGTGTCCAGTGAATAGTCCTTGTTGTTTCGCAGAGAACTATTGGAGGCTGTAGTTCCTCCCTTGTAATCAAGTTGTGAAAATTGTGCTCATCTCTCTCTCTCTGACGCTTAGAAATGAATTACGAGTCCCAACACATTGATTCAGGCTAACCCTAACCCGGCCATTATTAAATCCTTTTGTGTCACATTTTTTCACTTTTACTACCGTTCATCTCTCTCTCTCTCTTACCCCCCCCCCCCCCAACCCCCTAACCCCGTCTCTCTCTCTCTCTCTCTCTCTCTCTCTCTCTCTCTCTCTCTCTCTCTAATCTCAGCCATCTATTTTTTTATCTTTTGTGTGATATTTTTCAAATTCTTAAATCGAAACACATTTTTGCACCTACCAAAAAATAGTTATTTCAACTGGAATCCTTTCAAGTCCCTCATAAAATTTTACACATTTTATTCATCTTATGACCAATTAGAGTTATATCCTACTATTCGCAAAAGTTGTCAAACATAACTTTGCAACTTCTGAGATCTTAAAATATATAAACTTTATAGTAAAGGGATTTTACACCTTGTGTGAATTGTGATGTTTTTAAAATTCTTTAACCGAACACATTTTCGCACTTACCCAAAAATAGTTATTTCAACCGGAATCCTTTCAAGTTCCTCATAAAAATTTACAAATTCACTCTTGCACTTAAACTTGAAATCTCCACTTAAAAACATCTCATCCATGGTTAAGATAGGAAACAACGAAACACGTGCACGTACCAATGACAAAATAAATATAAATAAATTTTGCAATGAGAAAAAATAAAGAAGTGATAATGCTTACCATGAGTATGTCAATTTCGCAAAAAAAAAAAAGGGTAAAATAAATAAAGGTCGGTATATTTTAGGATCAATCGGAGATATTGGTTAAACTGATTGCAAGAGATAATGCTTACCCTTATGTTAAGGAATATTTTCATGATTATACAGATAAGAAGAGATAACTTTGAATAAACTTTGGAAATATAATCTGCATATTCAATCTATGGCTCAAATTACGTTTATCCCGAGTGTTTGAATGAGACTTCAACTCAAACAAACAAAGAGTACGGCACGCATGAAAAAGGAGATGTGAGAAAGATTATAGGGGATGATCATACAGAACTTTAAGATGCAGAAGTTCCAGCGAGAAAAATTATGGCCAACCTTTTTTTATATTTTGCTATCATTAAATTTTGCAACGACATTCTTTCATTTTATATGGATAAACTAGTTTACATAAAATAGTTAAGTAGATGTATTACTAGTTTCCCAATATTATTTTTACTTGGCTTTGGAGTTTGAAACCAACAAGGGTGCTTAGTGTGACTGATGCAGAGTAGTTCCCTTCTAAAACTAAGATAACTCACACGTTAAAAAAATTAAATGTGACTGATGAAGATAGCGGTTTCTGCACGTCTTTTATATCTTTATATATACATATATTCAGGAAGAAGCTTATGGGATTTTCAATGCCAAGTTGAAGACGAGATCATTCGGCCAAAATCACAAAACCAGGTAGAACAATCACTATATCAGGTAGAACTAGAACTGCTCTAAACTCTCAACCTCTGCAATTATATTTTAATGTATCTTTCGAGAAAACATGCGTTTGAGTTAAGATGTCATCTTCCATTAGACAATGGGTCGCGAATTAGGATGCCGTTTTGTTATTCTAGGAGAGAGATATTACGTAAAATTTTGTATCTTGTGGGCATATTGTGTAACTTGGTTTCATTTTTAGCAAATACGCGCACCATCAATTTTCTTCCTTTTTTTTTTTTTTTGTTTGAGATTTTTTGTTCTTTTTGAATGCAAGAGATTGCCACCACACTCGAATTCAACCCTCCCCCTTACCCCTAGAACTGCTTATCCTGATCACACACAATCTTAAAAGTGAAAATATAGCTCCACAAGATCTTCTTCGTTCTTGCCACCCACCACTCACTGGACTATTTCTAATCATCAAGTGAGCGTTTTAATTATTTGTATGTATTTTAGTCTATCATACACACTATGTTGCTAATTCCATTAATGTTATGTTGTCTATTATACGAGATTGTTTACATAAATCACATGCACCTCAGAAAGTGTATTGAAACCTTGCATGTCATTCACATGCCGGATTTCACAAATTTACAATCTTCTCGCTCTATTGCTTCCACTTCATCCCAATATAATCCTTATTACCCACTTTCTCGATCGTACATAGGAGCATTTGTAAAAATCGTTTTCTGTAATATTGTTATACCATGAATACATCGATTGAGGCACAGATATATTTGTCTTCATTACAGGCAATAAAGAACAATTAAATTAACTCCGTTAACCTTTCATACATGGTCCTTCTCTTTAGGTTCTTCTTGCATGCTATGGAGGCGAAAGATAGGTTCTTCGTCGAGGAGAAAGATGAGGTCCATCCTGTAGAACTTCTACTAGGATCCATCGCTGGTTTCATTGGTCTTGCTGCATTTGGGTTGCTACCGATGTCTGGAGAAAAGGGTAGTCTTAAGCATCCAACACAGTACTTGGAACTCTTCATTTGTGCGATCCTTGGGTTTTTTTGTCTCGCTCTTCGGTTTAGTTTGTATTGCCTTTTCAGCGGTACAAGGATGCCTAGCTTCAGCGAAAGAGAAACGTGGTTCGATTGGGGGAGCGGTCCACACAGTCTAAGCTTATGTAAGGAGTTTCTTAGCAAAAACTTTTGTTAATTTTTAGCCTAAATAGTAGACTTTTTGTCTAGCGACGTCTGCAGCAACAATTTTCTGGCATTTTCCTATTTGCATGATGATACGAATATATAATACCGGTTAAGAGACCAAAAGGAGCAGGGTTTGATCCTTCGTACCAGACCCAGCTCGAATGATCTATCATAGTAGGAAGTCGCAATGAGAAAGATCTTCTATTAACTCGTTGAATGATCAGGGTATTTGGTTTGACTGAAAAATAGCCATTCAACCAGATTCCGGTCGCGCTAACTTGTCATGATAGCTAGCTCCATTCTCGGTGAATATTGGTTCTAGTCAAAGGTGCAAAAGGTGGCTGGGCTTGAAATATAACAAGCCCGTCTGCGTAATCAGCGCGAATCTCATCAGGCGTTGAACCAGGTATAGAGAACTTAAGGAATGACTCGGATCTTGTTAAAATAGGACTGTCGTCAAAAAAGAAAACCATTCAGATTACAAGCAGAGGGAGGGGAGCTACCGGCCAAGAAGCACCAGCAGATCTCTCCGCCATGCACCTTCATCTTCCTCCCCAAATACCCCACTTGAGGGAGCTATCTGTCCATAAGGCTTCCCTTAAAGATACACTAACGAGGTTGATTGGTCTGTGGTTGGTATGCCTGGAAAAATACATTTAAGAAACACCGAAAGGGAATGGCAGAGCTACTGATATATATTAAGGGCAAAAAGCATTGTCGTCAAATTTCAAAGCTTGCAACACAGAAAGAAAAATCCACCCGGACCCGCCCGGCTATACAGCCTTGGAAAACACAAATAGATATGGTACAGAACTTGATCACCAGTTGCTTAGATACCAAAGGCTCATCAAAATCTTGGAGCTGAACCAAAACATACAAGCCAATTGTCAGATAAACTGGGAATAAAAGAAAAACCACGCCATTCCCAAGAGAAATTACCTTTAAATGGCAATGTGAAAAATCATTCCGAACAACTGAGACTACTGGAGTTCTTTAACATTCTCCAACTTGTCTTGTCAAGTAAAGCGAGATTTACTAATTCAATGGATTTGAATTAGTGAATCCATTGAATTAGTAAATCCCTACTATTCGAGATTTTAAAATATATAAATTTTATAGTGAAGCAATTCTACACCTTGTGATATTTTTAAAATTCTTAAATTGAAACACATTTTTGCACCCACCTAAAAATAATTATTTCAACTGGAATCCTTTCAAGTCCCTCATAAAATTTTACTCATTTTATTGATCTTATGACCAATCAGAGTTATACCCTACTATTCGCAAAAGTTGTCAGACATTAAAACTTTGCGACTTCTGAGATTTTAAAATATATAAATTTTATAGTGAAGGGATTTTACACCTTGTGTGATGTTTTTAAAATTCTTTAACCGAACACATTTTCGCACTTAGCAAAATATAGTTATTTCAACCGGAATCCTCTCAAGTTCCTCATAAAAATTTACACATTCACTCTTGCACTTAAACTGGAAATCTCCACTTAAAAATATCACATCCATGGTTAAGATAGGAAACAACGAAACACAGTGCACATACCAATGACAAAATAAATATAAATAATTTTCGCAACGAGAAAAAATAAAGAAGTGATAATGCTTACCATGAGTATGTCAATTTTGCAAAATAAATAAATAAATAAAGGTCGAGATATTTTAGGATCAATGATAGATATTGGTTATACTGATTGCAAGAGATAATGCTTACCTTTATGTTAAGGAATATTTTCATGATTATGTAGATAACAAGAGATAATTTTGAATAAACTTTGGAAATATAATCTGCATATTCAATTTATGGCTTAAATTACGTTTTTCCCAATTTTCTTGAGACTTCAACTTGAACAAACAAAAAAAGAGTACGGCACGCATGAAAAAACAGGAGAAGTGAGAAGAGATTTCAGGGGATCATACGAAACTTTTTGTCTGCACAAGTTTTAGCTCGAAAGAATGGCTAACCTCTTTCCTTTTTTTTTTTTTTTGCTATCGTTAAATTTTGCAGCGAGATTCTTTTTTATCTTATATCGATAAACTAGCATAGATAATATAGTTAAGTAGTGTACTACTAGTTTCCCAATATTACTTTTACGTTTTTACTAGTGGCTTTAGAGTTTGAAACCAACAAGGGTGCTTAGTATCTCATGGGAGGATGCAGGGTCGTAGTTCCCTTCTAAAAGAAAGATAACTCGCATGTTAACAAAATTTAATGTGAGTATGTGACTGATGAAGATAGGGACAGGGCTTCTACACATCTTTAACGGGGATATTTAGGTATATAGTTTCGAGCTTTCGAGAAGAAGCTTATGGCGTCAAGTTGAAAATCAGAACAGCTCTAGACTCTCTACCTCTACAATTATTATGTTTTCAATGTATCTTTCGAGCAAACATTCTTTTGAGTTCTTCATCATGCTTTTTAGGATTATGGGTCACGAATTAGGATGCTCGATGATTCTAGAAGAGAGATGTAACATAAAATTCTGTATCTTGTGGGCATATCGTGTAACTTGGTTTCATTTTTCAGTAGATACATACACACCATCAATCTTCTTCCCATTTTTTTTTTTTTTTTTGCGATCTTTTGTTCTTTCTAAATGCAAGAGATTGCCACCACACTCCAATTCAACCCTTCCCCTTACCCCTCAAACTGCTTATCCTGATCAGACATAATCTTAAAATTGAAAATATAGATCCATTGGATGTTTCAATGTTTTCCTTCTTCTTGCCACTCACCACTCACTGGACTATTTTTAATCATCAAGTGAGCGGTTTAATTATGTATTTTGGACACACGAATATTGCTAATTCCGTTAATATTATTATTATGATAATATTATTGAACTTATTTTTAAATAGCTTAAGCTTTTAGAGCAAATGATAACTTAACATGATATTTGGTAAGGTCCTGGGTTCAATTCTTCCCGCTTGCATATCTGGTCCCTCTTATAATAATGCAATTTGCATTCTAATTATTTGTGCAGTAATGCATCTTGATTGGTCTCTCCACATGCAATCGGGAGTTTGTACGTGATGTTGGAGAGTATTAAGCATGGTAATATTATTAGACTCATTTTCTAACAGCTTATGGTAGATGGTAACTTAATATAGTTATGTTGTCCAGCTCAGAAAGTGTACTGAAACCTTGCATATTATTCACATGCCCGCTTCACACATTCACAATCTTGTTGCTCTATTCCTTTCATTTTATCTCAATATAATCCTTATGACCCACTCTCTCGATCGTACTTAGGATTATTTGTGAAAATCGATTTCTATGATATTGTTATACCATGAAACATCGATCGAGGCAGCACACATTTATCTTTGTCTTCGTTACAGGTAATAAAGAACAATTAAATTAACTTGCTTAGCCTTTTATATATGGTAATAAAGAACAATTAAATCAACCCAATCCTTACAATTAACTTGCTTAGCCTTTTATATTGTTATACCATGAATACATAGATTATCTAATAACTACCGTGCGTAGTTGAGGCAGCCACACAGAGATAAATTCATGTCTCCATTACAGGCAGTAAAGAACAATTAAATTAACTTGGCTAACCTTTTGGTCCTTTTCTTTAGGTTCTTCTTGCATGCTATGGAGGCGAAAGATAGGTCCTTCTTACATGCTATGAAGGAGAAAGTTGAGGTTCCTCCCCTATTTCTTCTACTAGCGTCCATCGCTGGTTTCACTAGTCTTGCTTTATTTGGGTGTTATCTGATGTCTGGAGAAAAGGGTAGTCTTAAGCATCCAACACAGAACTTGAAACTCTTCATTTGTGCGATCCTGGGGTTCTCTGTCTCGCTCTTCGGTTTCTTTCGTATTGTCTTTTCAGCGGTAAAAGGCTGCCTAGCTTCAGCGAAAGTGAAACGTGGTTTCATTGGAGGACTGGTCCACAGAGTCTAGTCTTCTCGAATTTAAAACTTATTGTTATATTATGTAAAGAGTTTGTTAGCAAAAACTTCTGTTAATTTTTAGTCTAAAATAGTGGACTCTTTATCGGTGTTGGCGACATCTGCAGCAACAATTTTCTGGCGATTTCCTATTTGAAAACCCCAAAAGAGAAAGGTCTGTGTCAGTCCGCGGCCGCCCCGAAGCAGCAGCTAAGAATGGCCACTTCCTTCAAGCTTCCAACATGCTCCCAGTGGTGGAGAGAGAGATGTCGTGTGTTTATAATAGCGTAGAAGCTCGCACGCATAATCAAGGAGAAATACAAATTCATCGTTTCTATTCAGGATTTTCCTTTCCAATTCATCAACTTTTGATGCAAGTTTTTTTTTTTTTTCTTGTTTCGAATTGATCCATGATGAGTTGCATAATGTCAGCTCATCGAGTGGCAGGAGACCAACTAATAAAGAGTTTCTTTATGTGGAGATTTCATACTAGAAATATGATTGCCTTGGGATATAAATGCTAATACGAATATATAAAACCGGTTAAGAGACCAAAAAGAGCTGGGTTTGGTCCCTCGTACCAAACCTGGCTCAAATGATCTATCAGAATTGGAAGTCGCAATGCAAGATCATCTACGTACTCTTTGAATGATCACCTAACTTGGTTTGCCTAAAAAATAAACATTCAACCGACTACCAGTGGCGCTAAATTGTCATGATAACTAGCTCCATCCCCGGTTTAAAATGCCGAAGTCAAAGATGCAAAAGGTGGTTGGGCTTGAAAAATAACAAGGCCAACGTGTAATCAGAGCGAATCTCATCAGGCGCTGACCAGGTATGGAGAACTTAACAAACGACTCGGTTCTTGTTCAAAAAAGAAACCCATTCAGATTACAACCAGAGGAAGGGGAGCTACCGGCCAAGAAGTACCCGCAGATCTCTCCGCCATGCACCTTCATCGCCCTCCCCAAATACCCCAACTTGAGAGAGCTATCTGTCTATGAGGTTTCCCATAAAGATACACTAAAGAGCTTGATTGGTCTGCGGTTGGTATGCCTGGAAAATTACAATTAAGAAACACCGAAAGGTAATGGCAGATCTACCGATATATATAAAGGTTAAAAAGCATTATCGTCAAACTTCAAAGAGCAACAGAGAAAAATCCACCCAGACCCATCTGGCTGGTGGAACGAGTTAAATACAGCCTTCGAAAACACAAATAGATCTGGTAGAGAACTTGATCACCAGTTGCTTAGATACCAAAGACTCATCAAAATCTTGGAGCTGAAACCAAAACATACAGCCCAGTTGTCAGATAAAAAGAGAATAAAAGAAAAACCTCAAGAAAGATCAACGCAGTTTCTACTGTACCCCCGCCTATTGTTGCTTCAGGCAACCGTTCAATTGAATATTTGTGTTGAGTAATATACATAATCGGCACACCAGGGACCTAATTGTCAACCATCGTGATGCATTAGCAAATCAAAATTAAACAAGACAAAGGAAAGCCATTTGTGGGTTATTATACCTTCCGGATCCTTCGCTTCAAGTCTCGATCACATGTTGCCACCATATAACACTTGTGCTGTTTTACAAGCAATATTTCATATTATTTGGTTACCGGGAACAGAGAAAAGAATGAAAGCCGAGTCTATCAAGCATAATTACAGCTCCAATACAGTTAATAGATGCGTAGAAACCACTTCTCAACACACACCCGCGTGCACACATGGATGTTGAAGAAGCCAGAAAAATTACTTGTTCATGTTATAAATGATATTTTGTGAAAAATATTATAACTTTAGTGATCTAATATAGGATGTGCATTACTAGAGGATATTTAACTTCACAAATGTTTCTCAAAGCAAAACTTGGATCCAAATGATACCTGAGTAACTCTCTCAACAATACAATCGTCAGCATAAGTCCCTTTATGAGTGCATGGGAGTCTTTCAAATCGAGGATCTTTGGCTATTCTGTTCCAAAATAAAACATCATTAGTGAAGGAAGAAGAAGGTTGATAATTTGCAAGACCAAACGAATTGACTCAGGGTGCTTCTATATACAATAAATCTGTCACTGCAAGTCATAATGTAATGAGATCTGCAGAGTAACAATGAAACTAGTCACATGAAACATAAAAAACCAAGAATAATTGTTGCACACATACACCATTTATTTCTGACTATTGTTAAGATGGTCACTAGCTAAATTTTCTAAACAAAATAGCAAATCAACTTTATAATGAACCATGGTTATTAAAAGTGCGCCTAGTCACAAGGCGCAGCCAGGCACAAGTTTGGCGCCTTGCCTAGCCCTAGGCGCAACCCCTTGGAAAAGATGCGCGCCTGGTATAAGCTAGGCACAAGGCACTAGGCCCACTTTCAAGTAAATGTAGAAGAATTGCAATTTCATTTTGTACAAGCGAATACCGAGTAACGAATCTGGACAAGTGAATTACTACACTATAAGATGCCATGATTGCAACATTAATGCTTTATATTATTGAAATTGATGCCATACAAATTAGTTTTGCATACATTATGTAACACGAGCCTCACTTAGATTAGGCGTGCACGCCTGAGCCTTGAGCCTTGCGCCTCGCGCCTAGGCTCCAGGAGACTTGTGTGCACCTGCGCCTTTAATGACAATGAAGTGGATATATTTATCATCTTTTTTAGCATAAGGCTCATAATGATTCTAGAAGAGAAACAAATGTATTAGATGACTTAATAAGCTATTTGAATTATTCAAAACCAATTTCCAGAAAACAAACCTCAATGCTGTACGATATTTTTGACCCAACTTCTCAAGCTCCGCCATCACACAATCAGTGATACATGGAGTACCTTTTTAAGGAAAATAAGAAGCAATGAAGTTCAGTAGATAAATTAACCGCGAAAATAAAATCAAAATACAAAGTATGGCAGCACAGAACCGTAAATACAATGGCAGCATAAACAGCAGTTCTTCTACTTAAATCAAGCGGCTGTTTTCTTTTCTTTTTTTTTTTTTGCGGCCGGGGGGGGGGGGGGGTGTTGGTTTCATAAGTCCGAAGTACGGTTTTTTTTTTATAGCTGAATAGTTCCTGTACAAGTGCCAGCGGCGCAACTCAAACAAGAGAACCCAACACAACAAAATATCCAAGGGCTCGGACCAAAAGTACAAACAGAGATATTCCTCTAAGGAAAAAAAAGAGGGTGCGAAGAGAGACGTAAAGAAGGCTGCGACACGACCAGAGGTTATCCACGGAGAAGAGTTACCCAACTGAGCTAGCAACACTCCAGCAGACACCAATGGATTCCAAACAAAATACCAGTACTTCCACCTAACGACCTGCACAAAGATATCTCAATGTGCCCTCGTCCCGAGACTTGCACTCTTTTAAACATGCATTTGGCTCTAACACAAACAACGTACAATTCCACAACCGAATAACTAAGGCCCTGTAAGCCAAGACAGCGGACAGCGCCTGTGCCTCCACCTCCAGCATCAGAAAAACCACAAATCTGTTGCTCCATCGACAAGAATAGAACAAATGACGCCTCACAATAACGACTAGCACCAGAACCCAAGAACTTAAGCTCGTAAGCCACCGATAAATCTCTAACACCGCCACCCCTACTGAGGAAAACCCATTCTGGCCACTGGAACAACCTGACGACAACACAACTGGGATTGCACAGGCGTAAAGCCGTACACGTCACGCTTGCGTCATAGCATAACACCTCCAAAACCAACAGTGCCATCAGCTGACTTGAACCGGGAACCATAACCACCTTGATAGCGTGAAAATAATTAAACCATGCAAATCAAACAAAAAAGTACGAAGAGGGACGGAGAACTCAACCAAAAGGACAAATCTAGATCTACAACAGGGAGACAAGATATCCACCCTCATAGAAAGAACACTTGAACCATATACTGTCGTCGAGGGGCCGAGGACAAGTGAGATCGGGAGAGAGATGTTGGCTATTAGGTCAAAAGAAGTTGGGTGCTAAGGTCTTGAGAAAGAAGCTGGAGCTACTCTTTAAAAGCTCTCTCTAGAAGACTTCCCAATAATCAGTAGTACAGTTGTCATAGGATCATTTTTTCACAGGTAATCTTGTGCTATTACTTATAGGTAAGACCTATGTCACTAGCAATTGCTTACTACACTCTGGTACTAAGCATATTCGACACCACTTGGATACTTAATAACCAACTTTTTTAATGTTTATTGACAGAGAGATGTGCAGAAAATGTAAAGAAGAACAAAAACAAACAGGACTTCCTGAGCTTACATTTTGCATACAAACAGTCCATCATTCCTTTCTCTAGATCCAACTGCACCAAAAATTTGAGAAGATTATGAAGCATGAAACATGCAAAAGGAGTATAAAAAAAAAACCAGTTAGCAGTCAATACACAGTCAGAGCTTCTAAAACACAAGTGAACCAGAAGGCCAGCATTATACCAGAACGATTACCATCAAACTTCTTGTCAGTAAAATTCTATGCGGGTTTTATCAAAAAAAGAGAAAGTTAAGTTTTATAAACCTAAAATTGTGCTAATAGAGAAAATACTCCTGAAATATATAAAACAGTAAACATATCAGAAAGGTCCACCAAATAAGAGCTCCTATACTGGTTCATTCACACACCAGCTGGTCTAAATAAAGATTTAGTATTCCCTGATAGGGCTATAGAACTTGGTTCTTTGAATTGCTATATGTCGTTCCCAATATCTCATCAGAAACCAAACCTAGAGGCAGAAGGGATGAACGGAAATCGGGAAAACATGCCACATAACGAGTCACTAACATGTTCCTCATAATTACATTGCATTCATCAATAACGAAAAGAAACAAACACTGACTTCCTCTAAAAAACAAACCGAAATGTACCGGTATAACACAATGACTACTGGAATTTCACATTCACAAAATCCTAGACTACCCAATAAAACTAATTATGGTAGAACCAAAGAAACTCAACAAACAAAAAACAACTAAACACTCGCCTTATTCTTGATAGAGAAATTGATGAAGTTGGTATCCACCAACACCCGGTAAGGCGGCCCCAGGGCATTATTGTGCTTGAAGAACAGCGCAGACGATACATTCGGCCTGCACGCATCATTTAAAACGAAAATTCACACTCCAATCACACATTACACACAGTTACACCACAGAAAAGGAAGCTTACACATTTCTCGGGAGCTTGACTTTTTCCAAATCTTTCTTATTAGGGTTCAAGACTTCTTCTTTATGCCTAAAAACACAAGAAGAAAGAGCTAAGATAAATTAGACACATACATACATGTGTGTATGTACTGGGCTTACTGTTTAATTGCTTTCGAGGTAACGATTTTCTTCATGACCGCGAATTTAGGGGATTTTCTTGCTTTACCCATCTCCACTCAGTTGTGATCGAATAGCGAAGGGAGATGTTGATTTGGGGTTGTTTGGAGCCCTAGAAAAACTGAGTAGGAGGAAATTCGGGCGGCGGAGAGTTGGTTAAAGTCACAATTATCACGGGTCCACCCGCTGATGCGGGTATTACCTGGTCGGGTATGGATAAAATGGACATGGGTAAACGGTTAATCTTGTTCTAGTACCCTACCCAAACGATTTGGATATTACCCGCAAGTAAACTTATAATTATTATATATATATATATATATATATATATATATATATATATATATATATATATATCATCTCAAATCCCACCCGATAAGTGTATATATCTTTAAAAACCAGAAAATCACCTCAAAATTAGTTCCTAAGTCGGAAGTAATAAAATTTATGCAAAAAATTGAGTAAACAAATTAACAAATTAACAAAAAGGAGAAAGGACTACAAGTAAATCAAATTGATTTCATAGTCAGATTGACTTTGTAAATCAGGGTAGATCTGGTCAAGAGATCAACCTTCATGCAGCAAGGTCGGTGACTCTGTGGTCAATGACAGTGAAAGTTTGGTAGTAACAGTGGAAGCGAACTGAGTTTCTAGTAGCAGGATCTGACTTTTGGTTCAAAGATTGAATCTGTGGTCAGCCTGTGCTTAAATGACGGCGATGATGGAGTGACGATGGCTGAAGGCAGAGCTGCAATGTAGCCGTGTCGTATCTGTGAGTGATGAGCGACGAGCAATTGAGCGACGATGGTGCTGTCGAGTTAACTTAATGTGCAATGTAGTCGTCTGTGGATCTGACTTTGTAGGGCGGAGAGAGAAAGATGGTTTATGCGCGAGAGAGTTTAGAGAGGGAGGGGAGCAACGACAATGAGATGAGTGTGAGAGTGTGAAGAGATAAACAAACCCCAATGCTTATATACTAAATATATTCGGCAGTTCGGGTAACCCGTACCCGGCTCGAACCAAATAAAAAATTACTAATCCGTTCGGGTACAGATAAAATTTTAACGGGTCTATAGTTTTTTATCCGTACCCGAAATTCTTAACGGGTATGGACCCTTTTTTGCCAAGTCTAGTCATCAATACCGTACCAGTACCAGAAATACCGGTCCAAACATACTACTTTTGCTTTCTACTGTAACTATAAACCTTTTGCATTTCGTACCAGTCAAAATAATCGCTCTATACCGCTTATACCAGCTGTTATCACCTATACCGACCGAAAACTATGTACCTGCCAAGATAATGTGTTTTTTAGTGTTTGACAGAGTTTTTTTTTTCAGTTTTTTCTCTCGTTTTGTGAACTGAAAGAAAAAACATGTTTGACATGTAGTTTTTTTAATTTTTTTCCTTTAGTTGTAAAAACTAGTTTTAAAAATGAAGCTGTTTTTGAAAAAAAATCTATTTTAGAGTTTTGGATTTCAGTTTTGATTTTTGTTTTAAGATCATACCTTCAAAGATTGTTAGAAGCAAAAAAAAAAAACATCATTTGAACAAAACCCCATCACCACACAGAGCACCACCACGACCACCGGACCTAGCATCACACTGTCACCATGGCCAGCAATCATCCTCCCCCTACCCCACCATCACTATCCCCGCCATGGCCACCATCAATTCCTCCTGTTTGTCATTGTCACCGTCGCCAATTACACCTCCACAAATACCATCAATCTGCCACCATCACCATGATCGATCACCACTGCCATTTTCACCATCACCACATACCACCGTCGCCCATAAAATCTTGATAACCATAACCACTGCTAATTTCTGACCTTCGTGCCAACACCACGATCCACCACTACAGGCCACGAATGCAACCCTCGACTACTGCCTCCAGAATGAATCGTTGACTGCACACACTAACAACCACCAATGATCACCAATTGCCGATCCACTGCACCACCTTGAACGATCTGCCAATGAATCGCCCACCCACGACCATCGAACGCATATCCGTGATGCTGACTAGCTGATGTCGCCACCCACTGCTACAGTGTGCATCTCTCTTCCACGGTAAAAGTCCATAATGTTAGATCTGACTGCGGAGGCCAAGATGCCGTTGACTGCAGCGAAGGCCAAGTCGTAGGCAGTGACGATGAAAGTTGGCTCGTCGCCGGCGATGAATCAGTTTGCAGTGGCAATGGACAGTGGTTTTGTGGTTTGATAATTTAGGATGGTGGTATTTTGAAGACATTAGGTACAAAAAAGAAATATGAGAAGGAGAAAATTAAAAAACTCGAAACAGAAAACTCTCAATCAAACATTTGCCTCTTTTTATAAAAACTAAAAACAAAAACAGGCTTTGATTTTCTTGGTAATTCTCGATTGTATTCAGTCTCATCACAATTTTGTAGTTTGTGTTTACTTTTTCCACTTAACTTTTCATCACATTCTTTTATTTGTGTTATGTATAGCTTCTTAGACACATACACCAACGACTTGTTCTTATATAAATACCCACTAATGGGGTAGTTGAAAAGGGGAGTAATTCGATTAAATCAACTATTTGTTCTAGATGCTGCTGCATAAAATATAACATACTTTGGAACAAATAGTTTTAATGGACTGTAAATGTTAGACAACTCGATCACTATATAATTTTATTAGTCTCATTTCCAGCAGTTAGATCTTAAAGATGGAAGGACATAACCATTGAATGCAACTACAAAGGGCATTGCTAGCCGCCATACGGGAGGAAGAGAAGTTATGGCTTCGAGGAAGACTTGCAGATAAAAAAAATAGAAAAAAGACTACCTTTCTATAGCGTAATTAATATATAATCTGAGATAGTATCGAGACAATACCGGTACGGCTACATACCATTTTATGGACAAACCAGTGGGTGCTCTAGTAAAGTATTTATAATTGCGGTTAAAGTGGCTTTTTGGGTTTATTAATGGGTTAGTCTGAATCCACCAAATTATAGTACTGACTTTTGAATACAGTTTCGCCCCTTGGATCGTCTTCTATTGACAACTTTGTCCTTGTGTCAAATTAGTAGCTACATGATAAATCAATGTGATAATTACACCCAGTTCTTGAAAATAGGGTAAAATGACACATGTATGCATAGTTTGGACAAATAGTAATGATGTCCATTAACCAATCATAATCTTTAAATCTAAAATAGTTTTAACAAATGATTATCCATAACTTAAAAGGTAACTATTAAAATGCCCTTCATCTCTCTTATTTCTTTCTCATTTCTTAATGTTCGAGAACTAGCCAACACCGGCGTTACCATCCAAGACGGCCTCCTCCACGGATGGCATGCATTGCAACTGGCAACCTTTAAACACCTGTGTAGGCTCCTCCAATGCCTTTTTACACCTTATAGTTGTCTTGTAAGTTAATGCTAAGGAAGTGGGCTGGTAGTGTACGTGGAGATGTCATGTCCGAGTCAGAAGCAAAGTGTCCTTACGTGAGATAAAGCAACATTAAAAAGGGTAGAGACCAAAGCTTCACAGACAGAACCTGAGGAGTGATAATACTGTGAGGGTGAAGGCGCGGGGTGAATGCATTACAAAGCCACACTTTAACACCTTGGTCCAAATTCAAGGTTCAATTTCGAGGTCCTTAATGTCTCTCTCTCTAGAATTCTCTAGCTCAGGAATTATAGACTAAGAAAGTGAAATTAAAAAATGAGTTCCAAAATTTTGTTCACAAATGATTTCTCAAGTTCCCTATTAGTAGGGGGCTGAGAAATTGATGTCATCAATGACACATGACACTCCATTAGGGTGACACCTCATCAAAAGGGCAACAAATACCGGCGCTCCATGGACCGTCAAATAAGATATTCATCTGGCCTGTCCTACACAGCTTTGCTCTATCTATTTAAAAAGTTCACACAACGCCAGTGTAACCATACAAGTCGTTGGTCTAGCCACAAGCCTAAAGCCCTTGATGAGTCCCACAGAGGTATCAAGAGACGTAAAGGACATGATAGCTATGGGAAGGCTTGATGCCCAATGGCCAGGCAGGCTAGGTGTGATGCCCTCCAAAGACCTGTTCTAATCTCGGAGTGACCTGGGAGTCATAGTTCCTAGGAGTGCCAATGAAGACCCCAGAGTCGGAGCATATAGAGTAGTCATACAGACACTCTAGCTGATAGAGTCTCTCAGAAGAGTCGTCTATCCTGGAGGTGAGTCCTTGTGAGATAGTCTCCTGAATGAGTCATCTACCCAACATGATGAGGTAGTGTCCCAAAGGAATTGCATACCAGATGAGCCAAGGTAGTGTTCTGAAGATTTTCTTCTATCCCTGCAATGAGTTGTTGTGCTGGAGCATTCGAATCATGCAAAGGTAGTGTTTCAAAAGAGTCACCAACCTAAAATGCCGAGGTAATGTTTTAGAGGAGTTGCCTACTTGGCAAAATGAGAGTCCCCATGTTGGAGCACTTGGAGCTCCCTAACGGTGATAGCGTCCTAGAAAAGTCGCTTATCCCCGCAATGAGTCCTTCTCTCAAAGCACTCAGAGCATGCCAAGGTAGTGTCTCGCAGAAGTTTCCTACATGACGTGCCAAAATAATGTCTCGAAGAAGTTGATTACCTGGCAGGAGGGGAGTCCTTATGCTAGAGAAGTTAGAGTTCCCTAAGGTAGTGTCTCGGATGCGTCGCCTACCTTAGGGCATTATGCACACTTTGAAGAGTGAGTTGAAGCATGTTCCATGACCAAAGGCAATGTGTGCATGGTGTATCAAAAGGATGGACTAATGCCACAGGCATGGCAGTGTGACAGAGTGTCAAAAGGCGTGACTATATAAGTGGTGCAATGCATAGGCACACGGGGATGTGTGCAGTGCCAAGGGCAAGCTCAATAGAGATGACGCGAGGGCGCAGTCACTAAGTGTTGTGTGGGAGCACATGACACGCTGCTAACACATGGGCAAGGTGACGAGTGTTAAAAGTTGGGCGTCATGTCGATCGAGGACACGTGATGCAAAGAAGACACTCGGGAGCGACGACATATATGGTGGAGATGGGCATCTTATAGGGGCACGTGACACGTAGACTACACTAAAGCGATGGCATCGTGCCAAAGGCACGTGGTGTAGAGACTACATTTGAGCAAGACGATGTTTTGTCGTCTAGATAGGCATCGTGTCGCAAGCACATGATGAGGAGACTGCACTTTGGCACGATGAAGGTGTTGCAGAGATAGACATTATGCTGGGAACACGTGACGTAAGGTCGTCAGGCACGACAACGTATGTCATGTAGCATGGAGCTCCCAAGGGGAAGAGAGAAGAAGTGGTGAGGCAAGGGAGCCCCCAAGGGGTGAAGCAAGGGAGCAAGGGAGGGAGCCCTCAAGAGAGGGGAGCTTGGGCCGATCCCTTGGGGGAAGGCGCATTGCCAATTCCAACACATAATAATTTTGTGCAGGAAAGGTGGGTGTGTTGGCAATTAGGGTTTAAGAATTAGACAATTAGAGTTTCGATCCCTAACTTGAAAATTAGGGTTTCAAAATTTCATGTAGTATGTAACATATATACCCTATACTAGGGTAGTATCGTCATTTAAGATACATATTTATTGCATGAACAAAAAAATACACATATTTAATGCGTCAACATGGATGAACACGAGTGACACAAAGTTCATGTCTTTGGTAATGTTTTGTTACCTTTTCAAACTTTATGTCCTTAACCATAATTTTAACTAACCTCGAGAACCTGAATGTAACAAATCATAGAAAAATCAATATGGACAGATTTCAAATTTATTACTCATTAACATGACAACTCTATAGAATCTTTGTTTTCTTAAAGGTCAAATGGTTTCCAAAAATAAAGAGAAAAAGAAATGGCAATGGCAATTAGAAAAATTCAATAAACGACATACATGCATCACCATAATACTATGAAGCCATAGCCATTTTAATGTATCATGCCTTCTTTTACAACAAGTCAAACTACGTAAGGAAAGAGAAGACCGAGACTGACAAAGATGTAAGAACACATTTGAAATCCTAGTATGCATTTTCTTATCTAATCTTCCTTTTCCAACCAACGGGAATATAGTTGCTACTGAAAAGCTCAACTAGAAGCATCATAATACTAATCAAGTCCTTTCTCCTTCTCTCTAAAAAACTTCTCTCTTCTTTCTATTCTCTAAAAACTCAAATTGTCGTCCCTTCTTCCTAAAACTTCCATGGCTATGAGGAAGAAAGGGGAGACCCTCATAGTGCTCTGTCTCATCTTCTTCCTTTCTCTTAGATTTTTTCCTCCCTATCAGCACCCCACTTTTGCCTCCACTCGTCCTCACCCTCTGATCTCCACTCCCCCCCATAGATCGGAAGTCCTTTAACAACAAGGTTACTTCCTCCCATTCACTGCCCTCATATCTGAAAGAATTTTTGAGGTTTGTCATTATCTCTAGACCCCGATCCTGTTGGTTTGGTCAGAGATCTTTGATTTTGGTGGGATTATGACTTGAAGATGGCGGATTTACAAGAGTTGGAGGATGCAAATTCCCTTCGAGCTGCGGATCATTTTTATCTGGCCTTGAGAACCCCATCCACTCTTTTTTGGCTCCGATGTTAACTGCGACAATATTGTGAACTGACACTTCGTGCAGCCCCCGAAACTGATGCCCCGTTGCATTTATTCCACCCGTTACCATTTGATCTGAATTTTTTAAATTCAACAGTGAAATTACTTATCTTTTCCCTTAACTCCAAGGTCATGACGACAATTTTAAGATCCATATGGGTTCTCTTAGTTGTAATCTGTTTCTAGAACTAAACATTTATTAGTGCTCTTTTAGTTTGTTACTTAGTGCCTTAGCTAATGAAAATATTTTTTGACCAAAAAAAAAAAGGGGATCATAGTTGCTAGTTATATATATATATATATATATATATATATATATATATATATATATATATATATATATATATATATATATAGGGAGCTGATCCATTGATAGCGCTAGCAAAATGGGGTATTTGCTAGCGCGATCTGGACCGTCCATCCCGAAAGATGGACGGCCCAGATCTTTTTTTGCGTTTTTTTAAGTACGTCCGCTACATTATGTAGCGGACAATTTTTTGACTTTTTTTGACAATAATACCCTTCGAGTCCGTCCGCTACATTATGTAGCGGACAAGTTTTCAGATCTTTTTTCTCTTTCTGTCTTTAATGTTCTGACAGAAATGACAGAGTCCGTTACGGAATAGACAGTCCGCTACATAATGTAGCGGACAAGTAGACAATATATTTTCTGACACATCTCTCTTTCACGTCAATTTTTCACTTTCTCTTGTCCTTTCTCTCTCTTTCTCTCTCTTCTTTTCTCCTCAGTATGTTTGGAACAAGCTCAGCATTCATCCTCCTGTATTGATTCAGCAACTATACCTTTTAACAAATAGAAATTCCAACTGAATGAGAGCAAACAAAGGAGCTAAGATTGGAAAGCTGGAATCCGTGGCTTTCAATTCCAACCGAAGCTCACCGCCTGACTCCTTTGAGCAGAATCCGTGGCTTTCAATTCCTCTGTCTACTCTGATAAACAATATAAACGCACACCCAGAGAGCTAAAAGGCCAGAAAACTCTTTCCCGAGGAAAGACTTGCCACAGTTTTCGGGATATGAAGCATATGTTTGTAGTATCAAGATGATAGGGTGGTGCTGTTCTCGAGAAAATAGAGGAAGAAGAAGAAGAAGAAGAAGCTGTTTGGTTAGAAAGGTTCTGAATTCAGAGATGGGGTCAGAGATCCTCGCTGTCCACATCATCGTCGATGTCCCGGTGCCGCTTGTCCTTGTAGTCCTCCTTCAATATCTTCGCCCAGTCCGGTATGTTCACCGGCAGCGACGACGCCATCCCCCCGACCACCGCCTCAGCCCTCTTCACCGCTGCCAGCGGCTTCTTCCTCAAACTCACCACCGGTTTCCAGTAGTTCGGCGAGATGCCGCCGCCGCCGACCGAGCTCCACACGTCCGATTCGTTGAGCTCCAAGCCCGAGTCTAGCCCGATGAAAAGAAAAGCAAAGCACAGATGAGAAGAATTTATTCGGTTGTTGAAGAAGAAGCAAAGCAGGAATGGGGGAATGGAGTGGGGACAGCGAGAGAGAGAGAGTCAGAACAGAAATGAGAAAGAAAGGACAGAGAGTGAGTTAGTCAGAAAGTCCGCTACATTATGTAGCGGACAAGTTTTCAGAGAGTATTTTTATCAAAAAATGGTCCGCTACATAATGTAGCGGACTGATTTTAAAAAAAGTCAGAATAGTAGTCTCGATAGTCCGCTACATTATGTAGCGGATGGGCACAAAGGGTATTTTTGTCAAAAAATTGTCCGCTATATAATATAGCGGACGTACTTAAAAAAACGCAAAAAAAAAGATCTGGGCCGTCCATCTTTCGGGATGGACGGTCCAGATCGCGCTAGCAAATACCCCATTTTGCTAGCGCTATCAATGGATCAGCTCCCATATATATATATATATATATATATATATATATATATATATATATATATATATATATATATATATATATATATATATATATATATATATATATATATATATATATGGTAGCTGATCCATTGATAGCGCTAGCAAAATGGAGTATTTGCTAGCGCGATCTGGGCCGTCCATCCTGAAAGATGGACGGTCCAGATCGCGCCTTTTTCAAAAACTGTCAGTCGTCCGCGACACTATGTCGCGGACGGATTTTTTTACCTTTTTGCCCCTCCACTCGTCCGCTACACTGTATCGCGGACGGTCCAAATCTTCTTTTACGTTTTTTTTTAAGTTCGTCCGCTACATAATGTAGCGGACGTTTTAACAAAAATACCGTCCGCTACATTATGTAGCGGACTATTTTACTTTCTCGAAAAGAGACATCCGTGTTGTCAGCTCTGGAAAAAAGACAACCAACTTTTATTTTCTCTTTCCCCCTCATCTCTCATCTTCTCTCTTCTGGATGAGCTCCTTCAAGACGGTGGTTCCTTCGGGGTAGTTGGACAGCACCTCCCGTGTCCGGCGATCAAGGACACAACGATCTTTCCCCCTCATCTCTCATCTTCTCTCTCTCCCTTGTGAGCGTGCGAGTGGCGATCGAGGCCACAACCATTTGAAAACTCTTCCTTCTCTTTCTATCTTGCCGCTTCAAATAGTTATGATGTGCTTTGATCTAGTTGTCATGGGTTTGAGAAATTAAGTTTTTTTTTTAAATCTTTTCGTTTTTGATAAAGGGTGATAGAAATGGAGGAGGTTGAAGACCCTAGAACAAAATGGCAATCTGTTGCCAACCAATTTCATGAATGGTTCCAGCCTGCAGGTGGATGTGCTAATTGAGTGTGCTCGTTTTGGAGTCTTTTTTACCAATGGCAATCTGTTGCCAACGAACTTCATGAAGATTTGTTCATCAAGATCAAAGTAAGAAGAGAGAGAAAAGTCAGAATGAGATAAGGGAGGGAAAAAGAGAAGACTAGTCTGCTACATAATGTAGCGGACACATTAATGACACAGAAAAAGTCATACCACACGTGTGGGCCTGTCATTCGTCCGCGATACTATGTCGCGGACGGCATGGAGGGGCAAAAAGGTAAAAAATGTCGTCCGCGATACTATGTTGCGGACTACTTTTTTTTGACATGCGTCAGGGCCTGTCAGTCGTCCGCGATACTATGTCGCGGACGGCATGGAGGGGCAAAAAGGTAAAAAAATCCGTCCGCGACATAGTATCGCGGACGACTGACAGTTTTTGAAAAAGACGCGATCTGGACGGTCCATCTTTCAGGATGGACGGCCCAGATCGCGCTAGCAAATACTCCATTTTGCTAGCGCTATCAATGGATCAGCTCCCTATATATATATATATATATATATATATATATATATATATATATATATATATATATATATATATATATATATATAATATTTTTGCAGCGATTATAAAGTTTGTCAAACGGCATAAAGGTCACGACAATTCCGTGATTCTGAATATACATGACCGCAAAGGTCAGAAATTAACAACTAACATATAGACCCGATACAAATTATAATTATTATATTCAACATTTTATCCTAATTTTAAATAACATGCGGAAGCCTAAAAGTTAGAACATCTAGTAAAACAAAGACAAACAACGCGTAAATCTACAACACAAATAGTACAATGAGAAAGACAACTAGACCGACAAATAATTAAAGGTGTACTCGACAACCAATGGGATCATAGCATAAATATAAGAGGCACTCAACTTGCATGATTCAAAATATTCTATCGGTGATTCCACCCGAAACACGGCAACCTTAAACCAGGTAGCAAACCAACAATCACAAACTGGGCTAAGTCAGACTATATTCCCCGTTCCCCCCCCCCCTAACACACACACATGCCCAAAACCCCAAGCCCCCTGGGCCCTATCCATCCACCCCACCCATCCCCGAGGACATCGCAGTGTACCACACCTGCGCCCTTAGCAGAATTTCGGCAGCCGTCGATGGAATTTCGGCAGCCGCCGGTGGGATTTTGGCCACCACCATCATTGATAGATCTAACTCTAGCAAAAGAAAGCCTCATCAATCAAGGATTAGAAAAGATTAAACATCGACCATCACCATTATTTAGATCTTGTAAATCTGAAGGATCAAGAAATCGCTACGATCTGAAGAGATTCGGTGCATCGGATCCACAACATCGCCATCCCCGATCGTGGCTGAAGGAGATGGTGCCACCACCGCACCGCATCGTCCACCGTCTTCCACCCTCCAATAGCTACTAGCCACTATAAAAACCTATCATCAGACCACTTGACCACACTAAACAAGACGCTGCCCTAACTCGCGCCAACGCACGGTGGGGCAGCCCGGTGGCCGTACATGGAAGGCTTTGTTTAGAGAGAGGGCATAGAGATATTTTATGATATTGTTAATTATGGGGTTTTCAAGCTGTTGGAAGTTAGTAATGGGAATGTAAGCATTATTTATCATGTTGCAATAGTCGTTCAAGGCTTATAATTCAAATCAGACTACATGTTTCAATTCGTGTTTGCTCACCAAAAAAAACTCATTCGAGATCAACTAGTAAAACAAACGAAGTAACGCCCGCACAAATTTTGAAGAAATTTTTTAGCTTTTATTCAGATTGTAAAAAAAATAGCTATAACTCCGTATAGTGACAATTAATTGTAGTTAGGGGTGCAACTTAGACGGGTTGGGTTGGGTTTCAAACCAACCCGAGAAAACCCAATATTTTTAAAGCCCATCTCAACTTAAATTTTTTGTAAAAAAAGGCTCAACCCAACCTAACCCAAATAAAAATATTACAGGTCGAGTTTCAACCCAAACAAACTCAAGTGCAACTAACATCGTTAAATCTTTTGTCTTTTATTTTATAAAATGATCATCAACTAGTCTCATTATCTAAAGACTAACATAACTCGCATTTGACTTATATGATATATTTTATTTTTGATAAAGGAAAAGTTTAATTTATTTGGTCAAAGATGAAATATAATACTATAAAGAAATCTTTCTAAATCAATCGCTAAACAAACACATAGATCAAACATAAAAAACAAGTAATAAACTCCATTATAATAAAAATAATATTATTGTCTTCCTTAAACTAGCAGATAAATAAACATCAACATGTGTAGAAGGGAAAAATGAGCAATAAGCTATAATACTTAATACAATAGATCACATCTCACTTCAATTCATGCGTATCTTTAAACCACATAAAAAGTAATGAAACCATTAATAAAAGGTCCTAGTATTCTGAAAGCATAAATGAAAATTTCAAGCCACTTGGTGAAGACACCAAGCCTTGCCACCAAACTTGATAGTTGTAGCCTCCTGCACCAAAAAAAAAGAAGAAGAATAAGAACACAGGCAACAAACGAAAGAAGTCTGAAGAGAAAACCGAAAGGCGATTCTGGCCAGCCCGTACTACCGCCGGCAAATGGGTAAATCAGATCTAAAAAAAATAAAAATGAGTTACGGTGGATGCCGACCACGGCGAGCTGAACAATAGCCGCGACGGCCAAGAGCGGCGGCAGCCATGGCCACCGGCAGCTACGGTGTATCCCAGTGACAAGTGAACGACGATGCCGATCTCGATTTAGGGTACATTTAAACGTCACCGAAATCTGCCTAGGAAAAAAAATCTGTTTCTACAAATTTATGGTTGTGTTGGTGTTTGTGAGAAGAATGGGAGCACATGGATGTCTTTAGGTATGGTTGCATTGCGAGTTGTCGATGGTGAAATAAAGCGACAGTATGCCGCAGGCCGATCATACCACTGTGTCTTTGGGAGGGTGAAAATGACGAGACCACTATGTCTTCGCCGGAGAAGCAGGAGCGGACTGTTGGGGAACCCTAGAAAATGATTTGGGCAAAATTGGTTACGCCTCAGCCGACTGTTGAGGAAGGAGAGAAATCAGAGAATGAAGGGAGATTCGTTGACCTTTTTTTTTTTTTTTTTAGGATGGGTTAGCTTGATTTTAATGGGTTTGACCCAATTTAATTCATATAAACATTAACCCAGCTCAAACCAACCCACTTTTAAATTAGTTGGGTTTGATGGGTTAAAACCTATCCATATTTGAGCCGAGTTGGTTAAAGCTCATTCTAACTCAGCCCAAATTGTATCCCTAGTTGTAGTTATGTATTTAGTGACTTATAATTAGTGACGTTACAAAAGTCCTACTGAGAATTAAGACCTTAAATTAGTAGGGTCATAGAATTAAATGAACCAAGTTAAATGAGCACGCTTATGCTCCGTTTACCTCACATAAGTCACTTACTGGAAACCCAACATCGTTAACTAAACTATGCAGGCTTAACATGCAAGACATGTCTAGAGAAAATAATAACAGTTGATGTAAAAACCAGCTCAAATATTGCAAGTGCAGTTCAAAACTATGGCTCGAGCATATAAAAAACGTCATTTGCAACACTTTTGAACCAGCTGTTGTTAAGAGTCACTTTTTCTTTTAGCCATACTTTTCCAGAGAAATGTGTTGTCAAACGATACTCACTAATGCTCCAATCTCTTAACCTAGTTTTTTTTTTGTCAAAGCTACGTAGGCAAAGCAATTTTCCTTCGGAGGATTGTACTTGGCAGAAGACATTTGTTCATTGTAGGCAGTGGTGGAGTCAGAAATGTTGAGCAGAGTGAGCATTTGTTTTTATTTTTTATTTTTTTTCGATTCAGCAGGCAAAAGTTAGCCAATTACTTATACGCAACCGTCTCATACCAGTCAAATATACTACATAAGTAAGCCGAAAGAAACACTACATTAGTTTTGATCCACTTGCCATAACAACTACGCATCCTAGCCCATTGACATAGCCCACTCACTTACACGCTCTGCTAAACGTTCTGGAACCATGAGCCTGACCAATGCATCGTAGCACTGCCAAAGTCCACTGAATCCTTCGTAATCAAACCAAGAGTTGCATAATGTCACTTTCAACAGAAACTACATTGGCCGTAATTAACAAACAAACAAACAAACATTTTGCTACACTTTGCACCGAAACCTTTCAAATTCAAAAGGGTCTTTCACATGGTCTGAGTGATAAAATAAATGTTGTCCGGGGTAGTCAGCTGAAATTCATATCAAGCATTTAATAACTAACAAAACATAGAAAAACCTATGCTCATGGAAACCCCAGAAAAGGTACAATGTTGCTTACCTGAGCCATCACCAGAAACTATCAACTAGTTTCTATTAGAACCTCCTTACCGCTTGTCTTCAGCGGAGCTTAAAAGAATATCGTACGAGTAGTACCCGTTACACCCCGTACTATCATTTATCTTCAATTAGCCAGCAGATCAGCAAAACCCCAAAGTTTAGGAATATTCAATTCTCAAATGTCCCACATTAATTTCCTTTTGAAAAAAATTAGTGTTATAACTAAACAATCCCACTAGCTCTATTCTAGAAATCACTACTAATTAGTAAGAACCCGTTGCCCCTTTAATTGGTAATCTGGCAAAAACTTCCAACTAAAGTAGCAACGCCAACACCAAGTACTACCCCCGTAGACACACGGGTACACAAGTGCACCGCCTGCTTCAATACCCAATTCGAATTTACATTCTCATCCACCAATTACATGCAGACAACAACACTAATCTTCTTCACATGCAATTTCCCCATTGTTGGGCTCATTTTCTAACGGTTTAAACTTTAGCGTAAATGATGACTTAACATGGTATCATAACTAGTCGATTCAGGCCCAACAGACAATTCATAAGTAGTTCATCGCCGTCACCCAGTTAATCCATGTGTTAGGCCCACTCAAAAGTCAATCAGTCCACACGTAAGGGGAGCGTGTTGAGAGATATAAACTCACATTGAGTATCAATCCCACATCGGTAAATAATAAACAATACTTCAATATATATGCCTCATAAACCTCTCCCCTCATTATCAATTGATTTTGAGGTGAATGGTTTCACATTTCTAAGTTATGCCTACATATCATGATGCAAACTTCTTACTATGTTATTACCCAATCAAACGGGATATTAAACTAGCAATAGCCTTGCTGTGATCAGGTTTATTTGGATGAGCTTGTGCACATTATATATTTCTATGTGCAATACAAACACAACGATGAAGAGTCTGTTTGGGATTGATTAAAAACAGTAGATTCTGCTTAAATTTCAATTAGTTTTCAAAATCTGATTTAATCAGAATCAGTTTGTTGTTTGGTAAAAATAGTTGTAAATTAGATTAAATCTATAAAAAGTGTTGGATAAAAAGTACTTAAATCAATTTTACTATGACAAAATGACCATATAAGACACTCAATAAATAATTTTCTACTATCCAAGCAACGTTAACATAAATTTTTTTTCGTAAATAACTATAATGCCCAAATAAATTATGAAAATAACTATTTTCACGCACTTATAAAAGTTATTACTTTTTATTTTAAATTAAAAATACAAACAAACTCACGTTATTGCTTATAGTATGATAACATCCCCGAATTACAAATAAAGTTTATCTTAAGCAAAAAAAATAAAGTTTATCTTAAGCAAAGATTACAATATTTTTTGGTCGAACTTTTTTTTTGGTCGAATAAAAGATTACAATATGAGAATATAGAAGAACTTACAGAAATTGATGCAGAGGAATTGAAGAGGGCGGCTGTATCCCTCTTTGTCAGCCGCAGGAGAAGATTATCATTAGGAGAGATAATCTCCAGAAACTATCTAATTAATTAAGGGGTATGAGATGTCTTTTTATGAAAAATATGAGGTTAGGATGGTAAATTAAAAGGTCAAACCTGATTATGAAAAAGTGATTATTTCATAATCCTCACTTTTGAGGATTATGGATTAAATCAGTTTTTAACTTTTTGAAGATGAATTTACATAATAGTCTCACCCACAATATATTAGGCATTCCTGATATGACTATATATGCAAACGATATTCATTGGATTCTAATACATAACAATTAAAGGAGGATGTGAAAAACAAGAAAATTAGCATGTTAGTGAAAAGTAGATGTACTTTTACCTTGGTAGTATTTTTAGATATATTCATATAATGTATTAGTATAGTCATGCACCAAAATGAGATACATTTTCAGTATTTTACACAGTTGTCCTCAATATGATTCTAATCGTCTTAAGTATAGTAGACTTATTTATTCATGAAATTTATATACATGTGTAATACCAATTATCATGTTTTATCGTGTATATATGCATTACCTCATTGAAAGTCATTCTATTTGTTAGACTTTTTGTACATAACTGACTATAATATCATATATAATTGACGTGAAAATCAAATTGCATCTCAATTCGACCAAATTATATCTCAACCCGTGCATTTGTACGAGTCCATTAGCTAGTTTCTAATAAAGTTTGAAGTTTAAACCCCAAAACAAAACTCCAAACTCCAAAATGAAATTTTAAAGAAGTTGAATTGATAACTAGATTAAAAAAACCGAAGGAAGAAAACCATCCAAAGTCAATCTTTTTTCTCAATTAACAAAATCAAATAAAAACCAAAATTTTGTCAAACGTTACCGAAATATTGTCTCCGTCCCACATAATTTGATCAACTTTCCTTTTTGGGTCTTCCTACAAAAATTACTCATTTCTAAAATAAGAAAGATTTTGTAAGTGCTTTTACATATTTATCCTTATTTACATTTTTTTATTCTATATCAACGCATTTTCTCTTTTCTGACTCAATTTCTTACACTTTTTTTATTCATTTTCTCTCTCATGACCTAATTTCTTACACTTTTTTATTCATTTCTATCTCTGCATTTAACACTCTACTAACTCATTTTTTTTTTTATCTTTTCTTCTCTCCATCTCTCTAAAGGTAAATTAAAAAATACACAATATATTACTTAAATATTTAATCTACGTGTAAAAAACTGATTAAATCATATAGGACAGAGGGAGTATAAATAAGCACGGGATGAAGTATTTTTAGGGGATAAAATCTAGGGATGACAATTAGATACACAACCGGCAGATCTCCACCCCGCCCTAATAGGAGCGGATTATTTTGACTTTGACTGGGTTATGGGGTGAGTATGTTATTTATTTTTCAACCCACAGTAGGTTAGGATCGGGTATAGTTTTCTGCCTAATCCGTCAGGTATCCAACCTATCCCGCGACCTAAACCGATATACTAACCTTAAACCATTACCTATCAGCCACTTTCAGCCGTCCATCTAAAATATATATAGTTGTCTCACAGATGACAAAAATTATTTTCCCTCTTTGTGCCGCCTTTGAGCTCCTGCCGCTGCCTTCTCCCCCCCCCCACCGTCAGCGGCAGCCCTCATCGCCACAAACCCTTCCACCTCGCCACCACCTAACGGGCCATCCACTACCTAACAGTCGACCAAACAGCATTCAACTCCACCTCGACCAAACATCGTCACTACCACCTCCACCATCCGTCCACATCCACCTTGACCAAGCACCATCATCACCACCTCCACCTCCACCTCCACCTCCACCGTCCACTGTCACCACCACCTCCACCGAGGCTTTAGCTAAGGCAAATCCTGATCGAGGTGGATAATAGCTAAGATTGGGTTTCAAAAAAAAAATTGGTCTGAATTTTCTCTTTCCATTCGGTGGTGATGGATGATAATGGTGTGTGCGTAACGGGCTGTGACTGTGGGTAGGGGGTGTTGGCGGTGCTCACTGTAGTTGGCTAATTGCTTAGCTTGTTGAGTGAGACCGGAGGTGCTAAGGTGAGTGTGCCGGTGGTGCTCTTACGCACTAATTTTCTGAGTTTTGCAGTACGCAATCTTTGCGAGATTCATGATGGTTGTTTAAGCCTTGATTTTATTGTGTAATCTTTGTACCTTCTTCTTCTATTCAAGTCTCTAATAGACTCTGACTGTCGTTTTTTTTAGTACAGAGAGATTGGGGCAGAATCGAGACGGGGTCGAGTTTTGTAAACTAGCTTAGAATCGGGGATGGTATTGCACTCTTTTGCGCCTGGAGCCAGCGGGGCGGGATTTCAGGACTAGCGGGGCGGATACGAATTTCATAAGATTCCGTCCGTCCCGTCCTATTGCCATTCCTAATAAAATCTGTCAAGCCTGCTTGCCTGTCCTCACCAACCAACCAGGGCCCAGGGATACACGTGGCGAGGTACCATCTAGACAATTCAGCCGTTGGAAACGCGCGAACGCTCTCGAACCTCGTAGAAAGAACTCCATTTCTCTCTTATTCGTACCTATAAATCTGTCCAAAACTAGCACCCGTTAATTCACAAAACATCAAAACAGGTGATCGCACAAGAGATACAGAAACAAGCACTTCCTTAAATTTTCCTGCGTTGGGTTTGTGGATCGATTCGTGCTGATATCTAAGTCATTTGGATTTGTGGAACCGACTGGACAGATTATTTGCTTTCTCGATTTTATCTTGTTTGGATTGTAAGTACTCTCTTCACGAAATCCTTTTTTATTCTTTGGTCTCCAATCGCATTTCGCAGACTCGCAGTATTCCATAACGTTTAATTCCTCAGTGTATATTTCTTTTTTGAGCACAAATGCGAAGCTCCAACGTTCGCTTGTGTTGGTTTTTATTTTTTAGTAGTTCACTTGGGGAAATGATTTCTGATCAACGTTGATATCATTTTTTTTCTCGAGACGTTTATATAAGCAGGATAGATGAGGATAAATTCAAAAAAAAATATATAGAAAAATCAGGAAACGGGAATCTCTTGATTCTTTTTGAAATGTTCTATATG
Organism: Escallonia herrerae; assembly: GCA_033070095.1. NCBI lineage: Eukaryota > Viridiplantae > Streptophyta > Magnoliopsida > Escalloniales > Escalloniaceae > Escallonia > Escallonia herrerae. The sequence continues at coordinate 288,660 of JAVXUP010000600.1, forward strand.
GTGGTTGTATGTTTCGGCTTACAATCTTGTCGTGGTACTTGGGCGTTTCTGCCTTTTGATTTAGTTGCTTGCAGAAAGCCGTTGTAAGAATGGAAAAGCAAAGGAGCAGGTCGTTCTATGAATAGTGGGCCTATCTTTATCAATTGTTAGGCAGATTAAACTGGTGTTCTGGTGTCTGGAACAATGAATAACCACGAGTTGGGTGTCATCTGAAGCTTTGACGCTGGGGGAGTTTAAAGCCACACCCTTTTGCGGGTGACTACTTGTTCACACCTCTTTTGTCACCATATAGTTTGCATTTTGTGCGGTGCAATGTGATGCTTTTTGGCAATGGATGAGGTGTGGATGTGCATAAGTGGGTCTCTAATTGTACATCACTTTCTGTATTCAAACGTAGAGAGAGTTTTCCACTTTTGAAAGAGAGCATGTTTTCATTTTTGTTATGTTATCAATGTGAAGGTGATAGTTTGGATGTCATTACCATTTATATTTTTGCATCTCTTTCTGAATCCACCTCATCCATGTTTGGATTAGAGTTTTCTTTCCATATCGAGCATTAGTTTGAAACCACCCATTTCCGAGTCAGTCAAAGCTTTCTCTGTCCTTTATTTCATCTTTTTGTTAATCCATTTTGGTGGCTAGATTAAGCAATTTAAGCAAGTAGGAATTGGAGCATGTACAAATTAGTGGCTAGGACGATGAGCTGGAGGTCTATCTGCTGTATCAAATAGGTTGCTTTCTTGGGGCGAGGACAGTGATATGGAATCACCAACTGATAATTTGCCAAACCTTCAATTTGGTGCTCTAAAGAGTCCATGAGTGACTTTTGGAGTTGCCGTTACAAAGGGAGGTTGGAATTGAGGTCCCCTAAAGCGATTGTCAGTTGCACCTCATGATAAGTTGTCCACATTCGGATGACATATGCTGGTCATGGTCTTGGCGATGGCATTGATAACCTAGTATTACTTTAAGCTGCTGAGCATAGCAAATTTTTTCGCTAATAGCTGCTTTGTGACCTTAAGATATCGTTTCAGATTGCTAATTCTTGTCAGGGCTACATTTCATCCTCAATAGAACACCTGAGCACATATCTGATTGCTTTTCTTACTTCCATTTGAGCTGCTGTGATTTCTTCTCACGTTTCCTTTTTTTCCTTTTCTTTTATATTCATATTTGCGGCGATTTTCTGTTTCTGTAACCACTTGCCTAATATTTATCACCAAATGCACATACTTGAAGAATGTCCTCTTATTTTGACATAAAACACCATTAGTAGGTAACACATCTCGTATAATTTATTCATTGTGTGTTCTTGTTCCCGGTGTCAAGGGAGAGGAGACTTTGGTGTCCAAGTCTCTCTTTAATAGGTCTTTTAATATGCAATGTGGATGTCTGCAAGGTAGTTACATGGTTACATTCTATTTTCGCTCTTCTGTTCTTCCACTTGAAACACATGAATGACCGCAACACGAGTAGCACTTAATCTCTTTAATGTCTTTTAGCTAAGTGGTGTGGTGTTACTGCCATATCATCGACGCTTTCAAAGGAGAAGAGCATTAGTGGATTTAGATGAAGGCTGTAGCATGGGACACTTGCATTCCTGGTTTTTTTCCCTTTCAATATGGTACCTGAAGGTTGAAAGCTGGATAAGAATTATGAAGTTTTTTTCCCTCTTTCTTCCTATTTTGTGTACCTAGAGAAATGGGTCTGCAAGAATTTTAGATCTTCGATTATGATGACATCAGAAGGGGTATATGTCTTTATTGATGTGGCTTCATTTTGCTTTCTTCTTATTTCTTTGTTTTTTTTTTCAAAAATTATATTTCGTTCTCTTTCTTTAATCATGAAGTATTGACTGATTTTAACCTCATGCAGGTGATATTTTCTATTTATTTTGATACAATACTGAAATCCTGTGGGTGAGGAAGATCTCAATTACTATTAACTAATATACTAGGAGCCGTGCTTTGGTGAATTTCGTGAAAATGTACCCTGTTTACAGATGCATGGACTCGAATCCCCACCTGATGAATTTAATGTCTTATGCACCTCATCACGACCCGAGCTTTGGAGCTTTCCCATCTCATATGAAGGTCGATCCAACCAAATCTCCTCTTATATATGATTCTTGGCCTTCTGGTGGCACCTATGGCTATCTGTATTCACCACAATGTCATAGATGCTCTAATCATGACCATTTTCCAGATTACAATGGCTTCAGGCCTCCTTATCCTCATTTCCCACCACCATCACCACTTCACTGTTACTCAAGTTATCCCATGTATCCGGGAACTCATCCTTTTCACTCTATCCCTCCCCCACATTATTCAGTGGGGCAGCCAAGATATGAGTTTGACAAAAATACTCCTAGAGATCAGCATTGCTGTGGATGTGCTCATCACACGTGTGACCAAAAAGAAAACTTTATGAAGATTGCGGAACAGGACCCAGATGCTCAAAACAAAAGCAGTGACTCTTTGGTTCCTTTTAAATTGAAGAATTACCTATATCCGGTTATGTGGATTCCACCAAGTTACATGAAGAATGAAGAAGGTAGAAAACCTGACGATTCAAAAGCAAAGGAAGGGGATAAATACCAATTTGATACCAGCAACTGTAATGGGTGGCTTCCTGTTGACATAAACAGGCTTGGATCTTTGAAGCAAGATGGAGATGAAAGGAAAACTGAACAACAGAAAAATGAGGACAAGAACCAATTCCCATTTCCAATATTTTGGATGCCTTACAAGCCTGAAGAAGTAGAAAGGGATGACTTTAAAAAGACCAATGATGGTGAAGAAACTAGGAAGGATTTTGGGGTTAATCCTATTAAGCTCCCTGATAACGATGATAGGAAGAGCCAGTGCCGATCACACGAAGGAAATTATGCCAGCCAGGTTGGTTTAAAGACAGTGGATAGTGGTAGTGTTAAAAAGGTGATTCCTGTAAAGCAAGCAGAACATCATCAGGAAAAGAATATCTCAAAGGACAAGGAGTCAGCCAGAGGCATTATTGTGGAACAAATCAAAGAAAATGGAGGGAAGAAATCTTCTGAAGATACTTCAGAAAGACAGTCTAATTCCCCAACAAAGATATCGAAGTTACCTCCTGTTTGTCTGCGAGTTGATCCGTTGCCAAGAAAAAAAAGTATAAATGGCCGTCCAACGTCTCCTAGTCCTCCAGCTAACAAAGGAAAATTAGTAGAGGCCTCTACCGACAATTTGAAGTCTGCTGTTGCAAAAGAAAAGATTTTACACGGTGTGGAGTCTCCGAATCATGTCAAGAAGTCATGTCAAGAAGAGGACAGCGGTAGATGCGAAAAGGGAGACAAACACTATTGAGGTGGTGGAGGGTACAAGTAAAGACGAAGTTGAAGACTGTAATAAGTCCCAAATTTGTAGCGTTGTTAACCTCCCTGTTAATTCTCATGAAAAGGTTTCCAATGGGCAAATCATCGGTGAAGATGGGATACACTATGAAGAGTCTCTTGCCAGAGAAGATAACGGAATGGGTGATACCAAGTATATGAATGGGGTAATTGCTGAAGTAAAAAAGACTACAGTGGAAGGTGAATCAGATGATGGTGAATGTGAGATTGGAGAGCACAAGGAAGCAAGAATTGTGCAAGAAGAGAAAATGGACAAAACGAACAAAGTGGAAAAGAGATTTTCTGATGCTGAGGCAGCCATCTTAATTCAGGCTGCATATCGTGGCTTTGAGGTGAGGAGATGGGAACCTTTGAAGAAGCTGAAGAAAATAGCTAAAATCACTGAGCAGATTCCTGAGCTTAAACGTCATATTCAAGCTTTCGAGTCTTCCTCTGATATCTGCTGTGATGATAGGCAGAGAGTGGTGATTGGAGAAACTATAATGAGCTTTCTGCTAGAGCTGGATACCATTCAGGTATGCTTCCATCATACACTAATTTTTTTTATTTTTTTTTCAATCTATGTTAGTTAGAGATATGTTTAAGATACCGGTTGCTCTAAAAGCTGAAGCTGTCAAGGAAGAATCTTGCACAAAGATGAGCCCTGAAACCAAGGAATGTATATTAGTGAAAAGACTCGATGCGACCACTTCTAACATACCTAATTGAGACCGTAGACCAGAACATTCCACTCTATGTAACAATATACAAGGATTTTGGCTCTACTAGAGTTTGGATGTATGCACGTATAACCTTGTTTGATGGTTCAGGATCAAGTGCTTAGCCTACTAGCAGATTGCACATCTATCTATCTATACTATATATAGAGGGAAAACATCTTTTGGTGTAACACTTCTTTGGCCTTACCACCTATCTATCTAGAATGGTGACAAGTGGCACTATGAGAAAATTATTAAAAATAAAACTAAACAAAAATAGTAAATAGTACCTTAAGGACATGTTTAGTTTTCACAATTCAAAATAATTATATATCATGCTTGAGTCTTTAACCAAGTATAATTTAACAACTTTATATTTGAACATGGGGCCATTTAAAATTAGACCTTTAGAACGTGTTTGATTTTTACATTTTAATATGAGCTTGAAAATTTTCTGCTTTGCAACGTCGATATATGTACCTCTCGACACTTGGAGACTGCAACTTTACTCATTAGATTGTATTCTTATGCTGGCAGTGCCATATTTTCGTGCACTTTTTGTTGCTCTTGTTGGATATGGAAATGGATATTGGAATTTGATTAATAGCCCTTTCACTGATTCGTTCTCTCTTCTTTTTATCAGGGCTTGCACCCAAGTGTTAGGGATATCAGGAAGTTGGTGGCAAGGGAGCTTGTGACCCTTCAAGAGAGGCTTGATGTACTCGCGGATGCTTCTGCAGCCAAACCAGTTGTAGATCTTTCCTCTAACACGAGAGATGATGCTTGCATAGAACAGCCAAAGGAGGGCCCGGAGGCAAAAGTTGGATCTGGCAATAACTTGCCTGAGAGCGGACATGAGCCTGTCCCTATGACAGGTGCAATGTCAGAGTCAGAAGCCGTGGAATCTTCAAATGTGATAGTGGCTGGTAAAGAAACATGTGGGGATTTTGAGAAGAAAACTGCACAATTACCAGTAGACGATGGTGGAGAGACTCACATGCCGGACTCTCAGCTACTTGTGATAAAAAATGATGAACATAAGCATGTGATGTCTGATTGTTGTGATCTCCTGATGTCAAAGACAGCGCAGAATCATGAGGTTTCAGATCCTGAGCCGTCTGTTGAACTTCCAGTTCCATTGGCTGCACAAGAGGAGATCAAATCTGCTGTGGAGGTGACAGATCCTTCTTCGGATGTCGACCCAACATTGAAGGACAAAAGTGCAGATATGATTGGGTTCACGGAGTTGCCACAAGAAATCTTTCATCGAGATCCTGATGCTCTGGCATCGGAATCAAATAAGCAAATTGATCTAGGGAAAGATACGGTCATGCAAGACGTATCTCCCGTTGACATAGGTTCGGATGTGAAGCAAGTAGGGCCTCAGTTGGAGGAATTGATCATAGAAAGGCCGGACTCTGCAGAGTTGAAAATTATGCTCGAATCAGAGAGGGGTGTGAAAGCAGCAGGTGAAGTTATTGGACCAGAAAAAATGCAGAATGAAGTGGGTCAAGGTGACGAGGCCGCACAAGTGACAGAGGTTGAACAACCGGTAGAAGGTGGCCCCATCACGGTCGATGAACCAGAGCCGGTGTCTCCGGACACGGAGAAGGAAACTTTTGAAGAAGCTAAAGAAAGTCGGGGATCAAGGGATGCTGTAGTTATTGACAATGATGGCACGGTTGACCAGCACACTGGCTCTGTTAAACCTCCTGCTGAAGAAGAGGTTGTCGAAGAACCAGAGCCAGTTTCTCCGGATGCGGAAAAGGAAACTTTTGAAGAAGCTAAAGTTAGTCGTGGATCAAGGGATGCTGTACTTATTGACAATGATGGCACGGTTGACCTGCAAACTGGCTCTGCTAAACCTCCTGCTGAAGAAGAGGTTGTCGCTGAAAATGAAGAGCTTCCACCATTGTCAGCAGCACCCGCTAGCCAAGTCTCTGTTGGCAGTGACATAGTGATGGAACGCGGAAGGCAGGCAATGGAAGAGAATGTAAAGTTGAGGGAAATGGTGGAGAAACTGGTGGAAGCAGGGAGAGAGCAGTTGAGTGCCATATCCAGCCTCTCAGGTAGAATCCAAGACTTGGAGAAGCAACTATCTAGGAAGAAAAAAGGGAACTCCAGAAGGTACAAAGCGCGCAAGTCGTGGAATGCTGCTATGAAGGAAAACGTTGCTGGATTGGAGATGTAATGATATTACGCAGTGCTATCTGTAGTCTTCTTCTCCTTGGAATGGTGAAGTATGCATGGGTTTGTCGTTGTGTTCATTTCGTATTTAGTACTCCGTAATAAAATGAACCTTTTATACTATTTGGTCTCGTAGTTAAGGCTTGAGTTTGGGTATTTAATTTAGGCTAATCAAGAAACCAATCTTCAAATAATTTTGTTTATAGAGTTCTACTACTCGGTGACTTATTAATCACTTGACAATCGTGTAAATCATACTGTTTTCCCTCCGTCCCTTTGGCCGAGCAAACTTCGTTAAAGTACCTTAAAATTGAAATTTTGAAAAGATGGAAAATGATGAAGGAAAAGTGGAGGGGATAAAAGAATTTTCATTTGATTGATACGAAGGAAGAGGGGGAAAGGTACGGGGAAATATGAAGAATGAACATTTTTTTTGGGTTACAAAGAGAAAGTGTGACCTATTCATTTGACTCTTAATACGTAAAGAGTTTAATATGATATGTCCATTAAAGTCATTCAATTCTTTTCCGTTCTACTCAATTTCTTCCTATTTTCTTTCTCCGACAACAACAGGAATTTTTTTTTTTTGTGGATGAAAAACCATAGAGATGAGACATTTTGGTACTCTAATTTTCCATCTTCTCTAAACAAGCCTTACAATGAGATACTCCAACAGACGGTATTCGTCCCCTTCCTATCCGTCCACCTTCGGCCAATTTCATCTGGGTGGATCTGTTTTTACCTCGATTTGGGTTCTTCACCCCATTGTAGTAGCCGGATTCACTAATGTTCCTCTGTTCTAAGATGCCTCGCTCTGGCCAGAGATTGAAGTCGGTTGGGAGCAGTGGACTGCAACGGTGACCAACAAATTAAATTGCTCTCTCTTTTGAGTCTAATCTGTCACGACGAATTGTGTTTATCGCACTCCATTAAGTTTTCAATGCTTGAATTATAGCTTTATAGAAACATCACCACATGAATATTTGATAATCTCTCAGTACTCCAGCCTGTTCGAGGCAGCCCACTCTACTTTTTGTCGCCACAGATTTAAACAGTTTCACTTACAAGTATATTACCTAATATAGATGTACGACGTGTTGGGAATGTTGTATACTTTGTGTATATATTTGTGCAGAAAAACAATATCGAAAATATACTAACATGCATATGTTAAGGTTCCAAAAACAGCAGTAACGTAAGGAAAGAAATAATAGTATATTTAACAACTCACAAGAAGATTGCAGAACAGCAAAGGAAAAGTGTCGAGGCGTGAATTTGATTCACTGTCCTTAAGACTTATTCGTCCCGCAATGGTGCTGACGGTTCTTGACGACAGTCTCCCAGGATACAACGACAATACGTCTGAAATAGGAGCACTCCAAATTGCAGACCCGGCGAACCAAAACAAAGGCACAGAACTCTTTCGGACACAGGAACAAGACAGAAGAAAAATTGCAGAAGATAATTTCGGGATTAGTTCATTTTTGTAAAACTGACTCGTATTTATACACATTATCCACTGGGGGGTGCAACTCTTCACAGGAAAAACTGTTTAGCTGGAAAGGTCACAACTTTCCGGAAAATAAAATAAATAAACTTTATTTATTTAAATATTTTTGTCCCAAAAAGAATAAAGCCTAATGGGCCCAAGCCCAAGCCACGGACCGGGACGGGACGGGGCGGGGCGGCGCGCGCGTGGTGGACCTTGGGTCAACCTAGGTCCTCCCTCCTTACAAAACATGGGTACCCCCAAGGGGCCCATCCCTTAGCTCAAGGCTAAGCCTTATAAGGAGACAATATTTGCTTTAATTCTTCTATGTGGGATTCTCTCTTCCCTTCAAGTTGATCCACCAACTTTAACTTCAATTTTCTCATTCACCTTCCATTTGTTTTAGACATGTGAATATACCATGATCATCTATTCCAATAGATGAACATGAATCAATTTGGCCCTAACCAAAATATGGTTTAGAACCCATTTGAAAATTGATTCAAAATTGCTTCTCACAATGGGTTTAAAACCCAATTCCAACAATCCCCCACATGAATAGAAAATTGACTGGACACTAATACAAAGAAACACTGACACAAGAAAGAGTTCTTTAGAACGACACTGCATCGGGATAGGTAGCCGATGGCCTTGAACCTTCCCTAGTGAGAACTATCGGATTTACTGGTTAACCAGTGAACATGATGTCTTGAACTGTTCAACCTTTAGTGTAAACCAAGACAATAGAATTTCACACAGTATCGTTCAAACATTGTTTTGAGGTTCTCATTGTTGTGTTCATTTTGGCCCTGAACACTCCTGGTTTTCATGAGTACTCTCTGAGAATTCAGCCTTACAATTCTCATAGAAGCGGCCCACTTCTTACTCACATAGGTGACTTCTTATTAGAGGTTCCTACTGCACCCCCCACTTGGATTTCCAAGATATAAGAGTCATTAAAAGCATAGCTTAACCTAACCTTTTGAAGGTGCCACTGTCTTCTCATCATAGGAATGGATATTAGGGTTTTAACCCCCACAGTGCTCTGTCTGAGTCGCATTTACATAATTCGGTTTTCCCTTTGAACCTAGATCTTGGGATCTCCAGTCAGCTAGGTAGGGTTTCCATTATGGCAACTCTTTAGTTCATAGGCTTAAGACCCATTCCCCTCGATAACGTATTTACTTTCTCTCTAGTCAAAGCTTTCGTTAACGGATCCGCAATATTATCCTTTGACTTCACGTAGTCAATAGAGATAATTCCACTAGAAAGTAATTCTTTAACGGTATTGTGTCTGCGACGTATGTGTCTAGACTTGCCGTTATACATACTGCTTTGTGCTCTTCCAATTGCAGATTGACTATCACAATGTATGCAAATTGGTGGCACAGGTTTAGACCAATTTGGAATATCCTCCAAGAAATTACGAAGCCACTCCGCTTCTTCTCCTGCTTTATCTAAAGCAATGAATTCAGATTCCATAGTGGATCTGGCAATACATGTCTGTTTAGAGGATTTCCAAGAAATAGCTGCTCCTCCTAATGTAAACACATATCCACTTGTAGATTTTGTTTCATTAGAATCTGATATCCAGTTGGCATCACTGTATCCTTCTAATACAGCTGGATATCTTGTATAATGCAGACCAAAGTTTAAGGTATATTTTAAATACCTTAAAACTCTTACAATAGCTAACCAGTGATTCTTTCCCGGATTACTAGTATATCTGCTCAATTTACTGACAGCATATGCTATATCGGGTCTCGTGCAATTCATGATATACATTAGGCTACCAATTATGCGCGAATACTCTAATTGAGATATTCCTTCCCCAGTATTCTTTGTTAGATGTAAATTTACATCTAGCGGTGTCTTAACCGGACTATCATCATAACTTTTAAATTTGTCTAGCACTTTCTCAATATAATGAGATTGTGACAAGACTAGTCCATTTGATGTTTTGGTAATTTTCATACCAAGTATAACATCAGCCACACCCATATCTTTCATATCAAATTTACTGGCCAACATTTTCTTTGTAGCCTTAATGAATTCATTATTGCTCCCGATAATGAGCATATCATCCACATAAAGGCAAACAATGACATATCCTTTTTCCGTCCCTTTAACATAGACACATTTATCACATTCGTTGATTCTAAAGCCATTTTCGATCATGACTTTATCAAACTTTTCATGCCATTGTTTCGGAGCATGTTTTAGTCCATAAAGTGACTTAACAAGCTTGCACACCTTCCTCTTATGATCAGGAGCTACAAACCCCTCGGGTTGCTCTATATAGATCTCTTCATTTAGATCTCCATTTAGGAAGGCTGTTTTCACATCCATTTGGTGTATCTCAAAATTATTGATAGCTGCAATAGCTATCAATATTCGAATGGATGTTATTCTCGTTACTGGTGAATATGTATCGAAATAATCAAGGCCTTCCTTTTGTCTATATCCCTTGACGACCAATCTGGCCTTATATTTTTCGATCGTTCCATCAGCTTTCATCTTTCTCTTAAAAATCCATTTACACCCTAATGGTTTATTTCCAGGAGGAAGATCCACCAGTTCCCACGTATGATTTTGCATGATGGATTCTATTTCACTGTTAATAGCCTCTTTCCAATGAGGAGTTTCGGGACTCGACATTGCTTCACTGTAAGTACGAGGCTCATTTTCTAACAAATATGTTAGAAAATCAGGACCAAAAGATGTAGACGTTCTAGCTCTCTTGCTACGTCTTGGCTCATCTTCCTCTTGTGAGGGTTCTTGGTCCATACTCGTTCTTTTTAAAGAACTCTGTTCTTGTGCCACTCGACAAGGAAATACATCCTCGAAGAAATGTGCATTCCTTGTCTCCATAATGGTGTTGACGTGTATATCGTCAATTTCAGATTTATGCACTAAGAACCGATATGCCGAGCTATGGCTTGCATATCCAATGAAAATTCCATCAACCGTTTTAGGACCTATTTTTACCATTTTAGGTGGTGGGATAGCTACTTTTGCTAGACACCCCCACACTTTAAGATATTTGAAGGAAGGAGGACGACCTTTCCATAGCTCATAAGGTGTCTTTTGCAGCTTCTTGTGAGGTACTTTATTAAGTATATGATTTGCGGTTAAGACCGCTTCCCCCCACAAGTTATCTGGTAGTCCAGAATTTATCAACAAAGCATTCATCATTTCCTTTAAAGTACGATTTTTCCGCTCAGCAATTCCATTTGACTGAGGCGCATATGGTGCCGTGGTCTCATGAATGATTCCATGATCAGCACAAAATTTTTCAAGAGGGAAAACATATTCTCCACCTCTATCACTTCTTAGTACTTTGACTTTCTTGCTAAGTTGATTTTCAACCTCAATTTTGTATTGCATAAATGCTTCCAAGGCTTCATCCTTGCTTCTAAGCAAATATACATAACAAAATCTCGTACAATCATCAATAAAAGTAATAAAATACTTTTTTCCTCCTCTAGATTGTACCACCTTTAAGTCACATATGTCACTATGAATTAGACTTAAAGGTTCCGTACTTCTTTCAATTGACTTGAAAGACGTTTTTGCCATTTTAGCTTCAATACAAATTTCACATGCTTTATGTGAGTCAAAATTCATTTTAGGCAAAAATCCATTTTTTACTAGCTTTTGTATGGAACCATAATTTACATGACCTAATCTACAATGCCATAAATTAGGAGATTCCAACAAGTAAGCAGAAGAAATAGTTTTATTAATATCGGAATTTGGTACAACTTTAGGCACGATGGTCATTACATTTAACTTAAACAGACCATCACATAAGTACCCTTTTCCTACAAACATCCCACTTTTAGTGAGTACAAATTTATCACTCTCAAACACTAGCTTGAAGCCATTCTTACTCAACAATGAGCCTGACACTAGATTCTTTCGAATGTCTGGCACATGAAGCACATTGTTGAGACTCAATTCCTTGCCGGATGTCATCTTTAAGACCACCTTTCCCATTCCTAGCACCTTTGAAGAAGAAGAGTTTCCCATGAACAGATTCTCGTTGTTGGCGCTCTCATATGTAGTGAACATATTTCGCTCGGAGCACACATGTCGAGTAGCGCCCGTGTCTACCCACCACTGTTTGGGATTTCCAACCAAGTTGACTTCGGATACCACCGCAGATAAATTCAAATCTGTCACGTCTTCGGTGATTTTGGTAACTTCGGTCACGTTGGCTTGAGAATTCTTTCCTTTCTTAAAGTTTCCTTTGTTTTTGCGACAATCCTTAGCACGATGGCCAGCTTTGCCGCACACAAAACAGTTCCCTTTGAACTTCTTCTTCTCACCGTCTTTGAAATTTGAGCCTCTTGCTCCGCTTGAACCATCGGAATCGGAAATTTTCCTCCTCTTTGATGGACCTTGCTCGACCACATTTGCCTTGGCCTCTTGATGATAATTACCGGCCTTCTTCTCGGACTGGCGATTATCCTCCTCAATCCTTAATCTGACGATCAAATCCTCGAGCTTCATCTCCTTGCGTTTATGTTTCAAATAGTTCTTGAAATCTTTCCAAGTAGGTGGCAATTTTTCTATCAAAGCAGCCACTTGAAAAGACTCTCCAAGTACCATCCCTTCCGCATGAATATCATGTAGAATAAGCTGAAACTCTTGGACTTGACTAATCACTGTCTTAGAATCCACCATCTTGAAATCAAGGAATTTGCCGACTACAAATTTCTTTGAGCCGGCATCTTCCGTCTTGTATTTCCTTTCCAAGGATTCCCACAATGCTTTCGCATTGACCATTGGACTATATACGTTATACAACGCATTGTCCAATCCATTGAGGATGTAGTTCTTGCACAAAAAATCCGAATGCTTCCAAGCCTCCACGGCAGCCACAGTTTGCCGGTCAGGATTTTCACCAAGATCTGGTGCATCCTCTTGCAAGAATCTTGCCAAGTTAAGAGTGGTCAAGTAAAACAACATCTTTTGTTGCCACCTCTTGAAATCTTTTCCATTGAACTTTTCCGGTCTTTCACCAAGTCCAACAGAACCATGAGTTGGTGCCACATAAGGCGTCGCATACACAGTCCCACCACCGTGTTGCACGTTGGGATTAATCGGTCCACTTTCCGAATTGGTTTCACTAGTAGCCATTGTTATAAATCTATCAACAGAATATAACAACAATTAATAAACAGTACAGTCTATCACAATAGTATAAATCAGAGTCTAGTATCAAAGAAGATTGACAGAATCAAATAAGAAAACGAAATTTAGAAAACGCTGATTTGAAAACACTGTTTTGAGAACACTGTTTTGAAAACACTATTACGAAATTCGAAAGCAATGATTCTACACATGCAACACAAAGTATGCAAAAAACAAAAAAATAAGTCTTAAGAATGTTGGGAATGTTGTATACTTTGTGTATATATTTGTGCAGAAAAACAATATCGAAAATATACTAACATGCATATGTTAAGGTTCCAAAAACAGCAGTAACGTAAGGAAAGAAATAATAGTATATTTAACAACTCACAAGAAGATTGCAGAACAGCAAAGGAAAAGTGTCGAGGCGTGAATTTGATTCACTGTCCTTAAGACTTATTCGTCCCGCAATGGTGCTGACGGTTCTTGACGACAGTCTCCCAGGATACAACGACAATACGTCTGAAATAGGAGCACTCCAAATTGCAGACCCGGCGAACCAAAACAAAGGCACAGAACTCTTTCGGACACAGGAACAAGACAGAAGAAAAATTGCAGAAGATAATTTCGGGATTATCCACTGGGGGGTGCAACTCTTCACAGGAAAAACTGTTTAGCTGGAAAGGTCACAACTTTCCGGAAAATAAAATAAATAAATAAATAAACTTTATTTATTTAAATATTTTTGTCCCAAAAAGAATAAAGCCTAATGGGCCCAAGCCCAAGCCACGGACCGGGACGGGGCGGGGCGGCGCGCGCGTGGTGGACCTTGGGTCAACCTAGGTCCTCCCTCCTTACAAAACATGGGTACCCCCAAGGGGCCCATCCCTTAGCTCAAGGCTAAGCCTTATAAGGAGACAATATTTGCTTTAATTCTTCTATGTGGGATTCTCTCTTCCCTTCAAGTTGATCCACCAACTTTAACTTCAATTTTCTCATTCACCTTCCATTTGTTTTAGACATGTGAATATACCATGATCATCTATTCCAATAGATGAACATGAATCAATTTGGCCCTAACCAAAATATGGTTTAGAACCCATTTGAAAATTGATTCAAAATTGCTTCTCACAATGGGTTTAAAACCCAATTCCAACACGACGCACACGGCAACTCCTCAATCCTAAAGGCAAAAGGAAGAACATCCGTACAAGTAAAAGCGTAGGATCCTATAAAGTTTAGGGTTCGGAGGAGAATCTCTATATATGTGCGCAAGTGCATCCCTTCGAACCTACCGAAAAAGCTGAAATTCAAGAGAGTGAGGGACAGAAGAGAGAGAGCGAATGACGTCGATCAATGGTGGTTCTTCGTCCGGCCGAAAACCTAGGGTTTTAGAGATTGCAGTAAGGAATGCAGCTTTGAGTAACACGCACGAATGTGCAAGCACCTACGTCAAGATAAGGATCGACAAACATAAGGAGGCTGAAACAAAGGAGGTGAGTTGCATTAACGGCTCGAAGCCTGAATGGAACCAAGGGTTTGTGTTCACTGTAAAACGCAGCTTCGTTTTCGATAAGGACTCCGTGGTCAGGTTCGAGGTTTTCCGAACACGCAAGTTTCTTCCCGACAAGACTGTTGGAGTGGCTCTGTGCAAGATGGATGACTTTTTCAAGCTGGGTAGCGCGAAAAAGGAGGACATTAATGACCTGGAAGTTGCGGTGAAGTACGATGATTCTGATCAGGAGAGCGATGAAGAGATTCAACCAGAGAAAGAGCAACAGAAAGAGGCCATACCTACGCTAATGGGATCTGCGAGCCTTCGAGTTGACAAGGGTAAGTATATAGTCGGATGGTTGAGCGTAGACATGGTTGTTTGGAAGGGACATCCACTGCTAATCGGTGATTGTAATTGGCAAACCTTGGCCATGGATTATGAGGAATTCATGGGTAATAATTGTGAAGCTTTGATGAAGAAGAAGAAGAAGCGGCTGATGTGCTTTGGTTCCAGTCCAACCAAGATATAGATTTACTTAAGGTTTTCCTTCCTAGTTCTATGAACACCATAACTGTTTTAGGAATTGAGGAATTCAGTCTTCTGTATATTTTTTATTATACCAGTAAGGATCACGTGCTTTGCACGTTGTATACTAATTTAAAATAAAAATATTGTGAACATTGGTGAAAAATACAATTAAAATTAATCAATACGACTATTATAACTAAACTATAATAATAAATCATTATTAACTGCTAATCAAAGGCTCAAAATATAAAAAAAAATTAATTCTACAAGACATGATCTTACTTTTGAGCTCGAATTTTTCACGTCAATTATTACTAATATTTTTCACTATTTTATCATATGTATTTCTTTCGTCACATCAAGTTGCCGTTAAAGAAAATCCTAACTGTTTCATATTATATCTTGTTATCGAAGGTACATTAACATTGTAATTAGTCTCAAACATCTTTCAAGAAACACTACAAGTTTGATTGTACAGTAATAAAAGTGAAAAAGAGTGTTTAGAGATAATTAATGTCAAGTGTATATATTGTAATTGTCTAATTTCCAGTAACATGTTTTGATGACATATATATAAGTATAGGAAGTGAAATTGAGAAAAAAGTTTGAATTATCGTTAAGTGATATTAAGAAAGTTCAAAAATTAATCCGAAAAGGATTCTCCAAAATAAAGGTCTGACGGAAAAAGTTATGACTAATAATATATAACAAAGTTTGTAAGCTAAAATGGGTTATGAGCTTAAATGTTGCATCTTAAAGCCAAGAATCAAGCAAATTCAAGAGATCTAGCAGGATACATATAGAAAATGAGTTGCTTAAGTAACAAATTTAGTGGTTTTAACTTTCAATGATCTTTTCAAAGTTTTTCTATTGTTTATTTTTAGAGTTTTGGTATTTTTTTCTACAAGCATCACCACTAAAGTTCAAAATATTATTATTTAGTATTTTCAGTATCATTCATTATCCATCCATCTTCTTTGATGTACACTGATGGCCATTTCTTGTAACGGTGGTTATGGGGGTGAGGGTGGGGGGCTAAAAATATCCCATGCAGTTTATTTGTTTTTGTTACTCTCTCTGTCCCAAAAAATTATCATATTTCATTTTTGGGCTGTTCTAAAAAAAAATTGATCAATTTTCAAATTAAAAAAGATTATGTAGGTGTTTTTATATGTTTTTATCTTATGTAGACTTTTTTTTTTATTTTACTTATCTCCCCCCATTTAATTCTCAACTAACCAATTTCTCTCTATTGAAACACTTTCTTCCTCCCCTCTCTCTCTTGGGATAGAATTAAAAACTCATATAATAAGACTCATATCTTAAATAAGCGTGCAGTCGGATGATCAAATAGTTTGGGACGAATGGAGTAAAATTTTTCATGTATCTCTTATTTTAAGATTAAAATATAAAACAAGTCTTTTTTCAACTTTTTCATCTTAAGTTCTAACGTTTGAGTACAATTCGTCTAAAATCTTAATTATACTTTCTTTTTCTTTTCATTTTCAATTAAAAAATCTATATTTTACTCTGAAATTCTCTTAATAGTGTATTCAAAAGCTCTCTTTTATTTTTATCTAGCATGACCTTGTTGATTTTAAAGTACAAGAAGGACTTTTATTTTTAAAACTGATTTATATGACAACAACAAACCTCTTCATCTTAAAAGTCCATATGCATGTGTACCTTATGTGTTTCCTTTTGAAATTTATATTACGAAATAAGCGTGTGAAGTTGATATCGATAATAATAATGAACCTAGTTTCAACAATCACAAACCTACATTTTCCATCCTATATTTATACATACATATTACAGGTTTATTATAAATACAAACTCAACAAAAGTTTATCAAAAATAATTTATAATCCAGATCATTCATCATATAAAGACCTATATCTTCAAAATAAAAAAGAAAAAATTACATACGACACAGAGTTTTGAGAGTTAAGAAAACTATAAGGCTAATTGCACCCATGAACATGAGGTTAGGATAAAATTACACACATGTTCATTAGGTGAAAAAAATAGCACTTATGTCAGTTGACCGAATAAGTGAAAGATGAAAAGATTAGAACGTCCATCACTTAGAAATATAATTCTTCAAATGTCAGTCATCGTCCCTTCATCTCACCATATAGCCCCACCAACATCATCCCTTTACACTTTTTCAGCTTCAACACACGCAAAGACAACATACAAACACACGGTCCCACTCACACATACCCTCACAACCAGCTATAGCCACAGCCACAATCATATTCCACCATCATCGTGTTCTTCAACTTTCTTACAATTCTTTAGCCTTCTTACCCCAATCAATTGTCACAACTTTTTTTATTTCAATCACTTGCAACAAACCATTACGATTCAACAAACCAAATGAACAGAAATGAAAATTTGAATTTGAGACTTAAAATCTGAAAAAAAGATATAAGATTCTTGTTGGCGTCAAACTATTATCCAGCACCAAGGCAGCCACCGCCAGAACAACCTTGCACCACCACTAATCAACCTACCATTGTGTTCAATTAGCCCACCACCAATCCAATTCACCCACCGCCACCACCGCCACCAAACGGCCCACATTACCTCAAATCAACCCTCCACGAAGCACAATCGCCATCAATAAGCCTTCCGTAACCCACCTTTTAAAATCTAGGTTATTTTGATGTTGATAATTTTTAAGGTTATGTTTTGATAGAATTTTCTTTAAAGGTAAACAGAATCTTAGCATCATATTTATAAGATTGGGCTAGATTCACTCACATATTTTTGTCACTTAAAGATGCATTAGTGAATTTTAACCTCTTTAACATTAAATTATTTATATTTAGCCCAAAATATTGTAGTTTAGTCTCACTTTTTTAAAAGTAAAAAATTTGCTTAATTTTTGTAAACCTTTTATTTCTAAAAATGATATTTTAATGGAAAAATATTTAGCCATTTTAATCTATTGAGATTATTTTATATGCTAGGACCAGATTCTTATCCTTTTTTGTTATATTCAGTCTTTTGTTACTAAAAGATGCATTAATGAACTTCTTTAACTTCAAAATGTTTAAAGTTAGCTAAAACAATAGTAATTTCGCCTCATCTTCTAAAAAGTCAAGATATTTAGAGAACTTTTTAACTTGAAAAGAATAGTTTAAGAAAAAATTAGTTATTTAACCCTTTGCCTACCAAAACTTGAGAGTTTTTAAGCTCTAAAAAAATTATTAATCATTTGAGCTGAAATAAATTGGAGTCTTTATCAGAAAATATACGAAGGCAATATCTATATGAAAACCATATTATTATGTAAAAATATGATATCTCAGGATACAATGGATCATAAAAAGATAATAAACATATGAATGATATATTGTCATGCAAATAAAAGGTATTCCAATAACTCTAATACTAATATAGAATTATGTACTTGCCACAAAGTCAAGTTATAATTAAGAGCAGAGTTGTATGATCTAGCAATTCTTATGCTTTTAAAAATTTTTAAAGGTCTAATTTTACGATAGCTTTCTTATACCAATATGTCGGTAATTAAAATCTAAAATTAAACTTTAGTTATATGATAGTTTCAACGTTCGATTATATTTGCATTGAAATATATATACATGCATAATTGTTGAGATTTGTAGCATACACATCAATATACAAATATGTAGTACAAAATTACAAAAAGATTGAATTTCGATAAAATATTCAATTTAGTTTAGTTAGATTATGTTTATTCTTAAAGGCTATAAAAAATATTATTCTCTATAATTTGTTCTCACGAATCGAAATTGATGGAGAAGATGTAGTAACTCTGAGTATTTAACTTTAACGTGAATGGAACCGATATGTTTTGACAGAAATTTTTCAGTAATGAAAGAACATGCAAAAGTTCAATGGTGATTTTATAAGTTCTTATAAGATTTTTTCTTTTACTTTTTTTTAACCAAAAGGCAAAACAACCATTAGCTCTAAGTAAAGCATAAATTACTATACGGGTGTTTTAAAGAAAGATTTTTTATATCTTAAGAGGAGCCAAATACATCTTTTTTAAAAAACAACACTCTAATTCAAAATGGGTATTTGATGTGAAAAAAAGTTTCAAGTAAAGAAAACCCCTAATCAACACTAATTTTTGTATTAAGACTTCAGTTTAAAAAGGACATCTTACGAAGAAAAAGAGAGGATTAGCTATTTAACTCTAGTCAAGATTATATATGCATATAAAAAAAATCCTAAAATTTCAGTTTTACGATAACTTCATTATACCAATATGTCCATAGTCAAATCTAGAATTAGATTTCATGTTTACGATATTTTTAATGTACTAATATGTTTGTATTGAAATTTATATACATGCAGAATAATTCTAATATGTAGCATATGCATCAGCATACAAATATAAAACACTACAAATTAAAAAAAGATTGAGTTTTTGACAAAATATTCAATTTAGTTTAGATATATTACATTTCTCACAAAAGGCTACAGAGAACTTCTGTAAGTTATTTCCTTTAATCAAATATGATGGAGAAGATCTAATAACTCTAAGGTAGTTTAGTTTTTAACGTGAATGGAGACGGTAGAGTTTGATAGAAAATTTTTCAATAATTAGAGAGCAAGTCAAAACACCCTTATTTTTTTAATCACACTCTTATTAAAAATAGGTATTTAATACAAAAAATTTAAATCAAAAGTCAAAACAATCCTTAACTCTAATCAAAATATATATTCCAATAAGGGTATTTTAAGGAAAGCGGCTTGATATCCTCTGAGAAGCCAAAAATACCCTCATTTTTAAATAACATTCTAATTTAAGAAGGGTATTTAGTGGAAAAAAATGTTATAAGTCAAAAACACCCTTACTCACCCTTAACCTTTTATGGAGAAATCAATTAGAAAAGGATAATTTAAGGAAAGAAAAGATTAGCCATTTAACCCTATCTATGCTTTTATATATGTATAGATTACTATAAGAAGGCTTTACGTGTTTTAATTTGTACATCGATGGGTCACAATAATGCTCCTAAACTAATATAAAAAAATTGTCTCTTAAGAACCTCTTAATTAATGGTCACAAAATATTTCTCATTCAATTTGTTTAGTGACTAAAAAAACACAAACTAAGAATTCTCAACGAATGTGTTAACAAAGATGGCAGTAAAGTTATTTAGTGATCCATAATTATCGTTATGCCAGGAGTTATAGGCATCATCTACAACTTGGAGAACAGTTAAAATTTATTATTATGATAATGTATTATAGACAAGTGTCATAAAATATTTGATATGTGTTTGGGCCGCCAAATGAATCTTAAAAACCCTAACTATTTCAATGAAAAGACTTTATTGCCCTTAAGTTGGAACCCTATTTTTTTTAATGCCATTACTTCATCTTTAAAAAAAAAAAGATTAATGCCCCCCCCCCCCCCCCCCGGGGTCAAGGACAGCCCCCAACTATCGCACCCTTGCTGCAGGGGGAGAGAAGAGATGGAGGGGGAAGAGAGACGTCGACGTCGCCAGTGGTGGATCTACTTTGTTCGGCGAATAACAGAAGGGACTGCCGGAGAAGGGGGCCGCCGACGTGAGGGAAGGGGCTGCCGGCGGGGAAGGGAACTACCGGTGGGGAGGGAAGGGGCTGCCGGGATGAGGGAAAGGGACTACCGGCGGCTAAGGACACTGTCGGCGAGGAGGAAGGAGCTGCCAGGGTGAGGGTAGGGGTTGCCGGCGGGGAGGGAAGGGGACTGCCGGGGTGAGGGAAGGGGACTGTCGGCGGGGAGGGAAGGGGCTACCGGTGTGAGGGAAGGGGACTGCCACTACAAGAAAAAGTGTTATTAGTGACAACTTTTTTACGACAATATAAAAGTTGTCACTATTGATCATCAATTGTGACAAGTACGAAAGTCGTTACTATTAACCTATCATAGTATAATATCTAGTGACAACATCGAAATTGTCACTCAATTTCATCACTAGCTATTTAGCAGGATCATTATTTTGTTAGCGGGAAGAATTTCGACAAAGTAACAGTGACAACTTTAAAAATGTTGTCACTATTTCAATAAACGATAGTGACAAAATTTTTATGTTGACACAGTTGAAAAAGAAAATAGATCATGACAAAGCTATTATTGTCACAAAAATATTTCGGCGGGATGCAAAATATTATTTCCCGGTTGCTTTTTATTCTAAGTAGTTTCAGAAACTGTCAAAATACAATTACACACGATCCCTACGAGCCCCAACCTCTCTCTCGCATTCTGCTTGATCGATTCGATCTCCTCGGCTCTCTGTCAATGGATTCCATCGTTCTGATCTTGCCGTGAAACCAATTCCGAGGGTGTGACGAGAGGCCAAATCCCGCCGTGCTTTCTCAGGTTTGTTACGGTCACTTCCTTCCTCTCTATCTTTATAATGGAATTGGTGAAATTGGGGGTTCCGATCGGACCATTGGTGAATTGTTTATGTTAGGGATTTGGAGGTAGGATTTGGGTTCAGAGATTTTGCAGATTGTGGCGCACGGCACTGTCGCCGGTGGCTGCGCACGGCCACTTTAGCCGGTGCCACTGTCGCGTTGCAACGAATTTTTGTGAAGTAGTTCAAGAATTACTTGGTTTTCGGCCTAAAAAATTTTAGGGAACTACTCAATTTAGGAAGAAACTTACACTTATATGACTGTTGAGAGCATAATTGTTGTCTAACCTTTGGTCATTGAGTAAACTTGATTGACTCAATCAATGGTGGTATTGAGGTGCAAACATTAACAGTCATGCCGGCATTGGTAGTTATTACACATGAATATGAAGAAGTGATTTCAAATATTTTCTGTACCCTGCGTTTGCTTTGGTTAAAGCTTGGTTGAGATCTATTCGTTCTTGACTTGTGTGTTGCCTGGTTAGAGCCCCGTTGAGATCGCATCAATTTGTTTAGAATTCATCAAGTTCTTCAACAAAAATAAGCTTTTGGAGCTAAGTTCGTTATCGGAGAAGTCAAACTCATGCTCGATGAAATTGTGTATATGCTTGAGGAAGTTAACGCTTAGCTCGACTCTGTTTTTTACATCCTTACTAACTTTCTTGAACCCTTTAAATCACCATGTCTATGGGCAATATAATTTTTATAACCTCTCATGAAAAAAAATCATAAGTAGTTCCATGTTTATACAACATGACTTTTGTTCTCTAATGCCCGCTTGGGTAACTGATTGTGTGTGTGTGTGTGTTTGTACTAGTTGATCATCGCAGTCATTTTAAAACTTAATCTGGCTTTCATTGTTTGTTTAAGTAAGATGTTTTCGCTAAAAGGGTTAACCCTTGATCATTTCAGTTCATTATAGTTGTCACTTCTCAGTGGCATGCATCTGTATGCAACTCGATGCTACCTTACAATTCTTTATTATATCAGTTCATCTTGATCTACTGGCATGCATCTGTAAGCCATTTTGTGTTTATAATCATAAGGGTTTTCTTAGAAAGATATGAGTCAGTGCTTTATTACTTATTTGTCCTCATTTCATTTTAAAGAGCTAGAAAATTGATTTATCTATTCAGAATACTTAGACCAATATACTGCATAACTTTTGCACATCTCATTTAATGTGTTGTTCTAAGACAAGATACGTAAAAATGGATAAGAGTTGGATGCAACTCAAAAATAGAATGCTCCCGGCTTTTGAAAAAGGAGTGAAAGACTTTCTTGAATTTGCTTACGCAAATAAAGATCTTGAAAGTAAAATTCTTTGTCCTTGTATGCATTGCAACAACTTCCCAGGCCCAGGTGTTGGCACCACTATTGGAACAAGTGCAAACTGTTGGTAGATCAAGTAATGAAGCACCAAGCCCAGTGTTATAGGAAGAGACTGCTAGAGCGGAGATCTTCAAGTAACTGCAGGTTACGGTGAAATGGAATTCTTGGAGCATGCCTTGTTTTGTTTAATTAGGTTATTTAAGTCTTTTGCTTGATATATATGCACATTGTTCAAGGTAGGAAAGGTGCAAGCTAATGGAATAAATACAAGCTAAAGATTGGTATTTTAATCTGATCTGGACTAATTTAATGTGCTACACAGGGAGAAATAAAAGAGGGCCAACTTGAAGTCTAGCACTTGCAAAGAAGAGATGGGCGCATTGTGGGTTCGGAGTACCAATTGGTGATAAATGAGATTGGGTGTGTTATCTGCAAGGAAGTCCCACTCAACGTACCAAAATGGGCCAAGTTAGACGAGGTCGAGCGTGAGACCCTCTTGAAAATGGTTGAGGTTAGTTTGCTTTACCTCCTTCCCCCATGCTCACAAACATGCATAAAAACAATAGAAATGCATCTTTCTGTGATAAATGCAACTCTGATAATATTCATTTTGAATCTTTCAATACGTTCATTTATTAGATGAACAAGAATGTTTGGTTCTTTTTCTTTCTTGCCTTTCCAGCATAGTGCTATGGACCCACCTCCTTTACTGCCTTTCCAGACTTTTGAACACACTCATTTAGGGTGTCCAATTACCAATTAATAAGAGTTGGCCATCTAAGTAAAAGTTGAGACAACACTGCACAATTTGGCCAACTGTAGTTATGCCGTGACCTAGTTCCTATTAATTGACTCCAAAGATTTGTGTTGATTCTGTTCAAGACAAGAATTAGGCCCACCATCCCATTGCCCTTCCTAAGTATTCATGCACCAGAGTAGGTGTATAAGGACAAACTTACTGTTAAAGTCTTGCGTTCAGCTCAGAGACTTTAAAAACAACAAAGATGACACCATAGATGAAATGCTTCTTGGTTTTTAGGAGGTGAAGCTCGTCGGCTCTGGACTGAGCCACCTCCTCATCAACTCGGCCATAAGCGTTGGTTTGTAGGGCTAGCTACGTCTATTTCTGTGCCATCTTTTGATTCTTGAGGGAACATAAGAAACTCTTACAAGCAGTGGTTGTATATGACTATGTGGGTGCTTGTCTGCGGGAGATCAGAGAAAGCTTTGAAATCTTTGATGGCTGGTTTTTGGCTTATGGAGGGATCTTGAGCAGCTATTTGTAGAATGGTGCATTAATTCATATGGAACACCATAGTTGAAGATTATGTTAGTAGTAGTAATAGTACCAAGTAAACATTGAACTTTCTCCTGTAATGGTTGGGAGTCTAGGATACCAATGAAAATATTTCATGACATGTCTAGGTTTGTTGGTGGATTTGCTATGTTTTTGTCAATATTTGCTACGCAAGCTTTTCAGTAGTATGGTTATAACTGTCTTGTTTTGTATTTCTGTTTTGTAGTGTGATGATCATGTTATTGTTTTTTTTTTTGTACAGTGAAAATGTAATATCCCGAATTTCGAGAGCTATTTAAACTAGTCATTCGTAACCCAAAAAATAAACGAGCGCTAATTTTGAGCAATACTCTGGTATTAGAAGCTTGTGGAAGCTTAAAAGAATTTTGGGGCAAAAGTGTAATTTTTGAAATTTTGGGGGTATTTTTGTTATTTTGGAAACTTGAGGGGCCAAAGTGTAAATTTTGAAAGTTTGCAAAGGTGTCACAATTTGGAAAGAATTCAGCCGAGTGTTTGCCACCTCTTGATTAATTCAGTTGACTAAGTGTTGGGAAATAATAAACTATTGTGGGGTTAAGAATCATGAAGTGAAAATACAAAAGAAAATTGGTTGGGGTGTAAAGTGAAAATAAAGGAAAGTCAAGAATAACCAAATAACAGGAACAGAGAAGGGAACCAGCTTCGGCCAAGGACGAAAAAGGGGAAAAAGAAGGAGAAGAAAGAAGATAAGAAAGGGAGAAAGAAAGAATCTCAAAATTTTTGGGGTATGATATTGATCTTTAAATTTCGAAATTGTTGGAAGTGAATTGAGAATTTCGAATGTATCTTGCATATACATGTGTATATGTGTGGGTCTTAGTTAAACATGGTAATTAGGGATGAAAATTGAAACGAAATCTTGATAAATTGTGTACGACATGAACTTAAAATAAAAAAGGAAGAGAAGGTGATGAAGATCTCATGATTTCGCAGTGATCCGTGTGTGGGTGTGTGTTTTAAGAGGTGTTCTTCGGTGTGAGAAGTTGGTTTGAATTTTGAGGGTTTGATTGTGTATAATTGTACAAATTGAATGGATTTAGGGCATTAAGATGTAAACTTCTATGCGATTTAGTGATTAAAAGTGAGAAAGAATGAGAGATTTAAGTGGGATCGAAGGAGGAATATGCCCAGGTGCATGTGACGGCCGAAGGAGGAAGAAGATGAGTGTGTTGGCCAAGGTGTGTTAGTATGTGATGATTTGAATAGTAGACATAATTGTCGCTAATACTAGAAATTACTTTAGGCAGTTTTTTCCTCGAATTTTTATAAATAGTTAGGTTCAAAATTAGACAAAGTTCACAACAGTCACCCCCAATTTTTTTACAAGACGTACGCTCTGAAAATTTTTGGGAATTTTCAGGATCGACAAAGGGCGCTAAATTAGGGTACCGATTAGCAGAAATTTCGAATTTATTTAGCATAGTAAATGAAGTTATTTTAATCTGAAAATTTTTAAATAAACCCTATTTTATTGATATGTTTCATATTATAAAATTTTGAATCATTCTGAGACCGATAGGTATTTTTCACGAAACTGGTCTTTTAACGCTCAGTCTGGACACTGGTTCGGGATTTTTGGTCGAAAATTTTTAAAAATATTTTTTAGTCCAGAAATGATATCAGGATGCTTAAAATAGTGTTTTGAGATATTTTTGAAATTTTTTCGGTGCCGAAAATCCCCAGTGGTGTTTTGGTAATTTACCACCCGAATGAGTATTTTGGTAATTTTACCTACAAGAGGTATTTTGAAGTAAATTTACATACATTAAGATTATTTTAGTGACTTTGCTTTTGGAAAAGTCATTTTGATGATTAAAGTGTAACGGGGGGTGTTTTGGTAATTTGCCACCCGAAGGGGTATTTTGGTAATTTTACCTAAGAAAGGTATTTTTGAATAAATTTACATATGAGAAGCTTATTTCAGTGATTCTACTTATGGGAAGATCATTTTGGTAATTTAATTCTGAGAGGGGCATTTTGGTAATTTTACACCCTAGGGGCGTTTCAGTAATTTTACATACCGGTGAGCGGAGTTCATTTTGGGAGTATGTGTGAGTCCGTATTAAGTTATAATTTTGTACTATAGGCTGTATTCTAATGATTCGATTATTCCGTTTAGATTAAAGCTAAAGACTTCTAGTTATGATAATTTAGCTGCGGATCCAGGTAAGGGATTCTAAACCTTGGGTAAGGACTTTCGTCCGAACCCTTATTTTGATAACTCATACTCGTAAGTACTCATTGATTTACTTACGGCTAATGTCGAACTCTGCATTGTGCTTTGATATCAGCATGTTATTGTCCAGAAAATTCCAATATTGAGCCTGAATCGATTATTTAGAAATCTTGTGATGCTCGCGTATATTGAGTGCTGAGTAAATTTGATAATTTTCTGTATCCGTTCTGAATTGTTGTGCCTATATTCGGTAATCATCCGGAATCTTTTGCTGTTTATTTGTGATTTTCTTCTGGAAATTTGAAGGATGACTTATACAGTATGTTATGGTTATTAAAAAAATTCGATCTGATTCTGGTGATTTAAGCTTATATTAAAGCTCATTGATATTGTTAATTTTTCTGTGTTGACTTGGGAATATGTTCTGTTCTGAGGCGGGCGTTATAAGGCTGATTTGAATCCTGCATGTAATATAGGCTAGTACCCAAGTGGACTAGTAAATATTTTGGTACATCATGCATGTGTACACTTCTGTGCTTTGCCGGAATGGCATTACAATCGCCCAGGATCAATATTGATTTTTGATTTTCTCTATTTTGTATATTGCCGTGACTGCTACGGTAATGACTAGAAAGTATTCTCTGAAATAATTTGTGCTTGGGTTGAAATCTCTTGAGAAATTCAGTGTATTTTGAAAGGAGCTGTCTCAGATGATCTGTGTACGTTTGAAATATCTCGAGAAAACTCTGTTGTATTCTGAAGATGATCTTTTATTAATCGTTCTGGAACCCATCTTGGGTATTATTGTCTATTTTGGTATCTGTTTCTGTGAATTTCGATCATTTTGGGAATCATTGAGTTTTTGACCGTTTGAAGTATTCTGGAAATCTTTGTCAGTTGGATTCTTGGAATCGTTTTGTAATCCTGTTGGTAGTCCTTGTGCGACCTTACTGAGCTCTCAAAAGCTCACCCTCCGTTTGGCTCCATTATGTAGGTAATGATAAGCTGTAGCAGGTTTGGGAATGGGTTAGAGTATGCGTGAGATTCCGGTGAGCCCATCACTACTAGGTAATGAGGCCCTTGCTCGGCTGCGCGGGTTGGTACTGTCGATTCATTCATAAGGACTCGAGTTGTAAAGAACTTAGATTTTAACAGTTTGAGTTCAAGCAGCCTTGTAAGCTTGCATTTGCAGAATGTTGAGATAGTATCGGATTAGATGTTTTAACGTATGTGTTAGTGAACAGATCTGACAGGTTTAATGTACTCCGGTAGGTTAACGACCCAGGAGTTTGGGGCGGCGGAACTCCAAATTTTCGGGGGCGTTACAGAAAAACCATGGTTGGGATTGAGTATGAGGTATTGAAGACGAAGACGCAATGGCATGCTTATCCTAGATCATTGTACTTAGTGATTTTACAAATGGAACCCTTTTAGTTTATCTTGACATTAGGAAAACTCTTGTAATGGATGCCATCTTTATAATTGATGGTTTTGAATTCAATTCTCTCACATTAGAAGTTTATTCTCGTTATTTTGTAGAAGAGTAATATTTACAGGGAATAAGATTTGACAACACGTGGCAACTTATAATGTCACCGTTATTGTAAGAGAAAAGATTATGGTTGTCACTACATCAATAAAATTTCGTCACTGGAAAAAAATCAAAACGGTGACAATGAGAATTTGTTAATGAATGTTCCAGTGACAACAAAAATCATTGTCATAAATGGCAATTGTGACAATACCGAAACTGTCACATATTTGAATTTGCGACAACACTGAAGTTGTTACACATTTGAAATAGTGACACCATCACTGTCGTCACAAGAAAGAAATAGTGACAAGGCAAGTTGTTACCGGATCTCAATCCGAGTCCATTGGGAGGGTTCTTTAGTGACAACACGGAGATTTATTGACAACATTTGAGAACATTAAGTGACAATAAATTTGTCACTAAATGTGATGAATCAGTGACAACTTTGATGTTGTCACATGGCTTTAAGATTTTGTGACAACTTTTTTAAAGTCGTCACTTAAACTCTTTAGTGACGGGCCTGTAGTGACAATTACAATGACAATAAATTTTTGTCACTATAGCATTCAATGACAACTTTACAGTTTATAGTGACAACTTTCTTTGTCATTAATGACCAATTTTCTTGTTGTGTCGGCGAGGAGGGAAGGGGCTGCCGGGTGAGGGATTGGGCCTAATTTGCAAATTAGGGTTTCAACAAAATCCTAATTTGCAAATTAGGGTTTCAACAAAACCCTAATTTTGGGTTTTAAAACTCTAATATTTAATTAAGGCTTGAATTCTTAATTTAAAATATTTAAAAATATTCAGTAAATACAGTACAAGGGGTAGTATCGTCATTTTAAAAATACATATTAATGACATCATAAAAAAGTATACTTTTTGAACGAAACTCTGACGGATGGACACAGCTGATACATTTTAAAAGTGTTTGATCACGGTATGTTACATTTTAAAACTTAATATCCTTGACTGTAATTATATCCTAATCTAGGGGACATAGGTGTAATTTGCCCTTTAATTTACCTCCGTGCAAAGACACATTTTAGTGTCATTTATTGCAAATGGCTCCTGTAGTGCCAATTTCTTAACAACCGTTCGTCTAAAATGACAGGAAGTGATACGCTCTTGAAAAGTGTATTTTGCACAATTAATACGAGGAATTCGTTATAAGACCCTCCAATTTCTTTTTTTCTCTCCCACTCATGTCCTTTTCTCCGCTCCAACCAAACCTAACTCTAGCCGTCACTCTCAGTAACCCAACCCCATCCATCACCACCCCTCTGTATGCCACAACCTAAGCCATGTTAGCCAAGACAAGGAGCCCTAGCGACATCCGCTGCCACCAGCAGCCCCTGCCACGTCCGTCGCCCAGAACCAAGCCTCATCAACCCACAGTCATTGCCACCATCACAACACGTCCACCAAACCAACCTCGTCAAATACGACCACTCACGTCCACCGCGAATAAAGCACCGTCCAACCACCACTACTCACTTCCATAGAATTGATTGATTTAGTATATAGCAGAGGATAATGGTGGAAGGATGGAATAAATGAAATTTGTAAAGAGGCTAGGGTTCAATTTAGGTGGGGCTGAGATCGTTAGAGCCAGGGAGCTGGGCAGCAATGACGGCTAATTAAAGGTTTATTTGGGTTGGGTTGGGGTCATTGGAGGTAGCGGTTGCTAAGGACTAATTTGGATGTGGGTTGTGTGGCTGAGGTCGCCGGATGTAGGGAGGCGGTGGGTTGGGTGGGGCTAGGGTGGCTGAGATAACACTACAAGAAAAAGAACATTAAAGACCTTTTTCGACAGAATTTTCGTCACTAAATGTTATTTTTGTATTTTTTATTTTTTTATTTATTTTTGTATCTTGCAGAATTATTTAAGGGCTTTAACGACGGATTTTTAGCAACGGTGAAAAATTCGTCGCTAAAGGGTATTAAAAGAGAAAACCCTACATCTTCTTCTTATTTCCATCCACCGTATTTTTTTCCCCTCGTCTCTCTCTCTCACCCATAGTGCCCAACCCACCATCACCTTTGGCGCCGGCCTCCCGCGCCAGCCATTCCCACCCCCACTGCCGCCCTTCCCCATTCACCCAACAACAAACTCAAGACTGCTAACCCCAAGATGGACATTGACCTCTCTCTCTCTCTCTCTCTCTCTCTCTCTCGCTGCCGATGTCTTCCACAGACCCTAATTTGGAAAGTCAGATCTGTCATACCTATGCAAACAAGCAAAGACAATGGGCTTCGGGAAGATGAAGGTCGCCAATCCTATCGTCGAGATGGACGGTACGAGACTCTCTCTCTCTCATGCACATATGTATTCATTTTCCCTCTTCTTTACTTTCGATCTTTCGTAAGATATGTGGATATGTCTCGTGTTATTTGATTCGTTTTAGTGTTTAGTAGTTGATTCAGTAAATACTATCCCATCTTGTTAGGTTTTTGCCCCCTTTGATTTTTGTGAATTCTTAGGTTATATTTAGTAATTGTGGACATTGACCTCTATCGTGCTTTTTACCGTAGATTGACTTGGCTAATGATACAGATTTGATCTGTAATTGTTATTTGGGTTTGATTTAGTTTGCATCTATTGTACTTATTAGCAAAAAGTCATGATAGAGGACGAATCTAATGAAAGGGAGGGAAGTAATAGTTCAACTTGTCCAGTTTGTACACTTTTTCTCTGTTTAGAAAGCTAGTGGGGTTCTGCTTCTTTTATAGTATAGCAAGCCTCAACTTGATCTGCTTAGTTTTAAGAACACTCAGAAATTAGAATGAGGCTCCAGAAAGAATGGATGTTTTTAAGGGTGGTTGCCCATCTCTGTAAATTGAAATGAAATGGACGATCTCCATGGCAGATCCTTCAGATCTCGTGATTTCTTCAACAACAAAAAATACCAACAGCCACTTGTGTGTTTGTGTGTGTGGATATATGTGTGCGCCCATGTTTCAGCAGTTGATGTTGCTACTGTTGGGTCTGTTGCTGCTTGTTCTTTATTCATCAACTTGACTTGATTTGCTTATTTGTTGTAGACAGTTGTCCACTTTTCCTGATGATGTGATTTTTTTTAGTTTTAAGTGTTTGCTAGAGTCCATTTATTGAGGCCACGTTTGACGCAGCTTTTTTTTTTTCAGTTTTTTTTTCAGTTTTGGAAACTGGAAAAAAAAAGTGCGTTTGGTAACCATTTTTTTTTTCCTTTTCCAATTTAAAAAATCAGTTTTTAAACTGCAGAGTAAAAAAAAAACTCTAGAAACTGGTTTTTTTTTTTCACTTTTGGTTTTTTTTTTAGAGACCACCACCAACACCCTCCCACCGCCGGCAGCCGTCGTCGACAGCCACCTCCGGCAGCCACCAGCCACCGCCGGCCACTACCACGTTGACCACAGCTACGCCCCACCACCACCGCAAACCACCCAAAAAAAAAGTCAAAATAAAAAGGGTTACCAAACACCAAAAAAAAAAACTAAAAAAAAAAAGGTTATCAAACACCCACTTGTTTTTGTAAAAAAAAAAAAAAATTTAAGCTGCTCTTTAAAAACTGAAAACCAAAAAAAAATAAAATTGTCAAACGAACCCTCTATGTGTCTATTGTCTAAATTTGGGTTTCTGTGTGATTGTAATTATATATATGGTCGGAGGTTTGCCGTGGGAAGTCACTGAGCGTCAGATCGAAGATGCCTTTAGCCGTTACGGCCAAAAAGTCGATGCTCAGGTCTGAAAATCGCTTTTTATATTTTACTTTTTGTTAATGCCTCTGCTTAGTCTTTTCTTAATCATATGAATTTAGCCGTTGCTTGATTTTAACTTTCTAATTACTGCATATGACATGGGTCTTAAATATATGTGATGTTGGAAGAATACGTATTGAATTGTAAGTTTTTTAGTTTCGTTAAACGATATGTTTCTTTTAATTTTTTTCTCTCTCTTTAGAAAGAAGAAAATTGCCCTACTTCATTGCGTGTTGTTTAAGGTCCTCAGTTTTAAAGTTGCACCACTTAAAGAGATTTACATGGCTTATATATTTGACCAACGAAGAGTACCTCTGATTTACTGATGATATTCTTTAATGACTTCGATTGGATCTGAATATGATTTGTTGCAGAGGATGAACACTTTGATTCTAGCAGAGATGATGTTGTAAAAGAAATTGCTGAAAATGGAACTCAGAATTGCGATAAATTGTCTGTGAAACTTAATAAGCAATTTTTGACCAGTGAGAAAACGTCGTCCGATGAAACTTTATGTTTGATGTATTTGTTGTTTATATGTGTATGCTAAAAGGATTCTTGGTACATATTTTTTTAGTTGCAACAAAACTTGTTATTTTATTTTTGAGATTTGTACGATGTGACTTAAATATTTAAATTATTGTTGGATTGGTTGATTAGAATTATTTTTATTTTTAAAAAATAATAAAAATAAAAAACAGCCTTTACATGGAGAGATTTAGAGACGGAAATCGTCGCTAAAAGTTCTTCTAGTGATTAGTAAATATTTTTAAGATAGACTTTTAGCAACAAAATTAATATTGTTAAAGACATTTTGCGACATAATTTTGTCGCTAATTTTTTTAGAAAAAGTTTATCTCAAGAAATTTAGAAATTAGGAAAAATATTAAAAAGCCTTTAGTGACGGAGTTTCGTCGCTAAAAGTAATTAATTCAGTCGATAAAAGTAAAGTTTTTCCGACGAACCACTAATTTCCGTCGCTAATCTTTTAGCAACGGCCTTTTCCGCAACGGACTGAAAGTCTTTTTCGATGGAAAGTGGACTTTTAGCGATAAAAAATTCGTCGCTAAAAGTATTTTTTCTTGTAGTGTAAAGCAACGGTGGCGACTACGATAATGTATGGATCAAGTGAAGAAGCCGAAGGATAAAGAAGGCAAGATGGACATTTTCTCTAGTACGGTTACAACAACACAATAAGCATGCACCAGAATGAGCCGTTTGCAATAAATAAAAGTAGAGGGATGTTTTTGCAAGTGAGGGGAAAGAAAAAAAGCAAGATGATCCAGCAAAAAAGACTTCCCCTTGTACACACATATTCAGCTTCACCACGTCAGAATTGTGAACTCGTTCAATGTTAACCGATGAATGTCCTCGAAATAGACTTGGTGACAGTGCAAACATATACATGCCTCATCAAACAATATGCAAACCCCAGAGTTCAAACAAAAGTAGTATTATCTAACAAAAAGGAAATAAAACAAACATTAAACCCCAGCCAAATTGCTTGACGGTTCGGTTGTTCTTGGCTTACAAACTGTACGTTTTGCTATTTACAGCCGTCTCCGAAATGAAAACCCCGCTTTTGAAGCCCATTACCGCAGCTGCAAAACCCCCACTCGTAACTGTTACTGGAATCTTCCGCTGCCCGCGCGAGAGAGATTCTCTCTCCCTCTCCTGGGTTTCTTGATGGATCGAAATCCCCATTCTTGAACCCTAGACCCTCCATTCCATTCCGATCACGAAGAACAGAGAATTGAAATACTGCAAAACCCACCTGATGTATGTATATGAGGAGTGAGAGGGTTAATTAAGGTTTAGTGAGAGACAGGGAGGGATTAGGGCACTCCCACATGGAGACGGAGACCCAGATTCTCGAGATCAACCTTATCTCCGCCCAAGGCCTCATGACGCCGTCGTCAAACTTGCGCCGCTTCCAGACCTACGCCCTCGCCTGGGTCGACCCGTCCGCCAAGCTCCGTTCCAGGGTCGACCGGGTCGGCGGCGAGAACCCCACCTGGAACGAGAAGTTCATGTTCCGCGTCCCGCCGGAGTTCGTCTCCGGCGAGACCTCGGCCGTATCCATCGAAATCTACGCCGAGGGCTACATCAAAGATTTTCTTGTCGGCACCGTTCGGTTTCTCCTCAGCAGCTGCCTCGTCCCCGGATCCAGGGCAGCGGTCGGGACTCCGGCGTTCACCGCCGTGCAAATCCGCCGCCCCTCCGGCAGGTTCCACGGCGTCCTCAACATTGCCGCGACTGTGTACGGCGGATCGGAGTTTGGCGTCTTGTCGGGGCTCTCGGCGATCTGCTTCCGTGATCTGTCTGGGGAGGAGAGCGAGAGCCGCCCTTGGAGGAAGCGGCGCCTCCGCCGCATCGGGTCGAAGAGGAGCGACCGGTCCTCTGGTGGCGAGTCCTGTGACTTCTCGTGTGGAGACTCGGTGGATTTCTCATCGGACGGTGCGGAATCGACCACGTCGTCCTCGTCCACCGCATCGACGGTGCTCAAGGACTGGAACGCTGTGAGGGAAGGCGCGGGAAAGAAGGATTTGAAATCGGACGGTGGGGGTTTGCTGTGTGGGCTGACGCTTCCAAAGAAGGTTCACTTGAGTCAGTCGGATGAGAACTTCCAGGTTCTCGCTCATTCGCAGTACAAGTTTTGATGGACGGTTCTAATTGTTTCGTTGCTGATAAACGGTCGAGATCATAAATGGACGTCGGTAAATACCGTGAGATTTTTGATGTTTGTAGCAAAAAAATTCATTGAATAAATTTTTTTTTAGATTTTTAGCTTTGTTTTTGGGTGAGGTTGAAGGGAGCTTGATGAAATTGTAACCTCCACTTTTCTTGAAATTTCTTGGAAATGATATTCTACGATATTTGACTAAAAAAGAAAGAAAAATTTTGCAACGGCATGTCAAACTCTTCCTCCTTTTTGTTTTAGTTATCATCTTTTAAATTGTTTTTAAAATCAAGTACTGTTTGTCAACCTTTTTTAAACTGAAATTTACTTCATACGAATCGACTTGCAAGTGTAATGAATTTTAAAATGAATAGATAAATTTCAATACTCCAAACTTCATTTCTTAGAAAAATGTACTTTTTAGAAAACATGAGAACAGAAACAAAGAAAATTGTGGACGAAAAGAAAGACGAATAATTGGGTCTGAACAAACATATCAAGCGTGGCCTGGTTAGTTAAGACCACGGTGGACTACTGTCTCTGGTTGTGTCTAATTGGCTCAACCAATACATGTGGACTTGGACATAATATCCTTCTCTGGTTGTGGACTTGGACATAACATCCTTCTTTTGTTCGGCTAGTCTGATCCGAGAGTCATCCGAGCCCAACCCTTTTTAGAAATATTTCCTCTCCAAATAAAAGCCAATCTCGTCCACCCCAATTTTTACCCTTCTTAATAATCATCAATAGAACTCCTCTCTTAATAAGGTTCTTATAGTACTAGCACTTAATTTTGGCTACT
Source organism: Escallonia herrerae (assembly GCA_033070095.1). Lineage (NCBI taxonomy): Eukaryota > Viridiplantae > Streptophyta > Magnoliopsida > Escalloniales > Escalloniaceae > Escallonia > Escallonia herrerae. The sequence continues at coordinate 323,592 of JAVXUP010000600.1, forward strand.
ACCTTTCAAACTAGCCAAAAGTCTATTTACCACAGTGAAATTGCGATCACCATTTTTTATTTTTGTTGTTCAGAAAAAAAAAATTAGAATCTCATAAGGGCAATGCTAAAGAAAAGAAATCATGTTGGCATACCCGGCCATTCGATTTAAAGGTGCTTAATTTTGGCCATTAGATCATTTGCCAACTCGCCATATTCTTTAGCCGGTCAGGGATAAAACATAACCCCCCACCCCCAAATTGCACTACTCTCCCTCTGTTCCATTCACAACTTGGAGGTGCCTGACTCTCGTATGAGTCAACGTTTCTCATGTGAGCATGAAAAACAAGGGATAAGTGTGAACGCGGGTGTCCGTTGCGATGTTGGCGATGGTAAGAGGGCAAGAGAAAGGAAGGAGGATATCAGCCAACGACTAAAAGTGGTGCTCGTATTTGGTAGAAACTATAATTCAAAAAACGGATATGAGTATTTTTGTTATTTTTATGGGATATGCTCATTTGCAGGTACGAACGAGCATACCAGATCACTACCAGTCTCATATATTACTTCTTTAAAAAGATGAAATTATCTCATATTTATAGTGAGGCTTCTATTGGTACGCAGTAAAAATATTACGAGATGAAGGATTAGCCCGACCCAGAAAATTTTAAATTTTAAAGGTTATTAATTAATACAACCCTCTTTAAAATCAAACTATAAGAGTTAGCATAGTTTTTAAATCACAAATGAAAGGTGACCCTTGTCCAATTTTTCCTACTTCTAAGAGTGTATTTCTTTGTTTTACAGGATAGGGAAGTGTTATATTAATTTGTAATAAATATTGCATGATTATTGATCATGAGTCCTGAATTATCTACAAATTCTTGATAAATTACAGACGCCACAGAAGAAATGTTCATGAAAGACAAAAAAAGTTACTCCCTCTATCTTAAAAAAATTGATCATATTTCTTTTTCTGAGATGTTCTTAAAAAAATATTCAATTTTTAAATTAAAAGGATTCGGTAGGTTTATTTATATATTTACACTTCTTACACTGTTTTTATTTTATTTTATTTTATTCACAATATTTAATTACACATGAATTTTCTGTCTTTCATTAAGCGTGATTTATATCCTAAATAAATATACACCTAAATAAATATGCACGTCAAACACTACATATTAATTTAGGACCGTATTAGTTAACAGATTTTAATGATCAAAATTTTCATCAGTCCGAAACCAAACGATAATGATATTTTCTTAACTACCGCGTGGAAGTTGCGATGTCTGAATACGAATCAACGAGACAAGGCAGGAAATCTGAGCAGCACCGGAAAAGACGTGCTGCACAGAACACAACGTGATTGATTTGCACCCACCAATCAGAAATCGACATGCGTGTCAAGGAAACCAGAAAGGACTGTACACCTGTGGTCTACTTATCCATCCGAATCCATGCGATCTGACGCCACCGATCTGGGTCCAGTGAGTCCCCGATCTCCGCATGACCGGGCCCCGCGCCGGTTTTCAGCACGCCGGTTTTCTGTCGCGTCATTTGACTTGATGTCCGAGACACACGTGTCGAGCATGTATGGTCTCTGGTGTTGACTTTTGAAGTTCGGTTACATGGAGAAAACATTAACGTGTGATGCCACAATGTTTAGCCCATAGACTTGAGGCCCTGTCAATCTGTGGTCAGAGTTGGATTCTGATTGCTGAGGGTGTGATTTGTGGGTCTTTTCTGATTTGGCCATTTGATTAATATTTCGTGTGTCCTGACCCTTTTTTTTTTATCTTGTTTACCATTGGTGGCAGATGAGGAGGGTGGCTAAGCCCAATTTATCTGGGAAAATATGTTTCTCTCGTAGGGTTGACATTGTGAAAATGAGAAGAATTAAACTTTGAAAAAAAAAAAAGAAAGCTTCTTCATTTGCGCCCAGAAGTTATTTCACCTCGCTATCGTGTACAAAATAATCGATTTTCAGTGTAAAGACGAACGAAATAAGTGCTGTACATGAAATTTTATACGGTTATATTTATTTCCATGTGTAGTCTTAAAAGATTGACACACAGCACAATCGTGAATAAATGTCTTTTAAATGTGATCAATAACTTTTCGATAGCAAAATCGTTTAACAAAAAATTGAACATTGCCTCGACATTTGCGCTGCCTTATTTCGATATTAGAGCAATGATTGCAGAGTTGAGTTGCAACTAATTACTATATCTTAGAATCCGCTAAAGCAAAATCTGGCTTCTACAACCGACACAATGCGTCTCATTCTTCATGACTTCATGTTTGAAATTATCTGGTGGCTACTCACAATTATATTATACAAATATAAAGGGACAAAAGCATATGCAACTCTTTTGAAGTTGTTTAGGAGGGAGTATCAGTAAACTATTTGAAGTGAAAGATGACTCATGAACTAGTGTGCGCAAAATGGCTTGACTGGAAAGGAGTTGTTATGGTGGGATTGCCACTTAGCTTCTTTTTTCAGTACTGGTTGTACACAACACATTCATTTCCAATTCATAAGGTCAATGCCCACTTGCTTGGACCCGATAGTTCTCCGTCCTTGCATCTCCTCACTAATAACGAGTTCGTTCAGCAGTTCCAGAGTCTCACTTCAAACCTATCACTTGGATTTGAGTCTCTTGCTCGTCGCCTTTTTAGGATCAAACATACGTTATCGTTTTGCATGTGCTCTACACGTGAATTTTCAGTGCTCTTCGGCCCTAACATATGTGAGACAATCAGAGACTGATGTATGTGGTGGCTTTTTCGGTCTCCAAGATGCAATATTTTTATAACTGTTGGATCAAAGCCTCACGGTCCTGCGATTTTTTAATAAAATAAAAAAGGTCTTGCATTATTATGCATCAAAAGGTGAATGTAATTTATCATATATGCGATCCCACTTTGTTTCTATATTGCTCGTACTTGTTAGGATTGGCATTAGATCGCATATCCCATGGGAATTGTTCTATTCTATTCGTTGTTTTATCTTGTGGAGGCATTGATTAAAGAAAAGAAAGAGAAGGATAAAGAAAAGGAAAGGACAATCGTGTTTTCCTATACACACGATCGCATGCAAGGCTATTAGAACGTCTTGATTTGCTTATAAAGTTGGCGTCTTATGTCATGCGACATCGACTGACCTTTAGGCACCAAGAAAGCCTTCATGTAACACGCATTAAAATTTAACCAATTTTTTTTATTACGGTATAAAAATACTAACCTTCTTTAGAATAAAATATTAACTGATATATATATTTTTGAAGACGCAGTCAATCATGGTCAAGGCTGGACTCAAACATGATACGATGCGTTCAAATGATTCAGTCAAAGCTACCATAAGGCTTAGATATGATTTTGAGGACCTTGTGGACTATCTTCGACCATAAGTTGCTCAAGTGAAGCTCTTTAAGAGTTCTCGAATGATGCCTAAATCATTTAATTTGACTAAATATAGTAATTTCTTTCGATACTTAATTGCTTAATAATTCGTATTCAAAAAGTTGACGTAATGTAAATGATATGAATTCAATTGGTACGTATAGATATTAGCACTAATTAAACCTCCACGCGCTACACACATGAAGTTCATGCAAGTCCATCTAAATAATTGATAAAATAAAAATGATGAATCCAATAGATAGAAAGAGAGAACAATATATATCACGTCATTTTAATTATTTAACTTTTTGTTTTCTTTATTTTTCTTTCTGTTCAAAACCTTCGACCACATCCACGAGAAGCTTTACCGGCAGCACCGCCAATTCGTCATCATGCCGCCCACCTTCTCCACCATCATTGCCTCGCCTTCACCAACTTTCCATCGTCAATGTCACTCGCTTTCCACACCTTTCTCCATCATTGCCGCTGTCCGCTGCTGCCCACCTTCTGATGGTCACTGTTGACTCCCCCACACGGTGTCCTCGGAGTTCTCAGTGAATCGTGCTAACCTACCATACTTCAACCGTGCTCCTCAAGTGCCAACTTGACACCGTGATCGGCTATAAGATGTCATCGTCGCCACTTTTAATTTATCTCAGATTGCAGATCGGTGGTTAAGACATCTAATTGAAAATTTGAGCTCTAGGTTTTGGGGATCACGGGGGTGATTCTGGCGAAGGTATTGTAAGTTGGGTTAACACCGACTGAGAAATGGAGTGACGGTGCTGGGTTGAAATTGTTGGTTGGTCCTTTTGGCGATGGCCGATGTTTTAGTACGGGTAATTGTCAATACCGACATTGAAATATGTTTTTTTGCGGGTGATGCAAGTAGTTATAAGGCAGGGAAGGTGGCAGTTGCGCCGCTCCCATCTCTGTTATTGTGGTGGCGCCGTTCCGTGAAGGCCGGCGTGGTCGGTCGTTGTCCTTCATTGCTGCAGCATCGGTGTCCACTTTAAATGAGAATTCAATTGTAAGCAGAAACCGAGAAACCGAAAAAACAGTGGCAGACACGTCCACTATTACTCTCTTTTATTTAACCTAACAGCAGTGTATAAGGGTTACAGATTTGATACCACAAAATATATTATTAAGCATGCATCATTTGACCTGAAAAAAGCCTCAGAAGAATTGCAATTGTTGAACATGTGCCTGGTGGCCAGTAAATGAAAGCTCATTTCACCACTTTGGCCCAGCAAGCAATAACATCAGAAAGTTGTTATCAGCTTTCATACCATCAACCAGTTTGCCCTCATTGAGCACGAGGGTCCAAATAATTCTTGCTTTCTCTCTTGCGTCTAAATGGCGATCGGAATGTTGTATAAAGCGGGCACAAAAATTTAAAAGGCGCCTTCACATCTTCGATACAAAAAGAGATCAAAGATGAAGCTTAAGATGTTTTGTACTTAGAATTTTCACTCTATTTTCTATACTAACACTAAAGCTAATGAAATAATCCCAAAGAGAATAAAGAACAATTTACTGCAGATCTGTAGTGAAAAAAGTTTGAGCCAAATTTGTATTTTGGATAAAGAACGATACCTTCTAAAAGTTCTAAATAACTATTATTAATAAAATTTCTCAAAAGGACACTTCTTGCCAAGGGACGGGGGTGGGCACGTGTCTACTGTGCTCCCCCCCTTCCACCCGTCGCTACCGATTCTATATGGTATGAGGTTAGTCCTTGCAAAGAAAGGAAAAAAGCATTTTGAGAACAAAAAATTGAAACATGTGACAAATTTTCATATTAGAAAATCAAAACATGAAACGTCCTACCTAACTTCTATGAATATCCCCACCGGAAATTTTTCCATATTCGTCGTTTATAATACATAGACATTAGACTTTTTTCGCTATTTGTTAGGCATTTTACTTCAAATTGATTTTTTAAAAAGAAAGAAAAGAGAAGTCCTAACATGGTATTAGTCATAATTTCTAAAAAGTGGCCGGTGCTTTCGCTCTCAATCATCGCTTTTACTTTTACTTTCGAGTTTTGATCTCTTACGCTCTCACTAACAACTAACAAGTACATTTGATAAACTTTATTAGTTCTCGCGCTCTCGCGCTCAACTCCCGCGCTTCACGGATCAGCGGTCTAAATGGTGACAAATTAAGGAATTTTTTTCCATCATGGCAAGATTTTCTTTGCTTCTTCTTTACTTTGTGAATAGACCGGCATACTATTGAGTAGGAAAGTGCACCAAAATTTGAGCATTCTTTGACAGCTGCTTGCTAGCAAACCCTACCACTTAGCACGCAATTAGGCATTGAATTCAATGGTGCCTCAACTCAAGAAAGAGGTGTATCTCATTATGTGCTGCAGAGCCTACGTACGCCCTTATAGTCTGCCTAGGAATTGCAAAATGGATCGTGTGAGTGCTCTTTTGTCAACCTACTAAAGTTGCCCACTCTTTAATCCTTTCTGGCCACAGGCTTCTTGTTCAAAACTTTAAACGTGTGTATTCACGACCAGACTGCTCCGTGTAATGCTAACTATTTTGAAATTTTCTTGAAAAGATGTGGGACACTTTTTATACTGGATTTGGTGCTGCGATGTTGAAATAAAATCACACCTTGGAAAAAATGTTCTTAACAGCTTCGTATTTAAGTTCCGTGAACCTATTCTTTCATTGTCAATTACTTTTAGATTGGATGGATGCTTTCGTATGATATTAGAGTAAATTGATTCATTACCGGTATTTAAAAGTAAATACACTGTATCCCACTTTAATTCATTTACGTGTTTAGTCAATTCGAAAAAAAAAAAACTACCCACATGTGAGAAGGTATGTTGAGATGTAATCTATATATATATATATATATATATATATATATATATATATATATATATATATATATATATATATATATATATATATATATATAATATAACTCAACATATAAATACTATGATCGCCTCCTCTACTACTGATTAATTTTGAAATAGATATTTTCACGAGAAAATATTAAAGTAGGACATGAGGTAGAATATTGAATCTGAAGCTGAAAGTCTCGATAAAAATGAATTTCTTGGGTTGAAAAGAAAGAGAATACCTTTTTAACCCAAGAAAACACGTAATACTACAATGGGGAAAATTAGTCAGGTAAGGAAGGCCTGCTGAACATAGTACGTTTAACACCCAAAAACTGGACCCCCAAAGTTTCCAAAAGCTAGTAGCCCTGTGGGTGATCAGTTTAATTGTATAAAACTTAAAAATAAAGAAATTTATTTTTCTTGTAAGCCATACATGAACAAATAAGAACTTTATTTGATAAGGCTATTTCTATTTAATAGATAAATGTCAAGTTGATCGGTCTTAGTTGGACCATCACACCTCTATTATCAACAAAAAAAAAAAATTTGTTAGGGCAAAAAGAAAAGACGAAAGAGTTAAGTATGAGAGTACACACTCCAATAGCATACGCTATGAGAGTTGAGATAAACAAAAGTCTCATTTTGATTTGCACTTATGCTAGCGAACATATGTCAGAGCGGTTGCCCTCTCTCTAAATACATGTGAAATTTTTGTTATCGTGCCTTACATAAATGGAGCAACGAATTGTTCATTATTTCTAATCGCTATTAAAGCTTTCTCACGTCAAAAGAAAGAGACCAAGAATTAGACCTTTTGAGTTAAAAATCTAAACCAACATATGCTAAAAAAAATGACTTTTGCCACATCTTTACATGTATGTGTGGCACTTTATTGTGTTGCTAGTGTACTTTTTAGTAACAAAATGAAGTGGGAATATGGAAAACTTAATAATCTTCTCAAACAGGGATATTATAAACACCATGAATTAGGCCAAAAAAGTACCCACGCAAAGGATATGTGTAAGATGGCAATGGAGGAAAGCTTTAAAAGACGCAGAAAATATGTAAGAGAGCATTACATTTCCCTTTTCTTTTGAGTTAACTACAATTGGCACAATTGAGGTTCTTTTATATTACATAAGACAACTTTTGGTTTTAAAAATTGTGCTATGCACCGTATCAGACTTTATAAAGTCACGACTTAACAGAGACACAAAAAGACACTGATACCCTTTACATTACAGAATATTCATTCCTAAAATAAATTGAAAATCTTCTACCAAATCTTCACACAAAATTACGAAATTATTGTCAAACAGAGAATTATGTATAATGGATATGAAGGAAATTATATTTTTAGGATTCGATAACATATTGATTGACGCTAAATGCTAGCTGAACATCGATACGAACACCCACTCGGTCAGCCTCAATAAGAGCCATTGTCAAATCTTCTTCAGTCTCCTCCATTTCACCACCATCGCCACCAGGGCGGATCCAGGAAGTCCAACCGGGGGACCAAAATGTCATTAAAAAAAATTAACGACTAACATAAAGAATTCGCGTCATGACTGAATACGTTAAATGCAAAATAGATCGCTCAATTTGACTAATAATATAATGTAACTATTTATAGTGATTTATTTAACTTGTAAAGTTAGTGAATAATAAATTACTAATCTTGCATGAAAGAAATTTTATTCTTATTGTATATTTGTATTATTAGTGCGATATCAATTGTATGATGATAATAGTTACGTATAAGTTAACATACTATAAGAATTTAAATTAAAAAAAAAAAAGAACTAACCTTGATATATTAGTGTTTGCTTTAAAATCTGGAGATTTAGAATTTGGAATAATGAAGATGGATAAGAAAATGAGAAAGATAAAGACTACGACGGCTGGTGGCATAATAAGTAAAACATTTCAAAATGAAATCTAATGCATTTAATAATTAAAATGGTAGAATTTTAGTAAATATTTTAAACATAACTATATATTATTTAAAACAACTAAAAAAATTTCTCAAACTTTGGTGGGGGTAGGGGGTGCCATGGCCCCCTGGTCATGCTTGGGCTCTGCCCCTGATCGCCACCGCATCGTCACCGTTGTCATCGCCATTATCGCTACCACTCACTATTACCGGCACACCAACCAACAAATACTTACCATGCCTCTTCTGCTCTCACTGTCGTACTTACCAGCACATGTAGCTCGCCGCAGATAGATGAAGCTCCATAGATGCTCAAAGCCACCGATGAATTAATCTTCTAATAGCCACATGAGACACATCAAAGCGATGGATGCCCAAGAATACAATAAGGGTCTAAAAAAAGAGCAGATCAAATATGACTGCGAACCTTCATCGATCTGCTTAGATCGAATCTAGACGACAATAAATCTGGTGTATATAATAGCTATGAGAAATAGAACGGTCAATGGTGTGAATGAGATAACATATTGAGGATGGGAAATACGAAAAAAATAAAATAATATATTAGTAAGTAAATGCCAACAAAATAAAAGAGGAAAAAATAGAAAATTCCTTCGAGGGCAGTTTCGGCAGAAAAGAACCCAATAATGTGACATCAGTTACTTTCGGTGTGCTGAGTATAATGTTTTAAACTACATGCAATTGTTTGTAATAAAGGCAAACCTCAGTGGAAGGAAATGTAATTAACCCCTTTTTTTTCATCCTCATTCCCCCACCCCCCACACTCACCCGCACACACACCATTAAAGTCTTTCCCTTGAAAAACTGTGTCGGCCTTCCCCCCCTTCTCTCTCTCTCTCTCTCCCTCCCTCTCTCTATATATATTTATCTCTATCTCTATCTTTGTGTCTGTGCTCTCTCTCTCTCTCTCTCTCTCTCTCTCTCTCTCTCTCTATACACACTCCATTTTTAAAACCTCCTGTCAATTTTGTTACATCCAATCCAAAGAACCAAAAAGAAAAGGAACAAAAAAACCCATACACCTCCATGCCCGCCCTCCCCCACCCACACACAACCCTCCATTTCTCTACGAAGACAAGTTTTCCTGCTGAATCAAAGCGCCCCATTACATGTCCATGTTGGGTAGCAATATATGTTGAACCGATTTTATCTCTCTTTGTTGTTTGAAGTTCGAAACAGTTTGAAAACAGAGGTATTAGCACATCCAAACCTTTTCATTGTTTTGTCCGCCATTTTCTTTTCCTGCTGAATCTGCAGATTTCTTACCAATCTAACAAGACCCGTTACGTCACTTTAGCTGGAAGAGGGCTCTTTCTTCGTATAGGTAAATTCTTGATTTGTTTTATTTCTTGAGCCATCCTCGGTTTTTTTTATATATAACGGGTTCCGTTTGTTGATCTGTGCTTGTTCAAAATTATGTGATGTTATTGGTGCTGTTCATGTGCGTAGGTGGCTTTTGATGTTTGATTGACAGCTCCATGTGCTCTAATCTATTGTTTACCTAACTCTATTTGTTATTTTTTAATGATTAACTCATACTAGGGTTTGATGTCCAAAACTATGAAAGTGGGTTTTTTATTCTGAAAGAATATTTGTTGTGTTTAGGAAGTATGCATCTGGTGAAGTATTTCTTTCTTATACGTTTTTGTGCTGTTCTCTTTAGATGGTTTTTTTCCTCTTGGGGTAAGAAAGAAGTGGTTTGCATTTTCTCTTTTGTTTCCGAGGTAATAGAATGCACCACAAAAAGTGTTGCGCATACGTGTGGACTTCGGTTAGTTAATGCTTAGCTTTCTTTTAATTTTTGGGACAAAGGTCTTCTTGATTTCGTTATCTTGGTTATAATTTGAAAAATAACTTGGATTTTGTTATCAGTACGCTATTTGAGTTCTTTTGCTTGCATCCAAGCTGTTTTCTCTGTGTCCATCTCATGTTAGGTAGATGAGTAGATATTTCTCTGGAAGTACATTGACTATAGCTTTAATGCAAACTCGTTAAGATTTTGTTATAAGTCTAAAAAGAGATCCTTGCGAAGTTTTAATTTGCGACCACGCCACATAGGTTGAGTCATATGTTTGTGCTTGGAAGAACGGAAGATATGTGGTTCTAACCACACTATTGGCATACAATGACTAAATAGAGTAGATGATATATGATCTGTTGTAAATTATAGTCTTATCACACTCTCTCCATATATATCTCTCTCTAGTGATATTTTTCAGGTGACTTGAGTTAGATCAGTCCTCCGTTTGGACTTTAAAGATATAATCCAGACATACTATTGGTTTCATTTTTTCTGATTATATCTGGAATTTGTGGCTCTGAGACATGATAGGTACAGAAACATGAGACTCGCTATATGATCTCTCTAATCAACTGATTGTCTCCTCTCGTGCTCCCCCCCCCCTTCTGTGTGTGTGTCTTTCTTTTTCTCTCTCTCTCTCTCTCTCTCTCTCACTCATGCACGGCACAATTCATCCATTACCCTGATATTGATGTTTTCCCATGTGATTTCAGTGAGGTTTATCTTGCATTTGGTTTGATGTTTCGTCATTATTCAAAGTAATTTCAGATGATCCATCTTCTTATAGCCTGCTTATATCTGGAAAAGGAACTTTTTTTTTTGTAATTTAATTAGTGTCATGTTATGTGTAGGTGTTTTCAACTCTTATCCATCATGGAAGGTGAAACATCATGGGTCAGTCATTGCTTCGATAGCATTGAAAGGGGCATTGGTGAGTCTGATTCATTTTCAGAGATCGGTGATGAGTACAATAAAGAAGTTGAGACAGTTTCTGTGGATTTAATTTTACCTGATGACTTGTTAGAGCGAATTTTAGCTTATCTCCCCATTCCAAGCATCTTTAGGGTAGGCTGCGTGTGTAAAAGATGGCATGAGATTGTAAGTTCAAGAAGGTTTTTATGGAACTTCTCACATGCCCTGCAACAAAGGCCTTGGTATTACATGTTTACCAGCTCTGATGAACCCATAGGTTATGCCTTTGATCCTATCCTTAGGAAATGGTATGGCATCAAACTCCCCCGAATTGAGACCCCCAACTGGTTCATTGCTTCATCATGTGGCTTAGTTTGCTTCATGGACAATGATAGTAGGAGCGAGCTATATGTCTGTAATCCCGTCACCAGATGCCTCAAGAGGCTGGAAGATCCTCCAGGTTTGAAATTTTCTGATTACAGTGCACTGGCAATCTCAGTGAACAGGGTAACACGAAATTACAATGTGTCAATTGTGAAATCTAAGCAAGTCCCGGGGAACTTTTTCCAGTGGGATCTTTCAATTCATACTTACAGTTCAGAAACAATGGCGTGGGTAACTCCTTTGACAGAGGTTTTTGCTGGTTGGAGAGGCGGTGATGAAAGTGTGATTTGTGGCGGGGTTCTCTACTTTTTGATTTACTCAACCGGGGGTGGCATGCCAGAGAATCGTCATGGACTAATCACTTATAACCTTTCCAGTCGAATGTCCCATGGTTTGCTGATAAGGAGTTTTATTCCTGGGCCATGTTCTCTTACTTGTGGCCGTCTGATGAACCTCAAGGAGAAGTTGGTAATGGTGGGAGGGATTGGCAAGCAAGATCGGCCTGACATTATAAAGGGTATTGGAATTTGGGTTCTCAAGGGGAAGGATTGGCTAGAGATTGCCCGTATGCCTCATAAGTTTTTTCAAGGATTTGGAGAGTTTGATGATGTTTTTGCTAGCAGTGGTACAGAAGATCTCATATACATCCAGAGCTATGGAGCTCCTGCTCTTCTTGTTTTTGATGTGAATCACAACCATTGGAAGTGGTCTCAGAAATGCCCAGTGATGAAGAGGTTCCCGCTTCAGCTCTTCACTGGTTTTTGCTTTGAACCCAGACTTGAAATTTCCCCCTAGTTTTTCTTCCTATTTGGATTTGTTGCGGTAGTATTGACATGTTGGTCTACAGTTCCCATCCTTTTTCCTTTTTGCCTTTAATGTTTAAATTATGAATTCTATGGTCTGAAATGCTTGTAGAAAATGTACTAGCCAATGAGGCTGCTCATTCTTGATGTAGAAATGCTTTTAGGAAATGTACCAGCTGATGAGGCTGCTCATTCTTGAAGTTGGAATATTATTATAACATTGACAAAAGTATTACTGCTTGATCTCATGTTTCTTGCAAGAGCCATGGCTATCACCTTTCTGCTTTCGATGGTTCTATATGAGTTTGCACTAGTAGTACATTGTGTATACCTGGAAAATTTGCAAGTTTTCCACCTCTTTGTGCTAGTGTTAATTATGAAAGGCATGTATATGGTCCTTTAATGCATAATTGCACAAAGTTCTTGTGCGTGTTTAATGAGGGCCGGTGGACAGCCTAGTTACACCCACGGCCACCACAGTGGAAAGGTATGGAGTACTGGTATCCTACCAATAGCTTGGCCTCCCGCGTAAATTTATTAAGAGAGGTCCCATTTCGGCTTTGTAACAAATAACCCAGTTGGGTACACCTGATTTCCCCATGGACATATATCAGTTCCTATATTTAGGGAACATCTCGGAGATGGTGTTTCTCCTACGTCTGCTCCGGATTTGGCAATTCTTTCCCTTTCAAAATCTGCCTTTAGGCTTCAAGTCTTTAACATAAAGCCAATCTGGAGGTGGGCTTCCATGCCGGTGATTTCACTGATTATGAAGTAGCTTTATTTTGACCTCCCCAGCACATGCTCTACCTTGCATGTGGTAGAGCACCTACTTTGGAGGTTTTAAGATGTATGCTGGACCACAGCTAGAAACTCTAGCGGGGAGTAATCTATTCTAGCATGCGCTGCATTTGGGGATCAAATGAGTGTGGTGTTGCCGTAAAGAAATACCGAGTGGCACATGCCACTTTTTCAAGGGTCTGTTTTCTTGTCGTGATCTTTGCCTGTATCATGGAATTTGTTTATAATGGAAAGTGATCTTCCGTAAACAATTTATTACCTTTTTCTTTCCTTGTAGATTCTTTTCGGTTGCTTTCAAGCGAGCCTCACATGCGATTATCGTATTTTCGTGATCTTGACAGCATTATGTAGTCATCTATAAGGTTAGATGGCACTCGTGCTGATTTTTATTCTTTTTGCAATGACATTATTTTGAATTTGGACGGTCTAGTAATGACAATTCGTGTAAATCAAAGTTCCCACATCCTTCTGAATGTGAAATGTTTCCTAATTTGCTTGGAGTTGACGCAAGAATGATGTCTCAAACTTGCTAAGAGGATAAGAATTTGAACAAAGAAGTTTTGTTTTATTGGCTCAACACAGAATATCAAAAGCATATTTCTTGCTGAACTTGTCCTCGTCGTATCAAACCATTCTCGCAGATTCTTCTTCGGAGTGAACATAGAAGTAAACCGAGGCACAAGAAATTCTCTTCGTTGGCTTCCCACCCCTATCTACCACCCACCCCCCTCAAGCCACAATACAGGGCGCATACATGGGCCAACTTTTCTGGGCGCTTGAGTTTTACTTTTAGCAGTGTACTGCCATTTATCTTGGAAAGTATGGTACAATTCATCTTTAATTGTTGTCGCTGAAGATGTTTGCTAGTGTCACCTTTTAGATATTTAGTGACTAAATAAGTTTGCAAGTGACAAAAGGAATGGAGTCCGTTTTTTTTTTGTTTTTGTATTGTTTAAATAAGAGAATTGCATTAGTAAATAGAGTATCCAAATAAGAAGGTTTGGTCTCATGGCCTATACGAATACGTGTAAAGAAATAGTCTATAGGACTTTTTAGGAAAAGCTCTGGGTGCCTAAGCAAAGAGTCCCGTTTGCCGCAACACCTATAGAGTTCAGTTAATCCATATGAACTTGCCACTAAATATCATCAGCAAAACTTTGATCCAAAGTACACGATCATCATAACATATTTTTGTAAACTCTACTCATGGTGGTTTAACATCTGAAGACCATTGAGAGCCCAACAAGAACCCATATGGTGGCTTACATTCCATCTTTACCTTCGAGGCGTAACAAAGGCTCAAGTGTCTATACCCCTAACCCACATGCAAATCGTCATTGCACAAGAGGTTGGTTTTCATGTTCTAGGAAGGACCATTGAACGGGTGTCTCATAAGAAGGGTGACGTGAGTATGGACCATTGCCCCTCCTTCCTTCTCGAGCTTTGGAAGGACACGCATTCAAGGAATATATGTACCATACATGTTTGATTTCCTTGTCCTACAAAAAGACAATGTTGTCAATTCTTCGTTTTGGTTACTGGAATCTTCACGGATATTGGCTTGCTGACTGTTATATGATTTCATTTTTGAGATATGTTTCGTGCAACAAGAAGGATGATATGATATGATATGATGCTCTGCAAAATTCCAACATAATGGATAAATAAAATTCCTCTCAATAAACAAATCTGCAGGACACTGCACTGTACAAACTCGCATAACAAGTTGTGAGGTGCACTTGAAAACCTCATCTTGGACGTTTAGCTCCTAGGGGAAAAGACACTCGCCGAGGAGTATTCTGCGGTACGTCTGCATTTTGTTCTTGGGAAGAATTGGGATCAACACCCTCTTCATCCTCCTTTGTCTCTTCCACTGCTTGGCTAGGTCTCTTCTTTGGAATCACAGTCTGATAATTCGGGCTGATCAATGTGTGTCCTGTTCAGGAGGAAGTGCGATTCCAGGCGGCGCCATTGACTTTGGCAATGGGACTTTGTTCCTGTTCCTAGCCAACTCTAGCAGGACCTGACAAGTGGTTGGTTATAAGAAAATTGCAGAGGGAGGAATACCTAACGTTTACGATGTAACGCAAAATTTTTATCTAGCAATGCTACTAACTATTGTTGTTCTTTCCTAGAAGCCTAAGGTTGCTAGCTCCCTTCGACTTCCATAAACTAGTCCCACCTGCCATCTTCCACAAAATTAAAGTTCAGTAAGTTTACCTCTTGAGGCGGGGGTTGTGAAAAGCTGAAATTGATTTTTGACTGAATAGCAAGTTTGACATCATCGCAGTCAATTGCTGCCTTCCCAGCATGCTCCGAGTACACCTGCGCATCTGTCAACACATCAGCTACATACCGGTACCACAGTTCTAGGAATTGGTGTACAACATGAGGTTCATAGTCATCCACGCCCATTGATTTTAGTAGTGTTTTAACAATCTTTGCATCCCTGGGCAAGTCCTCGTCTCGGTCTGCTATTGTCTGTTCTTTTCCCCTGCATCAAAGAAACGAGGACATTACAGTTGCTCATATGACTAGAAAGCCAACAGTGTCAATCAAAAATAGAGGAAAATGGGCCCTCAGTGAAGTGTCGCAAACTATCTGAAGTTCAAAATAAACTAAAAAATATATCTGACACTTACTCATTTGTGTCCAACATCGACACTTAGATGACTTCCATCCCTTGTTTGGTTTTGCCTATGTTAAGTGTGGTGTCTCGTAGTCGAGATTCAAACAAAATACGGTATATCCAAGATTTCTAACAACAAATAATAAGAGCAAAGTCCTCATATCATTAAACAAAAACATCTGTCAAGACCCCACATTTAGCAGAGCAACTGAACAGTGCTTACAAATCAGAATACTCAGTAGGTCCGTCACCTGCTCAATTTTCAGGATTATGTAATTAACCTAGATATCGTGAACAATATCAAAACACCAAGAGTCGACCACCTATCCCATAAGCATAAATCTTTAATATATTAAATTTTCACACAATATTCTGTTAAAAACCACTGCATGAATCCAAACACAGAGTATTAAACCTCAATAAGCTTTGAGGAAGAAAAAAAGCACTACTAATGGTCAAAACCAAATTCATAGTCCTTGAATATACGTAATGCTAGTTATCTCTTCTCTATCAGATAGATAAGCCCTCCTTGTTCAGGCTGTTTAAAGTTAATGTTAATGGCTTGATGCTGCTGTAACTGATTATACGTCCTTAGGTCCTCAAGTAGTGCAACTCCAATGCTACTGTTGTTACCGTGTCTTTGGTTCTAAAAGTTGGACGACTCTAACACGTATCGGATCCCGGCACTTATACCGAGTCCATGGAACATCGGGTGTTACTGAAGTATATGCTAACTGCCAGCAACCATAGGTGCCTCTCGGTGATGCTGAAGACTCCCTCCGAATGAGAACCCATATATTTGCTTGATTTCAGCATCTTTGGAGAATTCCAGGTATTAACCTCAACGCATAGCATATTCAGCAATCACTCCCAGATTTTGGCAAGTTGAAAAATCTCTTTTGAGGATAGGAGACTTGGAATCCTTCAACATGCTGGTAACTGTCTAATCTAAAGTAGAAGAGGGAACATGTCATGTCTCTTTCTTTGAAGGGTAATGAGACAGCAGTAACGAAACTGCTAAAAAAGGGAAAACCAGCTGCTTACCACATTGTAAAAGGACTGCGCTTAATTTGAAGGACAAATACTTTGCAACTATAACTTAACTAGTTAGGGGACCCGTGCAATGCACATAACTTTCTCTTATTTTTTTCAAAATAATATTTATAACACGTTCTTTTGCAGATAGGTTACCACTGTTATTGTTTAAATTGCGGGTAAGACAAAAATTAAGTATAAGGTCACGTCTTGAATACAACTTTTCATCAGTACTAGTACATTAGTGTGTTTTAGCAACAAATGTAGAATGTGTGGTTAAATGCATGAATTATTTTAATGACAATGCGACGTGGGCCCTATGAATCATAGAATTTTAGGATGCTTTTTCATAAGCAACAATTTCGAGGTTGTCATAAAATATGGCGACAGTGTTGTGCTAATCTTTGACTGTAAACTTCAAACTTTAAATCTCGCTATTTGGAGCACCATTATTGTAATCTTACAGCCAAAACTAATATGAAGGATGCAAGTCACAAATGTGTGCTGACTGTTTTGGCCTTTCTATTTCCATATTGCTGTTTTTGTTAACAGAATCAGTAAACAGTCTTAAGACATAGTCAGTGTAATCAAATCTTATTCTTCTGGGTGAAATATATCAAGCTCGACCTCTCTATAAGCATGAAGTCAACTGAGTCACTTTATATTGTTCTTCATGAGGGGGAAAAATGATTATTGAAAAGGAAAAGTAGTATTCAAAGTGCGTTTGTAGTTGCGTTGAAATTATTAAAATTTAATATTGAAAAAACAGTTCGGATTACGATAGGCTGGGGCTATAAATTGGTAACCTCAAAGATGACCTCTTCACTAAGTGAAGTTTAAGGAACTAAACCAAAAATTGCTATGTTTTTTTTCCCATCACTTCTCTATTCTAGATTTAGAGCATAACTTGTCCACCACCACTACAATATTACCTCCAAACACCTTAAAGCAGTAACTACAATAACTATCACCACAACGATCACATTTTCCATCACTGCACCTTACTATTATCACATCCACCACCACCAAAACCATAGCACACTACATGCCAACACAACTGCAACTGTTTGTACAAGTTCACAATTACTTAGCAATCTTTATTGCCAGCACTACCAACTACCACTGAAACAATTACCACTACCATAATTACCAGCAATACGTGCATCATCACTATCACCTATACAGTCACCACCACTCTCAGAATGTCACATCTACCATCGACATCTTCCTAGTACCATCACCGCAACCACCACCATTGGCCACCCAAAAAATGATTCCACCATACTGGAACAAGTTGTCGTGCTTTTAGTTGTCAATTAAGGGTAAAATAATTTCTGATAACTCGTTTCCCTTTTCATTTCTTTTATCCTCTATGTTCATTTTCAATTTGTCTCAACCGATTGTCCAATCAATTCCAATCTTCTTTTGAGACTCCATCTCAAAGATGATTGGTTCAAACTAAGTATGACGTGTTAAACTTTAAAATATTGGTGCATAAGAGTAAACTAAGAGAGCCAATGTTGCCCGGCTTTATATTCTTTTGAGTTTCAAAGTCATCTTTCATATGCCCCAGAAAAAATATCATTGGTTGTGCAACAGAAACATATAGAACAGCTTGACTCAAACCAAAGGGGGAAAAAACAAAATAATACAATTTCCCAAGGACGATTTTCACCAAAAACAAGTGCGTTTAATTAAAAAATCTCATCTAGATCTTGAAGGTTTTATTACACCTGTTATTTTGCAAAACAACCTGTCACATCATTGTATGGGCCATTGATCATCTCTATCGGACAAACCTCTTTGTCATGCTATAAAAGGATCCATTAAAATGGTTTTATTACCCATTTGACTGCATGTTATCACTAAGAGACTTTATCAGGAACTCAAAGGCATTGTGTTCTTATCAGCTAAAGCTTAAACATCACAGTAACTTGTGTGAAATGGCAAGGCTATTTGAGACTCTTCTATGGTCAGTTGCAGCAAAAATGAGTATCGTGAGAAAGTTCTAGATAGCGGCAAATAACACTTAAAAGTGTCTTTAAATAGGACAAAGAGTGTCTCACCCAAAAGTTTGCTTCAAACTTTAATTTGGATTGTTCTCGAGGCCCGTGAGCTTTAACTGGTAGTATTGTATCTATGAGCTTCCACTTCTATCAAGCCCGCAAAAGCTTTATATGCTGTGTGACAAACAGAAACAAGTGATAAGAACACAAAAACAGTACCATTGTCAAATGTATCTATGTAGCTGAATGCAACTATGACTTTTGGGCTAATGTAAAAGGTCGAACTAAATACACCACCCTAGTTATTTGTCACCAAAAGTATGTACAATGAAAAACTTATAGTTAGCGAGAAAATATTTTTGAAAGGTATGCAAATAGGAAAAAAGCATCTTATTGACAAACATATTTCTAGCTCTGTCCATTCTCGAGCCTTCAAGATATTTCACTTGTAAATATACATGATTATAGGTTCACTTCACATCAAGCAAATATCAGCTTTTCACTTCGAGCAAATAAAAGCTTAAGATGCTGTGCAGTGAGATAATAAAGTTCCACCTCAAGCACAAAAGGCTTAATATGCTATGCAGTGAGAAAGTAATAAAAGCGGCAAAACGACAAAACAGAGTTTCGTCGTCAAATTAAAGGTACCGCGGTAAAATGACGAGAGTTTCATCATCAAATCAAACAAACCAATAATATATGTCCCTTTCTATAAGTTCTTTTGTTGCTGAAAGTGTGTTTATCGTATAAATTGCAGATTTAATGATAAATAACTGTTCAAAGAGAGTGCAAGTAATAAAATAATAATCTTAACTCTACAGGTACTCGGACAAATTAAACTCAATCACTTCTCACCATTATTATTCTTAAGAAACTCTCGTCACTAACCCCAAAACATGGGGGGTCGCTTGTCCCTGTTACCGGAACCTGTTCAACATAGTACACTAACACATAGCATTCGCATTGTGATTACCTATATGCACACATACTTTCCAGATTATATCATTATCACCAACTGGCATTGCTAATATTTTTCATCAGCTTCAGCTTAAGGATCATTTTTCTTTCTTTTCTTGTCTTTACTTTTCCATTAAGAAGTTGTTCACTTTTTGCTCAACCTTTCTGGTTTACTGAATTTATTAGCTTACTACTCAAAGTAACCCCAACACTTCAAACTTTGAAGTGTTGGGGTTACTTTCTGGTTTACTATACTTATTAGCTTAAGGTTCACGAGGCATGCATGATTATTCCCTGTCCATGTTAAAGAGTCCCAACTTAAAATCAAACGATAACGGATAGATTTATAAGACAGATACTCATTTCGGCTGCGATATTAAAGTTTATGGTACAATCACTCCGTGACTTACATTACAGACTACTTGTTGAGTAAGTTACTACAATAAGAAGCTTTTTGATGCATGTTTTCCTTCTGCATTTCTTACAGACATTTTATCGAGCACCTGTCGGGATACTGCACAAGAGAACGAAAAGAAATTCGTTGCACTCACTTTTTAGCAGTTCAAGTCACTGAAGCTAATTTTAATGAGGTGCCATAACCCCATTTCATGAATTTTTAACCATTTGATTTTCAACATTCATTGCAAACGCCTCCGGCCCAGCATATTTGGGAGTTGGAGGGCTGGTGGGGTTGGTTAACATTGGGCAGCAAAGCAGTAGGACCTGGCTTCAAGCCCCGCCCTGCCTAAGTTGCACCTATACGAGCCAACCATTTCATGTAGTTGATTGGGTGTTAGTTTAGATTTTTGCCACCACGCCAAGTGCTGCGATTATTATGTAGGAATTCTTCCATGAATGCAATGACACGCCACTATGTACTACTCACTCTGGAATACACTGAATTTACAAATAACTTCGTTGCCAAAATCGATGAATAACTAGGATCTGGGTAGCCTTGCCCTGCCAACTACCTCATTTAGTTGATTGCCTGCTTTAACAGAACTATGCTACTGCATATTGGGCTGTACACAGACCAAACTACTCGAATATGAATGAACCAAGATATCAAAATACGTTGACTTGTCGGAAAAAAAGAGAGACGGAGATCGAAGGAGAAGAGAGAAGATTAATCAAAAGAGAAAGAGATGGAGAGAGAGAGAGAGAACGACGGGAGAAGAAGCTTACCTGTCGGTGACGGTCGGCTGCGGCGGTGATGACGGTGAAATGTCTCGACGGCGAGAGATGTGGTGGCGGTGCCAACGGTGAACGCGTGTGGATGAAGGTCGTGTGTGGACGAGGGAAGAGAGAAGAACGAGACAGATTGATTAATGGGTACTAATGGGCATCCATTTTGTAACCCATATATAAATTAATGGGTTGCAAGATTCTTTCATCCATTTACTATCTATCTAAATGGGTGATTTTGGGTCATTCTAAATAGATGGATTACCCTACTTCAAAGTAATTATTGTAATACAACTAATGTATACATGACTCAAGAAGTAGCCGATTAAACTTAGCAAACTCTATCACTAATTTGATTGAAAATATTAATAATTTTACACACGCATATATAATAAAGTGTATTATATTATTTATCGTATTCTCGCTACACCCGTATTTTATAATGTTTAAGAATGACGTTTTTGCTTATTCGCACTAATACCTGTACATCCTAACATGTCGGTGCTTGCAATTTTTGGTCTGTAAGTGGCGATTGTACGAGAGATTCAGCATTCTTTGAAAGTTGATGAAGAAGGATTGAGCAATTTTTCTTCCGACTTTCTAGGGTCAAAATGAGAGTGGTCTAGATACCGGGGTTTGGACGAGCGGCCTTGTCTGGGTGTGCATCTAGGTTGTAATTGGGTTCCACTTCCAATGAAATATTTTTACTTTACATCCAGAAACAATTTTAAATGTAGTTGCTACTGGCAAAGTAAATTGTTACGTGTGTATGACTATTATAAATGCATGTATGATTATTAAAACTCATAATATCAATATAAGTAACCTTACAAGGAGGGGATTTGTAAGTTTTGGATGGATGAGTGTTTTTTTCTTTTTTTGATGTAAAATGGCGATTTTATTAGTTGAAATGGTTGTAATACTTGAAGATGACAGGTGTTACAAACTGTGGTACTGATCCATACAAGTGTACTAGTTAAACTAGAGACATACCTAGATAGTCCATTAGCTACTTGATGCTCCCATGCTTGGTACTTTACCTCAAGTGTGCGTGTCTTTTCACTCTATATTATACCTTGCATACCTTAATTTGTCACCAATATATATATATATATATATATATATATATATATATATATATATGACAACTTGTGTAAACAAGTATATATGGATGTGATAATGGACATGTAGCATGCATTTCCAATTCATACTCTTCATGAGTTGATTCTCGTGAGGCCCCTCGTAGATTTTTTCTCTCGACTCCTCAAAATGTTGTCTTAAGACCTTCTATATATTTTGCTCATGGATACCACAGAGGTGGTGTCTATTGAAACCTTTGATCATCCTAGTGCAATTGAATGCTGTTGATGCGTCATAACAAATGAATGATACTATAAAAGGTGGCCGATTGCACGAGGCTCTTGCTACTCTAGAGCAGTTTGTTTGTGAGTGACCTCTTTCTAAATTTGTTACAAAATTTCTTGCATGGTTGTGCCATGGGACTACCTATAATTGGAAAGAAAAAGATGTCACTGAAACCCATAGATTAGCGTGCACGGATAAAATATGATTCGCTATACTCCAAAATAACAGATATACTTGGTCATTTCAGCTGCAAACCCCAGGGCTTTTCAAGGGCTTTCTTTGCAAAATGGTTTACTTGGAAGACTTGGATTTTTGAATGGTTTATGAACATATAATGCATCTAACTGATCAGAGTTGATCGGTGTTGGGCCTCTAACTTGACCTTGGATGACTGATTGCAAAATCACCTCAAGAACGGGTAACGTTTGGGTTAGTAATGAGTAGATGATGACTACGACACCTTAATAGAGAATATAGTGCTCATTCATATCTACATTGCGTTGATAGGTCATTATGTTATTGTTAGCCCTACGGTTAGATAACCTAGACTTATATCTTGTTTTGATGATAACTACACATTAATTATGTTTTAATGTGTGCTTTAAGTGTATTCTCAGTAGGTATATACATGCACACTCATGAAGACACATTTGAGAAGTTAGATAGATGGATTAAAGTCAAAGAACTTAAAGCTATATTGGACATGCTATGGAAGTTTCATCAAGTCCAATGTTAAAGAGCAAGAAAGAATGCAAATGCTAAGTTACTATCGATTATGATTGATCTTTACTATTATGTAACTAATCTTGGTTTGATACTTGGATTGATGACTATGACCTAAAAAGACCTTAGGACACCTTGTGCATTGCATGTGAGTTCATAACCTTTCACACAAGTGTGGTTCTTGAAAATGAGTAAATTTTGAAGCTCACTCAGATTTTCTCAAAACCTATTTTGGTACCAATTTTTCATATCTTGATAAAACTTTTCATTAGCTTTCCAACACAAAAAACGGCACCTCAATTTGATTTTTCTAGAGAAAGTTATGCCCAAAATAGGAAAGGGGGTTCCGTGAAGCAGCCAAAATGCAGTAGGGTAATACAGTCGACTGCATTGGAATAGAGTCGACATTGGTCAAAATTCAGCTCCAACGACTATTTTTCGAGGACAAAACTCCAACGGCTATTTTAGAGGGAACTCAGTCGACTGCATTGGGAATACAGTCGACGGCAATGACAGTTTTGCTCACTTTTGTCCATAACGGCTATATTTCATATCTTTTCTATATAAATAATTTGGGGCTTCATCATACACCATGAAAATCATATTCTAAGCCTCCATTCATTAGAGAAATATCAAGGCTCATAGATTAAACTTTTCTCTCTTCATCTTCATGATTTTACATCATTAAAGAGAGTATCTTTGTGAGCAATTATTTGATTGAGAGTGAGCATTCTTCAAGTCATCAATTTTCTCATCTCTCTATTGTAGTAGAGCTTCATTTGGACTCATTTCTTTTCAAGAGGATTTCTTTGTACACAATTGATCTTTATAAAAGGTTTAGGATTAAGGCTTGGGTTTGTCAAGTCTTGGGTGAGCTTTGTGGATTCAAGGCTTGTGCTTGGTGTGGGGATATCATTAAGTGTTGTAAGGGTTTTGATCTTGACCCGAAAGAAGATTGTTATTAGTGGATTATAGTGCTCTTGCAAGGGACTTCCTTGAATATGTGGATGTAGGCTTGAGGGTAGTTCAAGAGGAACCATTTAAATCTCGTTGTCAAGTATCTCTAACTCAATCTCTTTACTTATTACTAAATAATTGTTTGAGATTGTTAAATTAGTATCTTCATTGAAGTATTACTTGGTTTGTTTGAGATTCGTGAGAGAGTGCTTAGTTTAATTTTTTCATTTATTTTTAAAAATCCTATTCACCCCCCTCTAGGGTTATTTTATTGGTTTCAGTTACCTTCCTTTATTTCTTAGACCAATTCTCTGATCAAACTTAACTACTATCCGAGGAGTCTTTGGATCCTCTTCATTTCCGTGATCAATGGAGGATCTCAAGTTTACAAAATATAATGGGTATTGGATAAGTAGTTCCCATGATGTATCATCGTCTTTTTGTATCATTCAAGGGTAATTGGAAGATCCTCAACAAACCAAAATGAAAGCAACCCGGATCCCATACTACAAATGCCTTTGTGGCAGCAATTCTGGAAGTGTTGCATCCTTTACAAGGCAAATTGATTGAATCCAAAATTATCGTATTTCGAATAGCCTGGATGAACAGCCTACCCATGTATTCTCACCCTCAAAATGAAGTAGGATGACCTAGTAACTAGTTGCCAAGGTATTCCTCTGACATGCCTCCGTCAATGGCTCTGTTCAATTGTGTAACAAACATGAGAAAGTTGTGGAAACAGTCCATGATGGTGTTCCTTTCAATCATTAATGACTCCCTTTGTGTAATTTGTGCAACACCTTAGTCAAGTCAAAATGGCCACCTAAATTTAGAGACAAGTACTTCAGACAGATGCTATAGGCTTGAACTTGGTTTAGTTTTTAAAGTATGCAGGATTAATTTGGGGTCTCATACATACAACAGAGCACTAGCACACACAAAAGTATCTTGTTTAAACATATACGTATTATGAATGGACGCTATACGCAAATTTGGTATCTTCGTCGTGACAATGCCTTCACTTTTGTAAGCATATTATTGTCTGAAAGACTTTTTTTGTCAGTTCTATCTCATAGAATTATGTAATCATCATTTTCTTTTTATTCATTTTTATTCAGCCGTTGCGATATCTGTTCTATACAGGCAAAACTTTATACAATTTACTCGTGATGTCTATGCTCTTACAAATATTAAAAAGTTCCAAAAGACAGAATCATCGACCTTTCAAAAAGCCCACCGGAAGATTTCATCCAATGAAACATTTTGAAAATATTAAAATCAAAAGAATCTTGTAATCTCAAAACAGAACCGTCTTATTTGTTATTTTTTACTGTTTTTCCTCTCTTTTTGGATTGGATTTTGGGGAGATTCTATTGGGGTCGTGGGGGACACCAATGATGTTGATCAAATTGCACCTAACATCTTAGAACAGGACCACAGGCCACTTTGATGTTTGATCCTCTTCTGACATAACACCCGTATTGTTTGGCTTCAACTGGCACCTTCAACACCTAATCACGGGAACAAAAGGACCATACGAATCAGAAAAGTGGTTAACAATAGATATCCTCTTCATTCCAAAAAATGGAGCATGCTTATAACTTTTCTGTCTCTAAGTATCTATAGGAAAAATTAATATAATATATGTGTTCACAAGTTAAATAACGGCAACAATTGACTATGTACGACTAGTTCTTTTGTTATGCCAAAGAGTGTCCGAAAATGTCAGCTAATCTCCCGTTATACAACGTGACCATAACATGTGCACCTCGTAGCGATCGTCAAGCGATTGCCAAAGATCCTTACTATCTCATCTTTGACCATAACATGTACACCTTGTAGCGACCGTCAAGCGATTGCCAGAGATCTTTACTATCTCATCTTTGACGGTTGTCAAAGAGCCTTATTTTCTCATCTTTACGATGAATTATATTGACAACTGATGACTGATCCCAAAATAATCCTAAAGAGTAACAATCACAAGACATTCGAGTTTATGTCTCGTCTAATTGTCAAATAACTGAAAGGATGTGTTCGCCTTTTTGGGTGTCTGACTTATGCTCCACCTTTGAGCTATGTTGAATATTTTTTTGTATATTCATGCCTTAAGTGACGTAGAAATGTGTCACATAATGTTTGAACAAGCTTTCACCAACTTCGTGTTAAATTCCATCATTTATGAAGCGTTCACCTTATCTTAGAGGCTAAGCGACGACATGGACTATTGCTATCCAATTCTTTGTTCGATTCTTACAAACATATACTTTTAAGAACTATCATCAATACGCCACACACGAATTACTCTAATTTGGACGTTTATCTTCTACAATAATAAAGAGCAATAGCTCAAGTTGCTTTATATGCACCGGTGCATCTACCTTCACCCTTATACTGGGGAAGGCAAATTTGTAGTAGTACTATACAGACTAATCTCTTGGAAAAAGAAAAGATTAAGGCTATGAAAACGGACAGTGAAAACACCTTGATATTCTCAATATTTAAAGGGGTTATACTAGAATAATTACCGGCTTAATCATTACCATAATCTTTCTTAGCCATGCCAGCATAAATGGTGGGTTTCAAATTTGGAGGGAGAGAGAAAATTGGACAAAAGCATGCCATGGGGTGTTGACACTAGCACCTGTCTTGGTTTCAAACTGAACAGAGGAATGC
Organism: Escallonia herrerae; assembly: GCA_033070095.1. Taxonomy (NCBI): domain Eukaryota; kingdom Viridiplantae; phylum Streptophyta; class Magnoliopsida; order Escalloniales; family Escalloniaceae; genus Escallonia; species Escallonia herrerae. The sequence goes on from JAVXUP010000600.1 coordinate 350,035, forward strand.
GTGAAAAGCACCAAATGTTTGAAAGTCGAAACCTAGAGACAGGTAGACATGGAGAGAGAAGGAAAAGGCATAGAGGGAGAGGTAAAAAAGCTACAATTCAAGGGGAAAAAGTGGAAACCCGGGGTTTTGATAGGGAAAATACGGGGCAATTCTACTCCCTCACCCACATGGAATTTTGGGTGTCTTCACCCTGATGGGTCTCTGCTTCAAGATTTCAAGTTTCCCATCAAGACCACACACTCTGCTAGACAACTAGGTGCCAACTTTTGGGAGGTTCACCCGCCACACCCCAAGATGAGCAAGGGTGGTGCAAGGCATCATCACCACAACTATCACAAGGATAAGGGGCTTGGGCTTCCCAAGCAATTGGCTGAGCCTCCTGATGGCCCCACAGAGAAGGTACTGTGAACTTTGAGTCTTTTGGATGTAACATAACATACTGATGGGTATCAGTTTAATTGTGATTCAGAGAGGGTTTTGGGGTTCATCTAGGCTCACCTACTTGTCCCTTGAATTTGAATGGCTCTTTTGACATCCTTACATTGATTTTGATGTGGTACCTTAATCTTGGATGAGACATCCTAAAAAATGGCAATCACAACAAGAATTTATGTTTAAAAGCTTGAATTTGTGTATCTTAAGAAACCATAAAAATGGCCAATTGGTCAGTGATGATCGATGGGAGAAGGTTTTAATTGATTGGTCTGGCTTTCTGATTTGATCTTAGCAGGCGTGTATTGCACAATGCATTACGGTCTGGCTTTCTGATTTGATCTTAGCAGGCGTGTATTGCACAATGCATTACTGCTTGGCTTTTTGGTTGATAGGTCTTACCTATTAGGATTTGGGAGTGCAAAAGATTTAGTGAGGGTGTTACTTCTTGTATTCTTATTGGTTCTTTCTTCTTAGAAGTAGACACATAAACACTAAACAGTGGTTCTACTACCCTATTTTTGCTATTGTTGGCGTAGCCTATAATGTATTATAGTTTGTGTTAAATATATTTTTTTTAATTGGAGGTTTACAGAAACATGCTGAAAAGGTTGCTCAACATGGTTGAGTAATCTTTACTGTGATTCTTCAGCTTAACATTGACTTTAACAAAATCAAAGTCTCTAGTCCTATGGGGTCGCACTTGATAATTCACATTAAAGTAGATTGAAACAAATTCGAAATAACATATGCTAATGCCATGTTTTTGGAGATACTTTTCCCTGTTCTCTTTTCATGATTTCAAAGAAACATGGCTGATTTGTAATTAACGAAAAACTCTTTTGGAGGACTTTCCTAAGTTTAAGAGAATACTGTTTACTGAAATAACCTAAGAAACTGGTTCTTGGAATGTTAGAGAGAAGTGTTGGAAGAGTGAATGCGGCCCGTTAAATTGGCTGTGGGAAATGGTTTGTGTGTTTTTACACAAGGAGAATAAAGCCCATCCTAAGAGCTATGGGTAGCAAAGTGATAACTTTCAGTGGGAATTTGGAGACAAAGTTGGAGAAGGGTTTACACTTAAAATGATATCCACATTAGCACTTTCTAATTGTTGACCAAAAGAATGTTTATATTAACTGTTTATTACAAGATATTTAGCATACCTAGCTTTTACGAAGTAAATGAGCACTAACTGCTATTAACCATTTTCAAGTTATAGAAGTTCTTACGTTAGAATGAAAATTATGTGTACCATATGATTTGCTGAAATACATAGTTACTCTTAAGTCATTCGTAAACTTGGGTATTGTGACATTTAAATGAAAGAGTGCATTCACGTTTCAAAAAGCTTATGGTTGGCATATGTATTGAAATAACTATGTCAAATACTTAGTCATAGTCCCTCAAATTTGGAACCCTCAAGTTGCAAATTGCGTATTCACTCGTATTCACAAGCCTGAAGTTTGAAGTCACATTTTGCACTCCCAAAGTGGTAAGTGCAAGTTTGTGGTGCTCTCGCTCTGGCCACACCAATTTTCTGCTCTCCAATCCTGTTTGCCACCTACTGTTCGAATGATGTGTCTTATAAGACTCTTCAGTAAGAAAATTAGGTATGTATATTCTCCAAAAGGATATCTGTGAATGATAGCTGTCTCAATAAGTGGTGTAGCGGCTCCTTCATTACAGTTGGGTATATGTTCCACATATTATGTTCCAGCAGTTGCAGTGGTGGGACCTTACCAAAATGCTCTGCATTCTCAACCCAACTGAATTAGTTTTGCTCTTTTTCTTTTTTCTTTACGTATGCTTGTAGGCTATTTATGCATCTGCTCTATTCAATATAAGTCAATTTTTTGTTCATCTAACTGTTTGCACTAGATATCTCTTCTGACTGCATATAGGTTTATTCATTTGATTACCTTCTGTAGAGACGTTTTAATTAAGCTCTATAATAATTGATGTCATCAAGCTTTCCTCTTTGGTGTTGTTAGTTTTGCTTCGGTTGATCTTACTCTGTGAAGGCCATTTGTGCTTTTGGCAAGTGAAGATTGTAAATATGTTCTGCCTGGATGTGTGAAACCAACCAGGGTAGAAATTTTCTACTCTATCTGATCTTCACCTTGTTTCTTGTTCCAGCTGGCAAGCCAGAGTAAATTGAAAGGATGTGTTTCGGCATCACAGGTTCAACATGATCAATCAATCAAAAGAGATGGTCATGCTTTACAGCCTGTATACACTGCAAGTTATAGTAGCTCAGTAGAGGTATAACCCCCACCCACCCTCTTCCTTCTTCCTGTCATTTTGAGAACATGCTTTTTTCCTCATAGCAGCCGTTGAGGCAGGCTACTAATTTTTAGCTCAATTATCTGCTGAATGGACTTGGTTATAGTTTGTAAATCATATCAACCCTCATCTTGATAATTGATCAAGTTTATATAAGAAAATAATTGTACAGGGTGACTTCTATGCATATCAATGATGTTTCCAGTTTCTATCTTCATCAAACAATCTCTCTCTCTCTCTCCCTCCCTCGCTCTCCCTCCCCCACCCCCTCTCTCTCTCTCTCATGTGTGAATGTGTGCCCTTGGCCGTGTATTTGTGGCCTGGTATGACATGTCACGTGAACTTAATGCTATTCTCCATAAGAATTTCACTGTCATAGCTTCTCAGTGTCGTTATATGTAGTCACACGTTATATAGTTGCTGGCAGTCAGATATTCTTGTATGAAACTATTTTTACCTGAGCCTCCTGAGCATCTTAAGCCTTCCTTCCATTTGACGATAACCATGGGATTACCAAACTGAGTAGAGGTCTTTTTCTGTCGGAGCTTAACAGGGCAGTCTTAGACGGTGCAACAGAAGTTTCTATTGTTGAGGTTCAAGTACTCAAGTCAGATTTCCATTCTTTGGTCTGTAGGATTTGATTTGTCTTCTTTACTGCTCTCTTCATCTCCTACAAAATAATCTTCTTCAACCAGCCCTCATGGTTAAGATTGTCTCATGCTGTGCAGCTCAGAACTTTGTTTTTGTCGAGCAAGAAGGTGGAACTTAAGAGTTAAAATTCAACTGACTAAGGGTAAACTGCTAGGCGTGTTGATGATCTGTAGAGTGTCTACCTTTCTTACAGCATCTATCTTCATAAATGAGCAAACATATATATTGTGATTATATGCATGTTGTGTGCTTTTGTGCGCATGTGCGAGATTAACCTCACTTGCACTCTTGTTTTGCTTGTTTTCTGCGTCTGTGCAGAACTGAAACATCCTTACTGCGAATTTTGTTGTGTAATGTTGCTTCAGATTTTTTCCCTAGCAGAAGATTAAGGAAAAAGGTTATGTTATTTAGGACATTTGATCTTTTTGTGCGTTTGTTCTTAATGGAATGAAAAAATACGATGCTCTTTTCTTGTTAGCTTTTAGTCTTCATTAGGCGGCTTAGGGGTTCAAATGTTTCAGTAGGACTGATCTTCAATGCAAGGATTTTCAGGGATTTCACAATCTTTATTGTGCAGTGTAATAGTATAACTAACAAATGACTCTTGTAGTCATTATAAATCATGGGTATCGTTTTCTATATTTAGTTCTTGACTTCATGCTTGTAGTCCTTATTAGTATTTGCATCTTCATAACAAAAAGTGCAGTATCACCTGTTATAAGATCTTAAGGAGTAGTTTTTTATTTATTTTTTATATAGATTAGTTGCACCGAAATGACCTCCTTGTGAAAATTAAGCACCTCGTTATATTGTATCACAAAATGCAGCCCCATAAATTTATTAGTTTGATTTGCCCTTTATAAGGCGTCATCTGATGTGAGACATAATCTGCATTTATCAATTCTGATCTCTACCTTTAGACTGTTACCTCTGCTAGAATGCTATTTACACAAGTTGACATGTTCTTAAGTTAACTTTGCCCTTTCATAGTCAACGATATGGGATGATCTCCCTCCAGACTCTCTAACATCTCAAGCATTGTTCAATTTCCCATGCGATGAAAAGCAAGTATCCCTTCCTCCATCATTTGATGATCACCATAAGATTATTTGTACTCGCTTCTCAATCTGAGGCAGCCCCTATAAATTCTACCTAAGTTTTATGCCATACCGAGTCTACCCTCTTACCCTCAGCACCCTCTGTCAAAGGGAAGAGCAATTCTCGCCGTATTGTATTTATCTTCGAATTGGGCAAGCTTAGAGTGCACGTAATCATCCTGTCATCTGCGCAAGCAGAAATTCCCCTTACTGCGGTTCTAGTGCTCAAGCTTCTGCATAATTTTATGATTGATTAGTTCGTCCTCTACCGATTTATCGTATAATGTTTCCCCGAGTAATTCCATCAGTTAACACCTCTTAATCTGTTTGAGATTTCTTCTTTGCTTCTCACAGGACGCACCTTATATTCCTGCTGTCACCCCTACCACTTCTCTGGACTTTGAGCATATGAATCAAAAGGCAAGTTACAGCCTCAAGACATCTACAGAACTACTCAAAGTACTCAATCGGATTTGGAGCCTTGAAAAACAACATGCATCGAATATACTAAACGTGAAAGCACTGAAAAGGGAACTGAATCATTCTCAAGCAAGACTGAAAGAATTACTGCAAGAGAAGAAAAGGGATCGGGTAGAAATCGATGACTTGATGAAGCAAATAAAGGGGAACGAAGTTTTTAGGAAAAAGAGGGAGCAAGACCGAATAAAAGCCGTGACGGATGAGCTAGAAGATGAGAGAAAGCTAAGGAAACATTCAGAAAACATTCACCGTAAGCTAGGTCGCGAACTTTCAGAAGTGAGATCTTCCTTCTCTAATGCTCTGAAAGAACTCAAAGGAGAGAGGAAGGCACAGATTCTGTTAGAGAACTTCTGTGATGAGCTTGCCAAGGGAATAAGAGATTACGAGCAGGAGTTGCGGTTGATAAAACACAAGACTGAGAAGGATTTGGTTGTAAATGAGCACTCGGATCAGTTGATTCTCCATATATCTGAAGCATGGCTAGATGAGCGGTTGCAGATGAAGCTGGCGGAAGGTAGAGCCGATCTTGCAGAAAATAACTCCGCTGTAGATAAGTTGAGCTCTGAAATACAAAGATTTCTTCATGCCAGACAATCTGATGGTACTCGGAATAATGGCGGCTTATTGTCAAAAATGCAAAAAGGAAGTAGCAAGCATAAACGTTCTTTAGAGTCTTTTCACTTAACTGAGGCTGCAAGTGCTCCTCACGATGGGAATTATGATGAAAATTCTAGTCATAGCGGTACACATTGTTTTGATTTATATAGAGTTCCGAGTGGAAAGCAAAGGGATGGTTTTTCTGGACATCATTGCAAAAAAGCTTCAGAAAGTCATTCGGGAGATGAAATCAAATCGATGGAGAAAAAGACTCCGTCAGCAGAGGTGTTCAAGGCCTGTAATCAGTCTTGTTCCCAAATGCAATTTGAAGAACATGGTTCTGGTAAAGTGGGAGTAGAAAATCCAAATGAGGTGGACAATTCCCAGAAGTTGGAAAGAAGTGAGATTACAGCAGGAGGTTCAAAGGGAAGAGAAAACAGACAAGTGGGTGCTCCTGAAATGGACTCGTATCGCGAGAACAAGTGTATGGAGGGTTCTTTAAATCCATCAGCATCCACTGGCAATGCTGGTACAGTGCGGCAGTGGATTTCAAGCTTTACAGCTCCAGATCCTGAAGTATCTGAATCTTCTTCAAAATGGCCTCCGGTTGTCAAAGAGAATACTTTGAAGGCAAAGCTACTCGAGGCAAGGCTAGAGAGCCAGCGGTCTCGCTCAAAGGCATCCAAAGGTCACATTTAGTTAGATTGTGCCTCTTGAATTTTCCTGCATAACAAAAGTTCTGATGATGAATCTTTAGTTTGTAAGTACTGAACAAGATCCTTGGTGCTATCTCTTTGCTCAGTAGTATCCAACTAGACGTCATAACCTCTTTTCTTTGTAGTATTGAGGTTAGAGTCTGTACGCCTTTGGAAATAACGTCTGTTTTCAAGAGGACAATTATTTGTAAAAGGAAATTTACTTACCAAATGAGACGTCTCCTATATGCAAATGCCAGTTGATTAACATACGAGTTGGAATTCACTTGGTTAGACATTTTCATCTTTCCAATTAATTGTCATCCGAAAAATGATTGTTCGATCTCCAAGAACTTTTGTGAGCAAATGACAATTTACTAACTACAAGTTATGTGAAAATCACGGGTAGGCATTCCAATTAAATTTAATAATTGCTCATTTTTCTTCTAATTTGTCAAATCCGCTACAAGAATGAATGTTCAATCCTTCAGGGTTTTGGTTGAAAATCAGAATGATTGTCAACATTACTTTTACCCATTTGCTATGGACTCATTGCATAAAAGTGCGCTTGTGGAGATATAAGCGCTTAACCATATGACGGGCGCCATGTATAATGACAATATTTGATCTTTTTAGTTTGCACCTCTTTCTTACATTGTCAAGATACTTGAAAATTTTTGTGAAAAAAAAAAATAGTTGGCCGGTATAGGTGCAACAATATCATTTCTTGAAATTTTTTTAAATAAAAGTTATCGATATTTTAGTTTAACTCCAATTAAATGAGAGAATCGCAAATTTTACGAACCAACGGGGCATCTTCGTAGTTGTCAGGTGGATACTGCAAATGCACAAGGACGTGCCCAAAGCCGCGCGTTTCTACAAAGAGGGCCTGGATTTCAGCATTGACGTCTGCACTCTCCGCTGGGCCGAACTCCAATCTGGCCCACTCAAGCTCGCCCTCTTGCAGTCTCCCAGGTCTCTCCCCCCCCCCCACCCAAACAATTCATTGTTATGGTTTCAAAATTTTCAAATTTAAGCTGCCCATTTGATTATTCTCTTGTGCACCTAAATCCAACTGTTAATGCAATCCGCCGCACAACAATTGGTGGAAAATTTCGTATGGTAATTGCAATCACCTCTTCATGTCCATGCACAAAGATTTGACTTGGTAATCGTAAAATGCAGTTAAGCTGTTAACTTGTAGAAAATACAAATGTATCGAACAATGTCTAAGTGGTTCTAATGCGTAATATGTGCCTGTGCACTCAAATATGATCTTGCAAGGTGAACGCTTACATATTTGAAGTTTACTTGAGGGAAGAAAAATATGATGTTGGCTTGTTGGATGTTCAGGGAAAAACGATTGTGGAAATCAATAGATCAAAAATGGTTTTGAATTTGGTTATGGGTAGTAATTGAATTTCAGTGATTGATGTTGTGACCTGTGAAGTATTCTCCACTCTTGAACATGCTTAAATCGTACATTCTCAAACTGTTACAAATATGTATCAGGCTAAGGTACCTAGTAACATTTGATACTGTTGTCTGCCTTGGGAGCCTTTGTCAATTTGTTCAGGTGAATTAATCCTTAAGATGCTCCCTTATACCCGTCTTAATGCTATATCCAGTCCCATGTGGCTGCTTGTTGGGTACTTAAACAACTAGAGAGCACCTCTCTCCAAATCTGAGTAGAATAATAGCAAGCAAAAGATAGGTGGAAGGTTTCTCTTAACATTGGTTTCTCTGCCTAAACGTAGGAGTCCATTAACTGTTGACAGTAGCCACAATATCACTGTCAGAAAATGTCTTTCACTCGGAGTTGTATGCCATGATGGTTAACAAGTAAGTTGCGCTGAGCTAAGAATTAGTAATCTGATCATACGGACTAGCTTTACAGTGTTACACATGCATTATTGGACGTTGTTCATGCTATTTCTCTCTAGAGGCTTTTGTTTCTGCTTTTCAACAAAAGCACACTGGTTTCCAAAACTCTGCGCTCGTGACTTCTCATCTTACTTCCTATATGCTCCAATATTGCATCCAGTTCCTCTCCTCACTCGAGATCACATGAACATCATTTTTATGGCTTAATGATGCCCGCACCATCTTAAATTATGTATCAGAATCATATAGTTGTATGTATATATGCTTCAGTTATATGATTTTCAGTACACAATTTAAGGTGGCATGCCTTTCATTGAGCAGTAAAGAGATGTGCGCATGTCCACGTTTTATTAAATGGTCGAGGCTTACGGAATCACTGGCGTTAGAGGTGTTGTTCAAAGGAAGGTACACATCGTCTAGTATGGAAACTGGACTTCATGCCATAACCATCTTATACTTGACAACAATCAGGTTCAACTGGCTATACCACGGTATCAACAGTGACCATGGGCTTGTTAACAGTTTTGTCAAAGGCTTCTTACCTAGTGAAACATAAACTGTTCCTTCTTACCGGTGATAGTTTTTGATATTAAGTGAAAAGTTTGTGGCGAGATATACTTTGAAAGTAGTCTTCTTGTAGCTTAATTTGATTATTGGTGCATTTTTCATGAGAAGCCTCAGAAAGCAAGCATGACGGAGTTTTATCAACAAATTCCAGTTTCTAGATTGAAATGTCGCACTAAGATTTCCAATTTGGTGCCCCATTGGCGTAGCGTTACCTACCGGGGAAACAATTGTTTTTTCATAGTCAGGCAAAAACTATTGAAGGCTTCTAATGGCATATGAAAATGATTTTAAACTTTCTAAAAGTTAAAAAGAGTTGAGATGTTTCTAGCCATCTTAGACGTGAGCGACCGAAACCATTGTGCCGGTTGCCTAATAATTTTGACAATGCTATACAACTTGGACATCTGAAACAGCTTATGTACAAGCTTGCTACTCTGCACATATTTTTTTTGGTTGAGTTGCATAGATTGCAAAAGCACTTTTCTGGGCAAATCCTATTGCCTATAGCAAGCGCCGTGTTTTATCCTAGGTTTTGTGGCATTCATGTGTACGCACGCATAGAAGGATGTTGTGGGCTTTCTTTACTATAGTGGAACTTTCACTTGCAATATTAAGGCTGTTGTCACCAGATGAATGATTGCTTAGTTGCTAATGCTCGTATTATAGTGAAACTGTCGTGCAGAAGGGACACCCTTCACTCTTATCCTTTACTGTGACCGACATTAACAATACCGTGTCGAAGTTAATGGCTTTAGGTGCGGAGCTTGATGGTCCCATCAAATATGAGATCCATGGGAAGGTACAGACCTGCCCTAATCTAGTACTTTCGTAGGAGTTACCTTCTTAAAACATTTAATTTCAGTTTGCTAAAAGATCAGTGAATTATACTATATTCATTATCTTAAAATTATACTCACGTGCATCCCGTTAATTTTAGATGTTTACAATCTCATGTTGCCACTTTAACTTTGCTTTTACATTTAAGTCTGAGGATATCTAAAATGGATCATGGTTGTTGGTGGCTCTGGCAGGTTGCCGCCATGCGGTGTATGGATGGCCATATGGTGGGTCTTTATGAGCCTGCCTGAAACTGTCGAACAAGTCTCCTCAATTAAACAAGCCAAAGAAACCTCTTTCAGGTACCAGTCAATGGAGTGCTGCTCTTGAAGAAAATGAAAGGCATTGAGAAGTAGGATCTCACTTTTCTCATACAGAAACCACAGGAACATACAGCTTGTATGTGTCACCTTTGGTTTGCCAAGGAGAGAGAAACTGTGTCATATTTTAGAAGCAAGGGTGATTCGAGATAGAATTAAGGTGATAATAGCTTGTAGACTAGGCTTCAGCATTTTAAGTTCATTGTAAGACATTGTCAGGAAATTTGCAAGAACAATTGAAGAGGATGTGATGAGGTCCATGGACCTTAGGCCTGTCACTGGATTGGCTTGGATTTGGTCCACAGTATTGGAAGATTCCAAACCACACGGGAGAGAGGGATTTAACTGGTGGGGGTTGGGTGTTAGGGGCTATAAGAGGAAGATATGGAACGCCTGAAAGATAGCATTGGATCCTTAAATGTAGTGCATGTGGGGTTTCATCACTAAAACGTCTCATTTACTGCAGAGGAGCACACGAGCTCTCTTCAGAACAATAACAGAGATGTCTTGCACAAACCAAAAACAGGAAGAACATCATTAATCTACCAAGCCAAAAATTCATTACTGGGAACGTAATGGCTCTTTGTAGTTGCATAGGTTCAAGGATTGCTCAAGAGTTGTACGAGCTCGAGGTTTAGCAGCAATTACATAATTGAGGAGATAATTCCTTGTAAAAAGACGATGCAACTTTGCATGAATCTGCTTGTGAATTTTGCGCTAAATAGCAGATAACATGCGCTATATAGCATATAAAATGCATGATTCCATGCGTGAATTTTGCGCTATACTGCATACAACATGCAACTGCACCTATGGTTTATTGAACTCGAACGAACTAACTATGGACTACTTTTCTGCTCATCAGCAATGCAAAACATTTTCTTTTTCTTTTTCCCATGTTTTCACTATGTTATTTTGGACATGTGATGAGCGTTATAAATCAATGCAAGTGGTTATGAGGCTGAAAAAGATGTAATCCTATTCTCATCAATGTAATAAATTGGATATTCATAAAAGTTAACATCAATAAGAGGGTGTTTGGTATAGATTCTAGATTGGTCAGACCTGATTAAATTAAATCAGTTTTAAAGTGTTTGACAAAAAAAAGTAAACTGATTAAATCTATTCGAATGTGTTCAAAACTGATAAAATTCATAATCCTCAATTTATTGGATTAAGATTTAATCAGTTTTGAAGAATCATGTTTGACTAAAAGATTTACCAAAATATCATTACATATAAACATACATCAAATGCTCAATTTCAGTTTTAGTACATTGTATGGTAATTTTGCTATACTAAACCTACTTTAATCCCTTTTTATCCAAACACCTTCAATAACTTTTAATCTATTCTACTTAAAATGGATTAAAGCTGCTTTTAAAAATTAATTCTGATTTAATCGAAATCTACTTTTAAGAATCAATCACAAACAGCTTCTAACTTGTAAATTGAGATTGTTGTTGGGGGAATACTACGGTTGGAGACTATTGTTCCCTATACTCCATTAAGGTTATACGTTAAATGCTTAATATCAGCACTAACTCATTGTCTTCCTTTTTTTTTTGTTATCTCTATTACTCCATTGGTTGCTAACTTGCTATAAGTTTTACTTTAAGTGATGAATAAGCTACAAAATAACGAAAAGGTAAGAGAATTTATTTATTAATTTTTTTACTTTCTGCCTTTTGTATTACTATAATTGCCCTTTGTATTACTATAGCACAGTGTCACTGTTTCATTGTGTGGACGCCTAGCACAAGGGTGCGCATAAGAACGGGCATGCCGGGCATGTAATGCCAAACCTTAATGCACTGGCTTTTGCACCGACTCAAACACGACTTAGACACTTAAACACCAAGAAGATCTACTAAAAAGCTCTTATTTAAGTATAAACAACCGTATCTTTCTAATAATATATACCTCAATAGGCTTTTAAATATCTTACCCAAAAAAAAGGCTATTATTATAAATCCAAAAATGAAGGATGTTAAATGCAAAGCTAACGGGGATTATTCTCAGATTGACCCGAGACATCTGTCCGAAATTTAAGCGAGAAAATCTGCATTAACAGATTTTGTAGTTAATTTTGCATCTTCTGTATTCAATGGCTCAAATCACGTCTACAGTAAATGCAAGCGTACATAAAGCCCCCCCTCATGCACACCTTTGGCCACTGAGTTTTTTGGTTTGATACCATCGTTTTCTAGGGTTTTGGCAGCGGATTGCCAGAGCTCTCTACCGCTCCAACACTGAAAGGACATGATGGTAGTCCCCCGCTGCTCGTTCATGAATACCTTGCGGTGGCGCAGTGTATCGATAAGTTTTCTTGCGCCAACTAAAGGTGGGCATGAACTTGGAGCCGAGGTTACCTTGATCTTTTTTGATATTGGGGTGAAGGGAGCTCCTACGATCCGTCTTTTTTTTTTAATTGTATGCCCAATACTTTTTATCTCAAATCTTATTGTTGTACACAGAAAAATGTAGACATAGTGGTACGCCTAATATTATAGTTTTCAAAATACGTATGCATCAATTTACCATAGACAACCAGAGAGTTTTTAGCAGTAAATCCACATCATTTACATGCACTACACATTCATCGTGCATTGTTTGTTTTGGTAACCACCATCAATCAAGAGCATGTTTAAAATTGATTTTGAGCTGGTGAAGAGAAGTCTGATTGATTCATAATTCAAGAAAACGAGGATCATGTATCAATTACTTTTTCATAATTAACGTTTGACCAAGTAGAGTATCGCTATTAATTTCAAAGACCTTTAGCACATTATATGACCATTAAATTTCTTGTCTTTTTGTCGTATTGAAACTAATTTTAGTACTTTTATCCAAACACCATGCAAAGTTTAAAACTAAATTTGTCAAAAATAGCTAAAAGCTAATTTTAAAGATTAATTTTAAAATTTTCTTTCGAGAATCAATTTTATACATGCTCTATAACACGATCAACGTAGGACACAAATCCTCTAGAGTTCTGAAACAAATGCCGCAAAATTTTCATTACGACTTTTATCGACAAAACAAGGCCTTCTATGGGTGGAGAGAGATACATAACTCTACATCCAGTCTTGTGTGTATCATTCGTGCCACGGCTGTTCCATGCAGCTGGTCCCTGTTTGCCTTGGTTTATGTTTCTTCTCAAAAACGGGTCTGATTTGTATTGTTTTCCGTTACAAGAATACAAGGGGTGACCATACCAATTGCTAGCCGAGATCTTACACACGATTGTCTTAAATTAAAGCCAATTTGAGTGTTTTTATTTCTTTTTTTGATATCTTGTTGTATACCTTAATGTGGTTAATTATTTGGAGTATTTTAGTTCCCAACAGATTTGTTTAAAGTTTTCGAATTGTTTTGACTAATTTGTTAGGTTGTCTTAAAAAACTCATTTAGTAAGTCATTTACTTCTTTGTATCCCATTTTGCACCTTTGCTACTTTTTTATGCTCCAAAAACCCGTTTCCGCAATACTTTTCTTTTCTTTTTGGTCAGTTCTTACAACGTTTTTCCTTTTCCAAAATAGTCTTGTGCTATTTTAAGATTATATACTTTAACTTATATTGATAGTATCTTGGAAAGGGTTGTTCATGATCGTCTTCACTGCAGGTGAGTGTATTCAGAGATAAAGACTATAGTCTGGCCAGACATTAGTCTTTCCCATCGAACCAATGGTTTTGAGGGTGCCAAGTAAGCTTTTAAGACAAAGCCCTAAGTGGCTTGATTCTGAAGTACAGGTGAGATCTTTATTGTCTACTATTTTGCGTAATTATTTTCAAATCTATGATTAATTTCCATTCCAAAATTATTTTTCCAGGCCACAAATTGATGTGGAGCAAATGCAAGCTAACCCCAGCTGTGATCGAAGATTGTGGAGCTGAAAATGAGGAACTATTGCAATTTGCTAAGTGGTCTGTCCCATTTCCTCGCTTGTAGTTCACTGTCCAAGTATTAAGCCATCGCATGCTTACCATCAGATCATATGAACATGTTTACAGTGTATGAATACCTCGCGTTGGACTTAAGTTCTTGGTATGTTGATATGTTTTCCTTCGTTGAAAAGCTTCGTTCTAGGCTATCTTTCTGGTGTTTTTCCAGTTTGTGGTTGACTTCCACAATAATCTCCAAGCTGATTAATCTTCTGGGCCAAAAAAAAAAAATGAATGAAAAGAAGCAGGGGGGAGAAGATGCAGAAGAGTAAAAACACAGGATACTGTTGCAACTGCTGGTCCTGGATGTCCAAACTGCTGATGCAATACCTTCGACCATTAGACAGACGCAGAGAACGCAGAAGAGTGCATGAGCAAGAGAATCCAACTCTGACAACGGGAGCTCTACTGGAAATAATGAGCCTGAATTACTGCAATTGACAAGAATAGTTTGTATCTTCTGATCCTTCACGAGCAAATTAACCAGTGTTGTGGAGTTGAAAGAAACACTTAATATCTGAACAGAAATTAGCTTTATTTTTCAAAGAAGGAGCAAGAAGAACATTTTTCAACACAAAACCCGTGTGGAGGTGAAAAAAGAAATATCTCCGGTATGCGTAATAAAGACAAGAAACTAGGAGCAAAGGCTGAGTTAAATCTGCTTCGCCATGTAAAGCGCCCAATGATTTGACACACGATCATCTGGACTTTTAAATGAGGAATGTTGGATGTTATTTTTCAGTTCTCACGTGCGGAAATAACCAATAATTTTGACCAAAGGTTTCAAAAAGGAGATATCAGTCTCATGAACTGAGTGAAGTATAGACAAATCCTAACCTAGTTAGTTTAAGTGGTAGAGAAATTCCGTCTTAGCTAGTTTAGGTACACTATTCCTTTAATGACTTTTTGGTTTCACATGGTAGTATGGTTGATTTTGATGAAATCTCCACCTATTTTTTCTCTAAGAAGTTTATAACATATCAAACACAAATCTATATATATACTACTTATAAAAGTATGAATAACTCTAAATCATTTTGCACACACAAATACCCTTATATACTATACATGACATCAACTATCAAACCTTCATGTTCCCTGGCCTGTTCAAACAGACCCCTTTGATCCATTCATATCTTCCAACGTTTAGTTTCTTGCAATTTCCATAATAACAACTCTATTGATCCCATGACATCAAGTAATTAAAGAGACTTGCTTTGTGCATCCTATCCAAATTTTGTAGCTACCTGCAAAATCATTGTGCACGGTCATCCATTTGGAGGTGTATATATGTAAAAGTCATACCTGTTGCTTGGTGCTGATTTAGCCGCCAAAAATCTGAATTCTTATTTTCGCTATATACACGACGACGTACTTTCTGTGAGTCCTCCTCCCACTTATTATTTTTAGGTAGCCTAATTCGTATGTTCTTGGTCCGCTGTATAATGTTACAGATACCATTATCTTTTGAACACATAAATATTTGAACTAGAGTCTTGAATTTGGAATCTCTCAGGCTCCATGAACGTAAGCAACTTGGCATCTTATATTCTTGGATGGGCCATGTAAAATACATTATTTATTTTGGTTGCAACTCCTAATAGATTATTTTAACTTTACAATATTAAACTACGTACTAAGATATCATCAGCGACAAGATTCTTTAGGTACTTAAAAAAAAAAAAAAGGTTTCTAAAGGTAGGATGGTGGGAACCCGAGGCATTGACCTTTCACTTTCTATTCGAAGTTATATGATAAGCACGCAATAAGATTGACAAGGGTTGTGATTATAAGCCACGCTACTTGGCAATCTTTAATCTGGAGGAAGCAAACCTGGTTCTTCCGATGTAACTTCATTAGGATAGTCTTTTTGTAAATTTTAAAACCTACAAACTTTTTATGTATGTAACCTTTGTGAATTTTCTATATTGTTGCATTATGAACTCAGTTACCCTCTTCTTTACATTTTGCGTTAGAACCTTGATTAAACAAAAAATCAAAGGAAATCTATTTGTTAAGAAGAAAACTGTTTACCTCCCTCAAAAGCTTGCAAAGTTATTATTTGGATCATTTGCCATTGATTTAAGAAATATACATATATGGGCTAATTGATTCAGAACTCTAATTCCAGCCAGCTAAAAAGCTTGCAAAGTCATGATTTGAATCATTTGCTATTGAGAAATAACGTCATATGTCAACAAGAAGTCCTCCTTGTGCATATCAAGATAGGATATTTTAGCATTTGACTTCACTCGGGTCTTACTCTCATTGTTTTTGTAGCATAATAGAGCACCAAACTCAATTTCAAGCATTATGCTACACTTCTTCTTGCTTATGCATATATGTTGCGTACTGGATTTGAGGATGCACATATGTTGCGCACTGGATTTGAGGTCGTAGTTTGAACCAACAAAAGATGTACTTCCACTTTTACTTGTACAATTAATGTACATGCTTTTTGAGAATTGACGTTAACAAGGCCAAAAAAAATGCAAATTAGCTTGTGTTGGTGTTACAGAAGTAAAAATATCTCTAATTACTCATCTAACACCGATATAGGCACTGTCTGTGCCTATATCGGTGTCGGAGAAATGTAAATGGCTATCCCGATATATGGAAGACCTTAATATTTACAAGATGTCTATTTGCTTATGAGTTGCTATTGATTGATAGAAAAGGGAGGGCTATGCTTTAAAAAAAAAAAGGCCCTTGATCTTTACAAGTAACCGTTTGATGACTTTCTAGATTCCTGCTCAAATTATTTTTCGATCTTAACAATTATATCCATTGCTATGTTGAGTAATTGTCATCCTTATTTCATGTTTACAAAATGCGTTGTTGGAGTAGAATATGTTGACTTGCATATGTAATCTCATATGCAACTTGCTTGGGGTTAAGAGATGTCGCATAGTATGAAGGCAGTCTAAAAACCTTTTTAATTATACATATTCATTCACGCGCAATGCACGTACTTTCATCTAGTATTGACCAGCATTTAACCATTGAGCATTTAACCATTGAGAGCTAAATCCAGTGATACACCGTAATTAGTCATTGAGAGATAAAAGAGAGTTAAGCATTTAGAACTTAATGATTGTAGCTCAGATATGCTAGAGTCTTAAGTACTTTTGTAATAGCATTAGTGAGTGAAAAAAAATTACAGTAAGTTTGCATGCACTAAGAAAAAAAATGATGTGAGTTTGGGTGAATTTGGGAATTGAGTCTGACTGGCTGAATAAAAGCTCATTTATAACATTCTCGTTGTCTTCCCTGTAAAGGTATGCAATAAACCGAACCACGTTAAATATTTATTTTCATATTTTGTGTGACAGAGCTGATGCCCGTTTATATGCAATCTGTGGACAGTCTAAATCTTTTTTTTTAACGTTATTTTTAAAATAAGTCCGCTATATTTTTTTGACAAAAATACTCTTTAACTTGGCTACAATACCCATCCGCTACATGTAGCGGATGATGGATGATGTTGCTACGGTGCCTTTTCTTTTCACAAAGTGCTTTCTCTTTTCACAAATGAAATGGCAATCTCCACCAAGAAGAAAAGGAAACCAAATAAACCCAGAAGTCACTATTTACAGCACTCCCTCTAATCTGAATGTCTAGATCTGATGAGCGCTTGTGTATCGTTGAACCAGACTTCAGGATGAGTAAGGAAAAGAGAGAGATAATCTACTGGGTCTGTCAAGCCTAAAAGCCATCAACCACAGGTCTACGTTGGTTTCTTCCTTCAATTACAGACATACATTACGCACACATGAAATAGGGTCTTTGACTGCCATATTTGAGAGAAGATGGATGTTGGCTATTACTCCGGGGCTAGTTTGGCAGTTTGAACCAAAATTCATGTCCTTAGCTTGTATAAACTGGGTGAATGACAATGTGGAAATATAAACGACGAAAATTTGAGCTTTAACAAAACCAAGAGGAAAGGGAGAGATGTTGAAAGGAAAGAATGGCAGTGCAGTGCAGTGACATCCACATTTGGGTAAGGTGTGTGAAACAAATAGTACCCATCCGCAACATAATGTAACAGATGGGTATTGTAGCGTGACTCCCTCAAGTTGGAGGGTATTTTTGTCAAAAAATCGTTCGCTATTTTATGTACCAGACGTACTTTAAAGAAAAAAAAAAGATTTTGCCCTCCACAGGTCGTGTATGGATGGCTAGATCACACAGGCAACTTAACTCAAGTTGCACGCGCGGTAAACGGATCAGCTTATATATATAGGATAAAGCAACTATAAGACTAGCCTCACGTAAGTTGGTGAGACTAACGATCAAAACTACATAGTTTTGTTAAATTTCCTTGAACTTTTTCTCTGCCGCTGTCGCCATCGGTAGGACCACCACCATTTTGAACCGCTTCACCTGCCATCATTGCTATGGAAGCACAAACAACCACCGTGACCCTCTAAACACTGATCCACCATCACAACCGCGACCTTTTGAATCCCGACCCACCACCACCATGACCCACTGAATCCCGACCAACCACGACTACAGTATTAGCCTGCCACCACTACACCATTAGCCTCCCATCTTTCTTCCCCAATTTAAGGTGCTTTTTCCCGCACAAAAACCACCTTCACAACTAACGACCACCTAGATGACAAAGACCCACCACCACCACAAGTGAATCAAACCACTTCCACCAACATAGAAAACCCATTATTGTTACCATTGAACCCTTTATAGCCACCACCGAATACTCAGCATGATGATGTTGAAGGTAGTGGCAAACAATTATAGTATCGAAGATCGGAATTATGAAAATTGCAGTAGCGATAGACAACCCATACCTCCATCTCCTCCTTTATTTTTGCCAAATTTGAGCCTCGAGAAGAAGTGGGTGGTGGAAACTATTTGTGACGGGGATGGAATTTGACGGTGGCCGGCGATGGAAGATGGGTAGTCTACGGGATGGTGGGTGTGATGGTGGCCGTGGCTTGTTAGGGACGGCATCCGACAGAGAGAAGGGAAGAGAGAAACATACGGAGAAGGGAGAGGGAGAAAAAAAGAAGAAAAAATTAATTATGTTTGTTTGAGCCAAAACTACGTAATTTTGATCGCTAGTCTCACGCAACTTGTATGAGGCTAGTCTTATATTCTCTATCTCTATATATATATATATATATATATATATATATATATATATATATATATATATATATATAGACAAACACACAGTGTGCTAGTTGTACATGTTTTAGAAACTAGTAAGGATCACGTGCTTTATACGATATATAGTGATTTGAAATAAGAATATTTTAAAGTTTGATTAAAAAATAATTAAAATTAATCGATACAAATATTATAATTAAACGGTAACAACAAATCAGTTATTAACAATTAATCAAATACTCAAAACGTGAAAAGTTTGTTACCCAAAACATGGTCTTACTTTCAAATCTGAAATTTTCACGCTAATTATCATCAATATTTTTTACTATTTATCATACTTATTTCTTTTATCATATTAAGTTACCGCAAAATAGAATTCTTATTGTTCCAGTTCCATATTATATCTTGTTATCCAAGGTATCCAAGGTACACTGACATTGCAATTAGTCTCAAATATCTCCCATAAATATCTAACTCTCACGAAACACTACAAGTTTGATTTTACAACGATAAAAGTGAAAAAAAAATTAGATAATTAATATCAAGTATTTATATTGGAGTTGTATGTTGTCATGTATTATGTTTTGATGGCATATATATGTCTAGCAAGTGAAATTAAGAAGAAGTTTAAATTATAATTAAGTTGTATTATGAAAATTCAATAACCAACCCAAAAACGATTGTCAAAAATAAAGTGCCTAAAACGAAGAAGTTATTATTAATAAATATATAACAACGTTTGTAAGATGAAATGAGTTATTAGGAGCTTAAATGTCGCATCTTTAAAATCAAGAATCAATCAAGTTCAAGAGATCTTTAAGGACACATATAGAACTGAACTGCTTAAACAACAAATTTAGTAGCTCTAACTTTCAATAATCTTTCTAAAGTTTTTCTATCATTTACTTTTAGAGTTTTAACATTTTTTCATGCAAGTATCATTACTAAAGTTCAAAATATAATCACTTATAATTTTCAGTATCATTCATTACCTATCATGTTTCTTTCTACGCAGTTATGACCATTTCTTATAGCGATGATTATTGGGAGTCAAATATTTCCTGCAGTTTATTTGCTTTTGGTGATGATATATTTTACAACTCCCTCAGTCTCAAGAAAAAAATTGATTATTATTTTTTTGACTGTACTAAAAAAAATTATCAGTTTTCAAATTAAAAATATTTTGTAATTATTTTTACATGTTTACCCTTACTATATATTTTCTTATTCTATTTCTCTCTCCACATTTAGTTATTCAACAACCTATTGTTCTCTACTAATTTGAAAATTTAGTATTTGTAAAATTTTATATTTTATATACCTTATAGACACAAAATGAAGGAAGTAATAACATTTAAAAAGTACGTATCGACAAAAGTAAAAATATATATATTTTTTAAAAGATCAATACGACTTTACCTTTTAAATTTTAATATCGTTGACTGTAATTCACCCTAACCTCGAGGACATGAGTCCCAAAATTATAAGAATTCATTATTTTACAAAATACAAATTAATACATAAATTTATCATAAAAGTTAAAAAAAGAAGGCCTAGTCGAACTTGTAGATATTCTGGCTTTGTCATATGTCAATAACATTAAATTTGTAATTATAGGTAAAAGTTAATAGAGACAATAACTGATGTATTTTAATTTATAGAAAAATATATATGATACGTGGACTTAGGAACGGTTCTCCAAGAAGTAGGGACAGTTAATGTGCTCATTTTATCAATTTTGATATTGATAAGTTTTGAGGTTATATTATGATAAGGTTTTCTTTAAGGGTGAACATAAACTTAGTATCATTATACAATTGGGTTAGATCCATTCTCATATTTTTGTTACTTACAGATGTATTAGTGAACTTTTAACCTCTTTAGCTGCAAATTATTTATGATTAACCAAAAATATTGTAGCTTAGGTTCGCCTTCTTAAAAGTAAAAATACCTTTAAGTTTAATAAGCCTTTTATTTTTTAAAGGGTATTTTTAATGAAAACATCTGTCGCCATTTTAATCGCTTGAGAATATTTTGTACACTGAGGCGAGATCAATATCCCCTTGCATATAAAAACTTGAGAGTTTTCAAGTTAAAAAAAGTTATTAATTATATGAGCCAAAATAAATTAGTCTTTATTAATTGGAGTTCATCTAATACAATCAATTTATAAGAGTGAAATATGTGAAGACAATATGCATATGTAATATGTTATATGTTATCATGTCAATATATGATACCTCGGGATACAATGCATCATATAAAGAGTGAAAGACAATAATGATACGAAAGATGTGTTGTCATGAAATAAGGGTATTCTAATAACTCTAATACAAAAATAGGATTATGTACTTGCCATGAACTCAAGTTATAAATATGAACAAAATTGTATGATAAAATCAATTCTTATGCATTTAATTTTTTTTAAAGAAACTCCAGTTTTATTATAGTTTTCTTACACCAATGTGTCTGTAATTGAAATTTAGAATTAAACTTCAGTTTTATGATAGTTTCAATGTACGAAAATGTTTACATTGAAATATATATACATGCACAATAATTAAAATTTGTGACATACACATCAACGTACAAAATTCAAAAAGGAATAAGTTTCTGATAAAATATTCAATCTAATTTAAGTAGATTATGTTTATATTTTTTAAGGCTATAGAAAATATTGTTTTCTGCAAGTTGTTTTCATTAATCGAAATTAATGGAGAAGATCTCGTAGCTTGAGCTAGTTTAGCTTTAACGTGAATAAAAGCCGTATATTTTGATAGAAATTTTTTCGATAATCAAAAAACACCTAAGAGTTCAGGGTGGTTTTATAGGTTTTCGTAAGTTTTTTCTTTCCTTTCTAAAAGACAAAAGAATCATTAACTCTAACTAAAGTATATATTTCTATAAGAATATTATGAGGAAAGATGATTGATGTCCTAAGGGAAGCCAAATACACTCTTATTTTTTAGCAACACTTTAATTCAAAATGAGTATTTGATGGGGAAAAAATTTTCAAGTGAAGATTTCAGTTTAAAAAGGGCATCTTAAGGGAAAAAAAAATAAAAGAATCGGTCATTTAACCCCAGCCAAGATTACATATGCATTTAGAAAATTCTAAAAAACTCTAGTTTTATGATACATTTCTTTTATCAATATGTCCGTATTAAATATCTAGAATTAAACTTCAGATTTACGAGAGTTTCAATGTACTAATATGTTTGTATTGAAATCTATATACATGCAAAATAATTCAAATCTGTAGCATACACATAAATATAGACATATGAAATATAAAATTAAAAAGGATTGAATTTCAGACAAAATATTGAATTTAGCTTACGTATATTATATTTTTCAAAAAGCTTTAAAAATTATGTTCTTTACAAGTTGTTCTCTTTAATCGAATACGACGGAAAAGATATAGTAACTCTATTGTAATTTAAGTCAAAACATCTTTTTACTCTGATAAAAGCATATATTCTGATAAAGATAATTTAACGAAAGAGATATGATATTATATGAAAAGTAAAAAGAAATCCTTATTTTTTAAAACACTTATTAAAAATAGATATTTAATAAAAAGAAGAGTTTTTAATCAAAAGTCAAAACAATCATTAACTCTAACAAAAACATATGTTCCAATAATAGTATTTTAAGGAAAGATGCTTAATATCTTATGAGAAGTTTAAAACACCCTCATTTTTAAATAAAACTCTAATTAAGAAAGAATATTTAATGAGAAAGAAATGTTATAAGTAAAAAACACCCTTACTCACTCTTAATCTTTTATGAAAATATCAATTAGAAAAGGGTACTTTAAGAAAATAAAAGATTAGTCATTTAAGCACATACGTGCTTTTATATATGTATAGATATAGATATAGATATAGATTTATTCAAGAACGCCACTAGATATGGAAGATGCAACGGAGAGAAGTCATGGCTATTATGGTTCCATGTGTGACGCCCTCCACCACGAAAGTTTTGGCCACGACCTTGACCATTGGGGTACTGTGAAGCATGAGATTGATAATTACAGCCATTATCAAAGGTAGTGTGAGCAGGATTTGCAGTGGAAAGTGCAGAAGAGTTAACGAGATTTCAACCTGAGCTTCCTCACTAATGAAAGGGGAGACCGAAGAGATCCGAAGGAAGAATAATGCTTCGTGGTCCCAATGACAGTGACAAAGGAAGAATAGCTCTTAGGTAATCCACCAAGAGTTTGAAGTTCATCTAAGACCGGTTTGCCTGTGGCTCTGAGAGAAGAGGCCAAGGAATGGACTTGATGAAGATAACTTTCCATAAACAAAGTACCTTTCGGAAAAAAAAAATTGAAATTAACTTACAATGAGATGGAAGAGGCACGGTCAAGGGACAGTTTCTCTAGGATAGACCTGTAATTTTATTGATAATAAGAACACGTTTATACGAGAAAGGAACAAGTAATAACATCTAAATCCTTGACACACTAACACTCTTGGAAAATATTTACACTTGACCTAACACTCACATATCGAAGACCCACTTTGCTTGGATATCAAAATAAAGACAATAACGTTTTATACTGTGCTCAAATCATTAGTTCATCTCCATTCTTCTTGAACCCTCCACTACCGACTTGAGTATAGTATAACAGGAGGATATGACCTTCAGATTGATATTTAAGCAAAGTGACTCTTTCATATTTGAGCTTTTAATTAAGTGATATTTTGTTTTATTTGAGGGCAAGTATTCTCCTAGAGTATTAGTGCGACAAGTATTTGAGTGTCATTACTTGTACCATTTTTATATGAAAGTGTTTCTACATCTATATTAAAAAAAAAATTCGTATTCATCAACCATCCATTGTACTCTAGATCTCGCTTTAAGAAGATACAGGGCCTTACCAGTTTTGGATTTTCACTTCTACGGTGCAGCATCATTCGTGCCCGCCGATGCATGTGTTGTCGTCTCATCACCACCAGTGAGCTCTCACGCTTCTTGATAAAGCTAAAAGGTTTACGCTCCTAATTGAATTGTTACTGAAAAAATGTGGTAAAAGTCCACCATAAAGTAATTAGGAACGTTTTGGGTTTAGTTTAGGCACGCGAATCGAGGGTAAAATTAGGCTGTCGAATGGACTAAAGCCCTTTGATCACAAATTTCATTCCTGTATCCGCGTGTCTTCATGTTGAAAATGCACCTCTTCCCCCTGCTCTAGCCGGCATCTTCATATTGAAAACGCACCTCTTTTCCATGCTCTAGCCGGCACGTAATGGCGACTTCTTCATCTTTCGAGGTCTTGATCCCAAAATCACGAAAGTTTCAACCCATTCTCTTTTCTGACTACTCATTTATCTTCTTTAGTCTTCTTTTGTGGATCACGTTTACCCAAAAAAGATGCTGACATAAAGGTTAAGTATCAAATCTTACCGTTGGCTACTTACGGGACCGTTAAATATTGACCAACTTTACGAGTATAGGAAATACTTGTATAAACACAAATTATAAGTTTGTTCAGTGGATATACATATATATATATATATAGAAAATTGCAATGTATAATTTTGTAAATAATAAAAATAGATCCTAAGCAGTTACAAATAGATGGAGAGAGAAATGAATAATAGCGCTAGAAAGTAGAAGAATATCAGGAGAAAATGTTTGAATTTGAAATTACTTTAACGATCATAATTAATACTAATCCGTACTTGTTAGGAGATGAGTATAATATTTTTCAAATGTGGAATAAAGGTACAATTGAAAGCTTAAAAAAGATTTCATCATAAGGTGTTCTTTCTTAATTACCGATACTTTCTCTTCCGACTAAGTTGCCTGTAAATTAACACCATTTTTTTGGGTTATTTTTTTCCGTTATAATCTGAAATGTATAATCAATTTAATTAAGAAAACTCTTTCAAAATTTCAGCATACCTTTTTAATAGGCTATATTACATTCTATATCTCTTAGGTTTGAGTTTATTAATTCGGCACTCATGTAGTTTGTGAAGTTATACTAACCTTTCTTGAGAATAGTGTCTGTGTCTTACAAACACCCCTTCCGTTAGTTAACGCTGAATCAGGATGTTAAAATGTAATATAAACCCAAAAATATCATCTTCAATGAAGGCAAAATTAAGCCTTTCATTCCACTGTTAGCGACCCCCAATCCCCCCCCCCCCTAACTTTTACTTTCTGCTATTGGCGTTCCTCCACCCCTACCCCCACCAACCCATACCCAGACAGACATAGACATGGCAACATAAGCACATAAGTGCCCACATACAAAAACACATAAACCCTCGTCCACACACACACACTCATTCGCCATCTGTGGTGGGTGTTTGCACGTGACGACATTACATGTGTGCGCAAATGTGTGTGAGTCGTAAGTTTATGAGCACCCTGGATGAGTGTGTGCGTGAGTATGGGGTCGCAGTGTGTGTGTGCGCTCGCGCGCGCGTGTGTAGGTAAGGTAAGGGTGCAACTTGGGTGGGCTGGACGGGCCCAAGGGTTAGACCATGACCAGTTTGCTCTCCAAAAGTCGTGCTCATATTCAGCCCAGCCCACCTACGGGCCAAATAATATGTATCCACGCCAAGTCCATCAAACTGGTGGACACGGGCTAGACGTGGGATGTCCACGAGTAATCCATAGTTATGAATTACTTTTTTTTAAAAAATAATTTTGAAACATATCATTGACCATCCAACTCTAGAATTTATTCATGATAATGAAAAAAAGTACATTAAAATCTAAAAATGAACTTAAATATAAGCATGGAAACAAATACTTGGGAGAAAATGAGAGAGAAAAAGATAAGAGTCTCCAATCCTATAATTTTTTTTTAAAAGTTAAGAAAAGTAAAGTCTTTAAAGATCTCTAAACATGAACGAAAAGTGAAAAATTATCGCTCAACCTGGTTTAAAAAAATAAGATAAAAATAGGAGCATACATTTGGCTTTGAGGCTTTGACTTTGTCGAAGTGGGGACTAAGAGTTCAGAAAATACAAAACAACTAGAAATTGAATTCTATTAGGTTAAGAGTTTGACGGTCGAGATTTATAGACTCATGTAATCTATTGTTTCTAATGATTAAAGGAAACAAAATAAATATATTGTAACATGAATATCTATATATATATTGTAATTTATATTATATAATAGCTAGACGAGCTGATTTTTTCACTAGCTAGACAGCCCATGTCCAGCCCATATTTTTTACGGGCTTAAAATTTTGAGCTCACGTCCACCATGGTCACTATAAAAGTAGGTCCATGCCCATATTTTTGCTGGCTGACACGAGTTGTCCACGGGTTGTCCGGCCCAAGTTGCACCCCTAAGGTAAGGTATGTGTGGCGAGTAAAGGGATGTAGGTGGGTAGGTGTGGTGCAGGTTTGTGTGGGTGGAGGGGCGATTCAGTGCGTATGCATCCCAGTTAGCGTTTTATGAGTATATGCACGTGCGCGCGAGGTATGTGTGCAAGTGTGGTGGGTTTGCGATCGAGGTTGGTGTTGGGTGATCGGCATAAAGGTGAGGGGTGACAGGTAAGTGTGTGGTGGTTTCTTTTGTGGAGGATGGTGATAGTGGCAGCTAGTGAAAATTGATGAAGGGTGACGATGCAGGATTGGTGGTGGTGAGGGGACCGGAAAGGGGAGGTGGTAGCCAGTGGTGGTTTAACCAAGTGTAATATACCAGTTTTTTTTTTAATACAAATCATGATTCCTTGCGATGTGAGTACAATAACATTAGAATCAACCCAAAAGAGAGAGAAAAATAACCGAAAAACTTCAAATCAACTATGCTTAAACTCAATAAAGACATACAACGACAGTTAAAAAGAATTAGTAATTTCATAAATTAAATTATTTAATATAACGTCGTTTCAAGCCTACAGATAAAAAAAAATACAATATTGAACAATATAATACTTTTTTCACTGATTACATCTATGCATTTGGGTTCTTTATAACAATAGCACGATTTTTTTACGAAGTTATACATTTTTCTATGTGTGTTACGTGACGGTAAGTTCTTATGGCATAACTAGTAATAAATGATAATAATCATTTAAAGTTTCGCTATTGTAATGATTTTATCATAAAAATTATCGTTAAAAGTGTTTCATTACCGTTGTTAAAATTTATAATTGCTAAAACGCTAATAATGATATTTTTCTAGGATCCTGATCTTGCAAAATAGTTACTTTCGCTTTTGTTTTTGTTATTTTACTTATCCTTCACCGTCTCGTGTGGTTTATCTTTGAAAACCAAAATTTGTCAAAAGTCTACTGAGTCAGCACACTCTCTCTCTAAAAAAGTTGTCTTATTAAAGCCTTGCACCGAGACTCGCATCCAAATGTGAAAGCCAGCCCGGCCCCAAATTTTAGGGTTTATACCTCTTTCTGTTTTCTTCCCCTCCGGTCGAGGAGCCAAAATGCGCGATTCGAGCCTAGATCTGTTCGATCCGCGCACGGCGGTGATGGACTCCGACTATTCGCCGCGCGGTGGCCGCGACGGCGATTTTGGATTCGCCTTCAACGACAGCAACTTCTCCGATCGGATCCTTCGCATCGAGATCGTCGCCGAGTCCCCCGAGACCCGGTCCGACGGCGAGGGCTGCCAGAGCCTTGCCGATTGGGCCCGCAATCGCAAGCGCAGGAGGGAAGACATCAAGAAAGACAATGGTTATGGTCTTTTTTTTTTTACTTTTCTTTAATTGGAAATGAGCATGCACGTTGACGGTTTTGGTAATTGATTAATTTTTGTTTTTGCTGTTTTTAGAGATTTGAGATAATGTTTGTTTTTGTGGTTGATGCGGATTGATTTATGTGAGGCTTCGCTTGAATTTTTTGGTTGTATTCGGTGTTTATTCTCCAAGGAAATTGGTTTTTATGTGAAGAATTTGACATCCGCTAAGACAATGTTGGAAAATGAAATGCTGAAATGGGGCGTGGTCGAGGGAAATTGGTTGTTTAAAGCCCTCTGATGGTTATCATATGATGGGGATAACGCCCACCCCCGTTAGTTTTGTTGCGGATATTTATCTGGTGTATGTGTGAAACCAACATTCCTTTGCCTCTTAGGTCCGGTTTGGTGGTGTTTTTGTTCTTATAAGATATTGATCAAAGCATTCAATTGTGATCTTCCTTAACAAATTAGCTACATATATTTCTCATTAGCTGCCCTGTCAATATTTGAGATTTGCGTCAACAATTGTAAGATGGTAGGATACTAATTTAATTAAGATTACCTTAGAATGGGACATTGATCAAGTAGAAGCTATCTGTCTTGTGGAATGATATTACTGCTATTGGGGACTGAAAATTTGCTCTTTTTAGCTATTTTTCTCCTCGTTTGTCCTTCCTGTATTCTATTCATGTTGTTAGGTTTCTCCGTACAGATTTCTTGTTTTTACACTTATGTTAATGGTTTGGGTGGATGGAGTTGATGTGCTTATGTATGTAGCTTATGATGCAATTTGAGCGTAGTGGCATGGTTGTCTTGTAGTTAAGGGAAGTAAAGAAAACAATGGAGTCTGTGAACATTAGAAGCAATTCCTCGCTCTTCCCATAGAGTAAATTTAATGCCTGTTGAATGCTTCTCTTGCTGTAACAGTACGAACTTTATATACGTTAAACCTTTATGGATTTCACTAATGTTTCCGTTTATCATTTACAGCTGTGGATATTACTGTATGCCCCGAGGAGCAGATTTTGACTTGCAACCAGCCTGATTCTGATGATGGTGCAGTCTTTGAAAATCAAGATGAGGAACCAGTTGCGATGGTAGAAGAATTACATTCAGGTTTTGCAAGAGTCTTCTTTTATCCTCTTGAAAATGATCGTTTCTCCTACTTTAGAAGATAATTCTGGACAAAATTTAAGTGGTTGCGATTTATATTTTTCTTTCGCCCTTTTTATGAGCCGTACCTTCAGTCCAATAGTCTGTATGGAAATAACTTCAAGCGTCACTTAAAATGTCGTGTTCACTTAATAGTGCGAGATTTGCAGCAAGGCAAAATTTGATTAGAAAAACTTAAATGTTAGTAGGTATACTTCAGTAGATTGAATGAGGTGAGTTCTGTGGGAACCGAGAAAAGAAGAGACGAGAGTGATCAATTTGTAGCCATGAAATGTGCATCCTTGAGTGTTTCCTGAATCCTGATGAAAAGGAAAAAGGAAAAGAAACAAAACTTTTCTTGTTGATTGTTGACCAGCAGACTCTTTGAGGATGGCATTAGAGACAATATATAAGAGTTGGGCCTCACACACAGAGAGAGAGAGAGAGAGAGGGGAGGGGGCGGGATGACTAAAGAGTCTCTGGACAGAATTGGGGTGATTGTTTCTTTTATAGTCGTTCAATTTGTTATATAGAGCTTGCATCTAATTTGCATCATGTCCTTATAGGAGATGAAGCTGCGAATAGCAATGATTCAGATTGGAGCATGGATTGTTCTACTGTTCTGAGAGTCAAAACTTTGCATATTAGCTCTCCAATTTTAGCAGCAAAAAGTCCGTTCTTCTACAAGGTAAAGCTGATTATGCTATCAAAAGTTGCTTCCTAATTCCAATAGGTTGGTCTATCAAAGTGGTTGGTGATGTTTTCCATGCTTTTATATTATGTAGCTCTTCTCAAATGGGATGAGGGAGTCAGAGCAGCGCCATGTAACTCTACGGATCAATGGCTCTGGTAAGAATTAGTAATTTAAGCTACTTGCCTTCCTCACTGGTCATTATTCTAATTTGGAAAGCTTTTTTGATTGTTGGATATATGCTCGATAATGAATTTGCTCTCGGTTGTTGAATTTATTTAGACACATTGCTTTGAACACGTGGGATCATATCTCATGTGTGGGACTAGTTGTACTATACTTAAGCAACTTTAGCTTGTTAGCTTAGAATGTTGCTGCCACTTGTATGCACTCCAGGTCATCAGTATATCAATGCATCATTTGTACTGTATGGAAAGGAGCATTTGTTTGACATTTGAAATTACCTTACCATCTTCCTTTTCCAACCCATGCGCAGAGGAAGCTGCTCTCATGGAGCTCCTAAATTTTATGTACAGCAATACCTTAAGTGTAACTACTGCTCCTGAATTGCTGGATGTACTGATGGCTGCTGACAAATTTGAGGTAGCTTCATGCATGAGGTATTGCAGCCGTCAATTACGTGATTTGCCCATGACGCCTGACTCTGCATTGCTGTATTTGGATCTTCCTTCCAGTGTCCTAATGGCTGAAGCGGTTCAGCCATTGACTGACGCAGCTAAGGTATTCCTAGCTGTCCGTTACAAAGACATAACCAAGTAAGCTCCTTTGATATCACAACTATTAGAATTGATGTGCACATAATTTTTAGCGTTGGATTTGCCCTGTCAGTGACGATAATGCCCTTTCTGGGCATTAAGTGTTCATTTCTTGTTCTCTAGTATTTCTTCTATTCGATGCAGTTATCATCTTGTCCTGTTCACTTTTTTTTTAATTTTTGGTGTTGCAACTTGATATTTCTTATGCTGTTAGCTTTTTAAAGATATCTATAAGCAGAAACCGAAATGACGAAATGCTGATGGGTCATTTGTTATTTTCAGTGAGTGGTTACTGGTTGGGCCAAAGTAATAGGTAGAAAGTATTGAAGAGCCTGTCTGATTTGCAGAAAGTCAAATGAGGAATCTTAAACTTGGAAAAATTTACGGAAGTTTGTTTCACTCATTGATAGGGTTCCCAGGAATCACATTTTTCATAAACATGTGACTTCATATTCTGCCTCAACGCATTCGAATTCCCGTTCTCTATAGGTGATGGACCCGCCATTGGAAAGTGGTTCAGTTAGCACTTAGCGCAGGATCTACTGGCAAAGTGATATTTGAGCTTGGTCTAGGCTTATTTCCCAACTTACTTAGCAGCGTCTTACCTAATTAACATTTGAGATGATGTTCCTGTTACATCATTAGTGAGATGTGTCTCTTGTTGCAATTCTGAACTCTCATTTCACATGTCGAAGATCAATTTTGCACATGAACTTTCTCTAAGTTGAGTAGAATGTGGTGTTAGTCCCTCACTCTCTGCTCTTATTGTTAACCATGGGTAGGACGCAAGAACAATTATGCAGTTAGCAAAGATAAGAAGTTGCATGCAACTTTCGCTTCTATTTTTAGCACTAGTTGCTCGATATAGGTTTTTATTCTCTCTTCTGCTTTGACTTACAAACTGCTTCAAAATTTGCCAGGTTTCATGACGAGCTTATGAATTTGTCTCTTGCTGGTATTGAGGCAATCTTGTCTAGTGACGATCTCCAGGTTGCATCAGAGGATGCAGTATATGACTTTGTACTGAAGTGGGCGAAGGCCCAATATCCAAAACTGGAGGATCGCCGGGAAATCTTAGGTTCACGTCTTGGTCGCTTCATCCGCTTTCCATACATGACTTGTCGGAAGCTTAAGAAGGTTCTAACCTGCAGTGACTTTGATCATGAGCTGGCATCCAAGGTTGTACTAGAGGCTCTCTTTTTCAAGGCCGAGGCCCCACACCGACAACGGACCCTGGCTGCAGACGAGTCTGCCACCAATCGCCGCTTTGTAGAGAGGGCCTACAAGTATAGGCCTGTCAAGGTTGTTGAGTTTGAACTTCCACGGCAGCAGTGTGTGGTGTACTTGGATCTGAAGCGGGAGGAGTGTGCAAATCTGTTTCCGTCTGGGCGGGTGTATTCGCAGGCATTCCACTTGGGAGGACAAGGGTTCTTCCTGTCTGCACATTGCAACATGGATCAGCAAAGCTCTTTCCATTGCTTTGGGCTATTCTTGGGCATGCAAGAAAAAGGGTCAGTGACTTTTGCTGTCGACTATGAATTTGCAGCCAGGTCGAAGCCAAATGAGGATTACATCAGCAAATACAAGGGCAACTACACTTTCACGGGGGGCAAGGCAGTCGGCTACCGTAATTTGTTTGGCATACCATGGACTTCTTTCATGGCCGAGGACAGTCTCTATTTCATCAATGGCATACTCCACCTCAGGGCTGAGCTCACTATCAGGCACTGACAAGTTGTTTCCATTGTCTGTTTAAACCTCTCCTGCTTGCTTCTTGTTCTCTAGGCCTAACCTTCCTTTGACAATGCTTTAAACGTATTGCTGAGACGCTGACACTGACAACAATGTTTGTATTCAGACGGTGAGTGATGACTCTCTTTGTTGTGCATGTACGTCTCTTGTGCTCTGGGATTGTAAATGACTTCCTAGAGTGGAGAAGGCTTTTGTAGTTTTTGATGTGGTTTAAATTAAATACAATTGAAGTAAGCAGGTTATTAGAACATCAAGAAATTGGTAATCCTCCATACTGCAATTTCACTATCTTCATATGCTAGCCCTGCCCATACACATTATTGTTGATATGAAAGATTCACTTGGTTCGAAGGTCGCTCGTTTGTTGTACATGTCTGTGAGCCACTATTATCCTCATAGAAAATATGGATTGGTTTTGCCTTGGTGAGTCCACTTGTCTGTCCTTGTAGAAGCTTCACTTTATAATTGTTGGCATGACATCTCATGTAGGGATCATTTGCAATTATCTGTAGGAGCTGATTCCCGTATATAGTGTTAGAAATAGTCTTTTTCTTTTTATGTTAGCAAAAAAAGAGAAACCCTAGCTGATTGCGATGTGCCCGAGGTCAACCAGATCATGGTTAGGAATTTTTGTTCCCAAGTATAATCAAATTTGTTGCTACGATTATTAGGCCAGCAACCGGAATAAATTTTTCATTGTACAATTGGTATTAACTGTGTGTATTTTCACCTGCATCCAGAATTATTTATCAAGTCGCTATTGTGTTTGCTTAGTACTTGGCAGTGATCATAGTTAGCGTTACTACCTGATAATGGCGTGTGATGGGCAAGTTGGCTATAAATAACTTTGCATGATCAGTTCTGATTGTTTATTAGTTTTTGGATGGACAATAGGTAGTGAAATAAATTTCTCTACAATTGTGGAAGTGAAGTAGGTATGTCAATCTCAAGGACCAAATTTTTTTAATTGGGGAAGGAGTATTCGGTTCTTAGGTAGAAATTACTCATTCAAGCTTGAAAAAGGCGTCTTGCATATGCTGATTCCTGGAAGAAAAAGGGGGAGATCACCCCAGAAAACCTGGTATCACAATTACGGCAAATTATTAAGAGCACGCATGAAATCGGTTCTCTGAAAAAACATTTTAGATTATATTTTAACTGAATTTTAAAATCATTTATAAATTAATTTTAAAAAATTAGCTTTAAGTTATAGGTAGTGTTTGGTTAAAAGTACGAAAAGCAGTTTCTGTAGGCAAGTTCATAAAAAAAAACTGGTGTATGAATAAAAAAATGCTAAAGGACTTTATAATTAATAAGTAACCAAACTTGGTATGGAAAAGTTATAAATTTATGATGCTGGTTTTTTTGCATTATGATTTAATAAAAAAACTTGTAATTTATCTTATATATTTGACAAACGCTTAATTGACTATAATCTTATTTAATCAAATTTGACCATTTTCAGAATTAATTTTAATTAAACTCTTGATGAGAAAAAAAAATGTACTAAAAATAGCCCGGCCCATGAGAATAAAAAAGGTAGGATATTTATGTTAATTAAAAGCAGATAAGGGGTAAAAGCGTGAAAAAGATCAGATGCCGTGAAAGTCTCGTAACTCCAGCGCTAGAGCGCCAATAAAATCCCAAATCGAAGCTCATAAAGATCAGTCAGCAGCCTAGGGTTTCCCCAGTCTAGATCAAGCAAGCCACAGCCGCCGGTTCTAGGGCAAAACCAACAACCGAGCAGGCGAAAGAAGGATGCCGAAGAACAAGGGAAAGGGAGGGAAGAACAGGAAGAGGGGGAAGAACGAGGCGGACGACGAGAAGAGGGAGCTGGTTTTCAAGGAGGACGGGCAGGAATACGCTCAGGTGATGAGGATGCTCGGCAACGGCCGGTGCGAGGCCATGTGCATCGATGGCACCAAGCGCCTCTGCCACATCCGCGGCAAGATGCATAAGAAGGTCTGGATCGCCGCCGGAGACATCATCCTCGTCGGCCTCCGTGACTACCAGGACGACAAGGCCGACGTCATCCTCAAGTACATGCCCGACGAGGCCCGTCTCCTCAAGGCCTACGGTGAGCTCCCCGAGAGCACCCGTCTCAACGAAGGCATCGCCGGCGGACTCGACGAGGAGGACGACGGCGCAGGCGACGACTACATCGAGTTCGAGGACGAGGATATCGACAAGATCTAGGGTTTGTTCCGTCCAAATCAAGCCTGTTTGTCTTGTCTCTTTTATGGTTATGTTATAATTGGCCTTGTTATATGTCCGTTTAATTTTCGGTGTTCCTCATAATTCATACTTAAGCTTTTTATAAGTAATTTGAATTTGAATTGTTATTATTATTGTGGATTGGGGATTTGTATGTATGGAGGTGCTTCGCGTAAGTATGATCTGCAATCATGTCTAGCTACCGTTGAAAAGTTGCCTTTGAGAATGATTTGTTTCGGGATGTTAAAGTCCACTCGCTATTTTGTGGCTACTAGCTAGAGAAAAGGAGTGTGGGAAAGCATAATACAGCGTGGATTTTGACTTTATAGCTTGGTTTATGATGATAGTGGTTGCTTTTGCTTGACATAGTTCTCTTTAATCAGTAAGTGTTATGTGGGAGGCAATTTATGTTTTACTAGCTACTTACTTACACTGGTTTGGGAGTGGGTAGGGATTGCTTGATGGCTAATGTAGTTCCGGACTCGTGGTGTCCTAGACTTGACCATAAGTTAACCACTTCTATATTTTGAACATCTCAAAAATTGAAGGGCTCTTTAAAGTAGGAAATAGGAACTAGGAAGTGAATCAGAAAGGTTTCATGGTAATTTGATTTGATTACACGTGCCTTTCATATGGCAGCTTTGTTATAACTCAAGCACTTGGAGTGCAGACATGCAATCTTTCCATATCAGAAATGACTAGGTCTCGACCGGTGGGAGAGGTAAATTTTTCCTATAAATGAGGTTCTTAGGCTCGCTAGTGAGAAGACTCCTTCCTTGCTCATCTTATTTTATCTTCTTTGTTGTTGGATATGGATATAGCTCTTCAAGGTTTTTTTTTATTATTTTGGATGTGTGATTGATTCATACTTATCTTTTGGACTTTGTTCTGGGTTTCAAAGAATACCAGGCGTCATGCATATTTTCCCTTGCCGAAGATTTGCCACCAGAAACTTTTCTTGAAGGTCCTGTTTTATAGTCTAAACACTGTACATACCTCACATGGGTGTCGCTGTTTATGAAGTTACAACGTTCTCTATTTTCGTTCTTTGTTTTGCCATTATGATGGTAAGAGTTCTACTTGTCATTGATTTGCCAATCTTGCTTCTTGTTCACTACCCGCTTGTATACCCTCTTTTCCTGAGAAGAGAGAGAGAGTTTCTCCTTATCTTGGTAGGTTTTGAGATTTTGATTCTACATGCTGGTCACAGCATGGTCATAGCATTTAGAGATTTTGGGTTTCGGAGATCGATTTGTTTATTTTGTTTCGCTGGAGATATTGGGTTTTGGAGATCAGCTCAATTATTATGGGTATTATGCCATGAGGACTTTTTCTTGAAGGTCCAATAGCTAAACGGGTATTTTCTTATGAAGTAACAACGCTGATCTTTGGTACTTCTTTCGATTGATTCTCAACTTCAGCTGGTGATTAGTTCTTGTCTTGGGTTGCTGGTAGCCGAAGTCGACTTTCTGCCGGAACTGTGCTCCAAAGGAGCACAGGTGGGAGCAAGTTGATGCTTAATATTCTCTCTTTTCATGCGCTGGTATACCGATATTGATTTTGCCAATCTTGCCACTTGGCATGCACCATGTATTGGGTGAGCGTGGCTAGTGAAAAAATATTGCGGCATAAGCAGAGTGCCTAGCTGGAGAAATTCTCCATTGGACCTGCGCCATCCACCTTGCACCACCACTCCAGAATCCCGCTCCAACCACCCGCCCCAACTCCAAAACAGGGGTGGTGATGACCAACTCGGACCCGAGACTGACCAGCAAAGAGAACTAGCACCCTGCTCGAGTAACCCACAGTCACCACTTCAAACCGTTAATGCCGATATCCAGAAAACTCAACCCTTAGATCTATCACAGCACACGCCCACCGAAAAAAGAAGAAGACCAGAGCATAAACCCACCACTCGCTGGGGAAGGTGGCGCGGTGGCAGCGAAAGGTTCTTCTTTCTGTTTTTTTGTTTCTAAACACTCCTAGATCGCAGTTATGCGCATAATTATAAAACCGTCTCAGAATGAATACCGGTTAGTTGTGTAAAAAGTTTCTACGGGTATTATCTCAAAAACTACAAACACCACCACACCACACTGCCAGCAGTCAACCCGTAGATCAGACACTTGTCTGGACGCTGCATTGTCACCTCGATCTTCGTGCACCCACGCCGGCACTAGAATCCTCATCTTCTCAGGCCATCGCTTTGCTCCCTAGCCCTGGTGTACCCCAAACAGCAACAAGTGGTTCCCAATCCTAAGTTACCTGTTAAAAACTTTGATTGTGGCTATAGCCCCTGTGAAATCTCCATCTTCACGAAGCCAAAATGAGGAAAGCCCAATAGCCCGTTAGATCACCGTCGTCCACTTATTGCAACCTTCGTCGTTTCATCATCGGCCATGACAACTTAAATCAACAAACTACGAATGGCACAGGCACTTCTCCACCTTCAATCACAACCAACAAACCTTTCTGGGGCAAGAAGGAAGGCGCATCAACTTTTGTGGGGGGGGAGGGGGCGAATAAACCCTAGAAGAAGAAACTTAACCTTGACTAACCAATCCTTCTCAAAACCATGGTAGTGATGCACCCACAACCCCGACAAAATCCAAAGCCAACACCACCTAATCAAGGACAGCCCCGACTGCAAAATACGCTCACCCTTTGACCACCACAACCCAAACCATGAAGCACCCCAGAACCCTGGCAGCTAAACCCAGCTTTAAACTCCAACGATCACCGACGCTGTAAATCATGAAAGATCACATCTGACCGATTGCGATCTGTCACAACGACGATGGTCGTCCAGCTCAATGCAACCACCAAGATCCCAAACGAAAAACTTAAACTAGCAAAGATCTATTCTACCATGTCACCACTAACCGGGAAAAGGCGGTGGTGAAGGAGACGGAACCTTGAGAGAACAAGAGAGCTTCTCATAATAGAAGGGGAGGAGGCACAAAAATCGCCTTTCTTTTTCTTCTTAACTCTTGGAGTTGGTTTCGGTGAGGACAAATTTAGTGAAAAAAGTTTCCTAGGTCCCTGAGCAATAGTATAAACCGAAGTTTAACCAACAAAGGGATTCTTCCTGGAATCAGAAGCCACCCCATCCCTCTCTCACAGCCTCACCACCACCATCGCCAAAAATCATCAAATTAATTACTTTTTATAATAACGACAATGGTGATGATGGTTTCTTCAAAAACTGCTCAGGAAATATAAGATGGCAGATTTGAGATGCAATGGCTATTGCAGATCCAAAGAAGTGGTGGTGGTGGTGGTGGTGGTGGTGGTGGTGGTGGGGTGGGGGGGGGGGGGGGACAAATCTGAATAGGTGATGGTTCGAATGGGGTGGAAAAGGGAAAAGATGACGTGTTGACGAGTTTGGTCGCGGTCTAGATTCGCCGACAACAGCGAGCTTTGGCCGTGTTTTTGCTTTTTCTCAACAGCCAAGGTACAAGGTTTTAAATCTTGGGTAGTGTCGGAATTTTCACCTTTACGTGGGTATTGGCTGATATATAGATTGGTACGGTACAATGGGGTCATTGCACCGACAATAGATATGAAAAAAATCCATATCCGAGCATTACCAATACGATATTTACAACTATAGTACTAAGCTTGGTGCACTAATAAGATTAAGTCGTGATCCCAATTTCTTTAATAATTCTATGTTGCTGCATTAGGTTGTCGCACGAGCAATGACTTAGCCACCTCTACAAGGTTTGCCTGCAATTTGAAAAAAAAAAAGTGTTCAAACGTAAAGGGTTAAGTTACTTTAACAAGGATCGTTGTGTATAAAATTTCGAACTTTTGGGGTCATTCTCATAAAGTGTGTTCTTTTCTCTAAGGTCAAATTCATATTACATACTTGTAGGCAAAGAGGAAGTGAAAAATCTAAGGGCAATATGGTCACTGTTTCTTTTTTAGGGCAGCGTTATTTTCTTTAAACTTCATGTAGTTTAGTTTAAACACAAAGCTTCAATGTAATTACCCAAACCATAATATGGGTTAATTACAGTGGCTTCTGTAGGTTTTTGCCGGTCGTGGAAGGTAGATTTCTTTAGTTAGGGTACATTTGTTGTTGAATAATTTAGGGTTTGATTTGTATTTTTCACAACGAAATATTAGCAATACCAAGAGATTAAACATAGTAAAATAATTACAAATAATTGAAAGTAATTCTATATGAACTCTTGATAAAATTATGTAATCCAAAGTAGTAAAAGGATATAAAAATAGCTCGTCCGTGAGAGTCGTGACAGAGTCACTGTCCTAAAGACGTTATCGCCTCCCTACGTGCAGGTGTTGAAGATAGATAAAGTCTCCAAGATAAAACTCATTGACGTAACTATGTCTCCTCCTTGTGCACGTCTACACGAAGACGGTTTGAACCAATCTATAATCACGTTGTCTAAGTATAAAAAAAATATATTATAGATATATAAGAAAATACATTATGATAGTAGAATAGAAAAACACTAAGTTTGGAAGCATGATAGCTTCAAATTCTTTCTATGTCACACCACCACATAACTTTATATATATGACCAATCATGATCCATTTATTAGTAACATAATTAAGCTTAAGATCCTTTGTAACTCATGAAATAATCATAATCATTGCCAATAATGTCAAATAATAAAGTATATTATATACACCATAAACACATTTGAGTTAATAATACTCATTATTGCATTTGTAATTCATTTCATAATTTACATGTAAGTAAATACATATAGCCATAAATTATAATATAATAACAATGTACATTTTATTTTATTAAAATATTTCAACATTTGTAACCCAAGAAATCTTCAACGCAATAATGATGATTGAACTCAATTATGAGATGAGAAAATTACAAAAATGATTGGGTATTGAGAATTTTTCCAGGAGACTATTTATGCCTTTACCGACTAGTCTCAGTGTGATGATGTGTTGATTACTATGTTTCGTTTCCTTGTTTGCTTTGCTTCATTGAGTACAATTGCTACTCTTACTCAAGATTGGATAACTACTCAATCCCTTAGAGTCCACGAGGTAGGCAGGGTGCGATCCTCAAGCCTGAAATGCGTAGAGGTCAAAAACTAAAAAAACACACCGACGACAAAAGCACTGTATTGGGTTCGCAAGGGCACTAGTAGGCAGTCAAGTAAAATCCAATCTACAAAATAATTTGATCTATGGACAACATCGTTGTGGTAAAGGTCGTAATGTCAGAGGAATCATTACCGTTGAGCAAATGAAGAAATCTAGGGGAGCGAATTAGATTGGTAGTCCATAAATATTCACTTTTTGTCCGTTGGCTACGCCTTTCGTTTGATCTTAGGCCCCGACTCACCCTCAGTGAATTGGTATGTACGTTTAGCTTTCTTTCTTTTTGGTAATCGTCGAAAACTTAATGAGAAATAATCGGATGCAGTACAAACATGAGACTAATTGGGCTAGCTGATCCCTTGCCGGCGTTCTCCGGAATCTTCGCTGGAAATCGTGCCGGTAGTCACAGCGTCGAGATCCAGCCAGTCCTGTTGCTCACTCTTGAATTTTCGCTTCCTGTCTTTGTTGCAAGTGTTTAGGTTTGTTGGTTTTACGACGGTTGTCGAATAACAAAGGGACTTTTTGAGGGGCAGCTTATGAGTGTGTTACATTTCACTCCACCTTTTGTTTAGTTAGGTTTATCTAGAGAGCTAGCCTTAGTGTCCTTAGGGAGGGAGGGGTGGGGGGAATAGGGTCTCGGGGAGGATTTGGGGTTCGTGGTTAGCGCCGAGGGTGGGGGGTGGGAAGTGGGGAGGGGTTCGTGGCATGGTCTGAATCTCTTCTGGGGATACAGCTTTGTGGGAGGGGGTGGAGTGCTTTGGGCCTCCTTTACCAGTTGTTAGTATTTGTAAACTCTCCTTTCAAAGACAGGGTACGATGATGCTCAGAAGTGGTAGAGTGGCAATGGAAGGTTGTGGATTTTGCAGTGAGGGGACCCTTTGCTTGAGAT
Organism: Escallonia herrerae; assembly: GCA_033070095.1. Taxonomy (NCBI): domain Eukaryota; kingdom Viridiplantae; phylum Streptophyta; class Magnoliopsida; order Escalloniales; family Escalloniaceae; genus Escallonia; species Escallonia herrerae. The sequence continues at coordinate 390,207 of JAVXUP010000600.1, forward strand.
GTGATTCCATTGGATGACGGGTTCACCATCTGTTCGTGCGGCCGCTTACACATTTGCTTTGCGATTGCCTCCTTTTATTTAGTGATTATAGATATCTTTTGTATCTTACTTTTGTAGTAGTCATGATGTGTTATGACTTTCTCGTACGTGTATGTTGCAAAATGACAAAAAAAAAAGGGCTGATTCGAAAAAAAATATTATAACTTTTATTCATCAATGTTATTTTCTCATTTATCAAAAATAAATAAAGGGACCAACTATAGCTGTCCCGCTAGATCATGGCCGAAACGATGCCTAGACCATGTACTCTTTCCCAACATCCAAAAAACGAAACATATAGTACGGACGAACCTAAACACGTGACTAATACAAGCAAACCAGCAAGACTTTGCCATCATTCTCGGAACCAGATCGCTGTAAGGAAAAGGTTTGAGCAACAGACCAGTTATGCCCTCAACATTCAAACCTGACTCTTACCACTTCCTTCCAAGAGCCAGGGCCTGAGTAGCAAGGGCAGACGTCATTTGAGCTTGGACTGAAACCTGCTATTTCAGCAATCCTTTTCATTGGCAAACCTTGGTAAGCTGTGGCTTCTATCACCATAATTGAAGCACCACATAGTTATGTACTTCGTTCCCACAAAAGCCACTTTATGGAGTGATGCCTCCACCTCCTCCTCCTCGATGGAGGAATGAATAACTCTTTAAGATCAGAGCATTGAGGCATCGTGCTCTTGTTAGGCTTTGAATGAAAAAATATCCTCTGTAAGCCCCCAAACAACTAGATCCTAGCTTGAAGACAGAAATTAGTATGCCTTTTAGACATTAACATTTTACAGTCCAGCCCCCAAACAACTAGATCCTAGCTTGAAGACAGAAATTAGTATGCCTTTTAGACATTAACATTTTACAGTCCCTTTCCCTGTAGCTTTTCTCTCACTCCTGGATGGGTGTCACATAGGTCATAATGCAGAACTTTAGAATACTGGGATGCAAGGTTCCCAGCCTGCATATTTCTGCATTTTGGCTGAAGTGCATGTAGTCACTTTGTGGCGTTTGGGAGTGGTGAAGACAGGAACTTGAAAACAACTGCAATCCGCCACCACAGACAGCAGCTTCACGTTTATTGCTGCCCAATTGGAGAATTTCAAAACGAGGTAGGGTGCTTAGAATGAATCATATATCTGGTCTTTCACCCTCCCTAACATATGAAGTCATCTTTGAGAGAAGGAGATCCCTCACAGAAGTTTTCGTAATTACAAAATATTGAACATGAAAAGGCAAATTCTAGTCAGAGCAACCGAAACAGAGAGATTTCAAGCCATAAGCCCGTTCAGCTGGATAAACCTGTTATTTTGGCAATAAAAGTTTTGAAGTTCATAGTTCAATTTTACCATCATCTCGTACACAGTCCATTTGAGCTGCCAAGTATTGCCCACCAAACTTGCAGATTCCCTTTAACAGTAAACTAAATTTTAACAGAAGTAATTGCTTGTTGAAAGTTCACCAGAAAGAAAAGATTAGCCAACCAACCGAACTATTACCAGTTATAACCAACGTCGGGGGTAAGTCAGTAAGATTAGCAGTTCGTTGGTCCCATCCTCTTCTTAAGAATACTGCTTTCATGCCTGTACAGCTTCCATACGTTGAGCCTTCAACCTTCTTCTAGTCCAGACAAGGCTGCTCCTGCACTGACGAAATGATGACACAGGATGCCTGTAATTGGATATTGCAACGAATAGCAAAACTAACAGATTACACACTCAGAATTAACAGATTATACACACAGAATGGTCTCACCCAATGCACAACCACTTCATCCAGTGAATCTAATGGCTCCTTCCCCCCCAGCCCCCCACCCCCGGGGATAGCTTTTAGCTAAAACATCAACATGGACATGTTGAACCAAATTGCTAAACTCACATTTCTCTTCCCAGCTTGGTGGTATTACGCTTATGAGTTGGCCCTTCATCAACCCATAATCCCTTTCCTTAAGAAAACAAGGAAAACAAATAAATCAATCAAAAGTGACGGCTAGATCTCGCCACCTCCTTTGAACACCCCGCTTCCTCTCCAGACAAGACAGTTCTATCTAGACAAATACCGTATGTAGCAAGGAGGGAGGGAAGGGCAGGAATCATTTCATAGTTGATGATCACAACTCCAATATTTAAGGTTTAGTTCAGCCGTCAATAACGAACAATGAGAGGGCTTAGGTTGGCCCTCAGTCAATAAAGGATCACATCTTACTCATCTGCCAATGTTTTGTTACAGTCCATGCTTCAAGTTGAAAGAGTTAAATTCCTTACATGAAACATAGTCATACACAAAAAATCAAGGAATATAAAAAAAATGGTTTGAGACCAACTTTCCATATTTTTTCTACCAAATTGGTGTTGCAACCCAGGATTTAAGTCTGCACAGATGCCACACTTTCCAAAAGATCAGGTCCAAAGAACCAACTGGGTTTAATGAAGGAACCAAAGCTATATAGGGCCAGACCTCATTGAAAAAATATCAAAATAGGTCAAAACTTGGAAGAGATTTTACTGAGGTGATACTGGTGCATAACCCGCTAGTTATAGTCTTTCTTCTCCTCTGCATTGTTGAAAGAGCAGACTCTATCAGAACAAGCCATAGCAGCACCGAGGCATGCAATAGCATCAGACAGTAGACAATTGGGACAATGAAACCGTAATCTCTTTGAGGCGAAAGTTTTATGAGTCATGCCAAAACTAACGGCTACCAGAAATTCTGCACGAAAATGTAAGGAAAAAAAATCCAGTTATTGCTCTGTGGGAAAGTTGTACTGTGCATCTACTTCCTAGTGAATACTATATGATAGGTATAGCACTTGGCATATCTACTTTGAAGAAAGGGAAACACAAATCTTGGCACAAAAGTCTACTCAGCAATGACAGGGTTGGATCCAAAAATTAGAAGAAAAGAATGTGAATGTTCTGTAATCTAGAAAGTAGAGAATGGTTACTGCTTTAAATTCTCCATCACAGCTTTGGCAAACACCATGCTGTCGCCCCCTCCAAAAGCATCTCTTGGAGTGGATCAATTAGTGATGAAACAATTCCAGAAAGTTTACAAATCCGTTCGGGGTGGGATCGATAATCAGAAGAAAAATTATCACTGAGGTGATTCTATTGCACAAAGCACTAGTTCTAATCTTTCTCCTCCTCATTATTACCTATAGAGAAGCTGCCTAAACTTGACACGCAGTGGAACATTGAAGGGGCATGGTCCATCAACACGAAGAGATAGCAGGATCATGAAACTCGATAGCATCAACACGTACCTGGAAGAACTTTACTTGAAACAAAATCCAATTAGTCAAGCCAAAACTGATTTCCACCCAAAAATAAGCAGGAGACATTGGCATGAAATTTAAGCGAGCAACCCAATAATGCTCTTGGGCGGTGAACATCGGTTATAGCTTTACATCCTTAATTTAAAAGAAATGCGCTTCAATCAAAATGGAAAACATAGATCACATTTAACACACGAGTTTACCAAGCTATTATTATTAGGAACACTCCAGGAACTTGTAAAATTAATAAGAAAGTTAAGTAACCTTAGACAATAGCCAAAATTGGGGGTTTCTTCAAAATCTCAGTCACAGCTTCGGCGAAGACTGTCATCTCTTTCACAAGCATCTCTTGACATCATAACCTCCTTCATTCCCTCCTTAATTTCAGTCACAGCTTCCGCAAAAAAAACATTTCATTTCCTTCAATATTATCTATTGGAATCATCATAACCTCCTCCACATCCCCATCCCCCTCCTCCTCCTCATCATCATTATTATCGCCACCATTATCATCACCATAATCGCCGTCACTACCATCATCAATATTCAACGGGCTGCAATCATGAATCCCCACCATTAGGCTTCGCCTCGCCTCAGCATCCACCAGATGGTAACTCGCCAAATCCAAGTACCTCGCAATCTCTTCCAGGCTCAACTTAGACACAACTTGTTCTTCTTGTTCACTATCAATAGTAATACTGGTAATAGTAGTTTTAGGGGTTTTTGCAAAGAGGGCTAGAAAAGTATTACTATTGTGCTCCAATTTCCACCGGAAAAACGAGTCGCTGCCGCCGCCAGAGGGGTGAATGATGACGTGGAGCGACTGAATGCGGATGAAGCGGGTAAGCAAAAATGCAGCCCGCGGCGTGAGCAGTGACGGGTCTTGCTTGAGCTGGTGAAGGAGCTGGTGGTGGGGGGCGACGTGTCGTCGTCGACGAAGGACGACGTTTCGTTGACGGGGATTGGGTTCCTGCTAGTGATGTGCAGGGAGACATGGCGGGTTTGGCGGACGAGGGAAAGGAAATGCTTGGAGACCAAACGGCAGAGCAAGAGGGACATGAGGTCCGAGAGTGCGTCGAGAATCACAAGCAGGATGATGTCGTTTGGTAGACGGCTAATTAAATCTTCTCCAAGTAGTTTCCTCATTTGTCTTTCTTGCTCTGTTCCTGATTTTGGAATGTTTATTATAGCAGTCTAAGGGGAGCCCATAGCTTCAGTTGTATTCTTGCCCAAGTTCGGTTCAGTGCTGCTGCTCTTTTTAATTTGTTTATCTCTTACTTTGACTTTAGATTAGATTGGGGCGATTTTGGTTCATAAATGCAAAAACAGTGAAGCCCATTAATACACTAAGGCCCCGTTTGACACTCTTTTTTTCCCTCTTTTTTTTTCAGTTTTAAAAACTGAAAAAAAAGGAGCGTTTGGTAACCATTTTTTTTTCAATTTAAAAAATCAGTTTTTAAACTGCAGAGTAAAAAAAAAAACTCCAAAAACTGATTTTTTTTTTCACTTTTGGTTTTTTTTTTTCGACCACCACCACCACCCTCCCACCGCCGGCAGCCACCTCAGGCGACCACCGCCGGAGACTGCCGGCCGCTGGCAGCCACCTCCGGCCGCCGGCGACCACCGCCGGAGACTGCCGACAACCACCTCCGGCCGACCACCGGCAGCCACCTCCGGCCGCCGGCAGCCACCGCCGGAGACTGTCGGCAGCCATCTCCGGCCGCCGGCGACCACCGCCGGAGACGACCGGCAGCCACCTCCGGCCGCCGGTGACTGCCGGCAGCCACCTCCGGCAGCCGGCGACCACCGCCGGAGACTGCCGGCAGCTACCTCCGGCCGTCGGCAGCCACCTCCGGCCGTCGGCCACCACCACCGTCGACCACCGCTACGCCCCACCACCGCCACCGCAAACCACCAAAAAAAAAAAGTCAAAATAAAAAGGGTTACCAAACACCAAAAAAAAAAACCTCAAAAAAAAGAGGGTTATCAAACACCCACTTGTTTTTATAAAAAAAAAAAATTAAGCTGCTCTTTAAAAACTGAAAACCAAAAAAAAAATTTTGTCAAACGAAGCCTAATAAGGTTTTGATTCATCTTTGTACTTGCTCTTGGATTAATTAAATTTGTCGATACTGTCACATGCATATCTTCAATGTCTTTGCCGTTATTTCTCTTCCTAGTAAGGATCACGTGCTTTGCATGTTATGTAATAATTTAAAATAAAAATATTATGAATCTTGATGAAAAAGATAATTAAAATTAATTCATATGACTATTATAATAAAACTATAACAATAAATCAGTTGTTAATTGCTAATCAGATACTCAAAATATGAAAGTTAATTAAATATGGTCTTACTTTCAAACCCGAATTTTTCACTCTAATTATCACCAATATTTTTTTTCTTCTATTTATTATACTTAATTATTTCGTCACATCAAGTTATCGCTAAAGATAATCTTTATATTATACCTTGTTATCAAAGGTACACTGATATTGTAATTAGTCTCAAACATATTTTACAAATACTAACTCTCATGAAATACTATAAGATTGATCGTACATTAATAAAAGTAAAGAAAATAATTAGAGATAAATTCTTGTAATATGTTTTGATGTCATACATACAAGTCTAGGAAGTGAAATTGAGAAGAAATTAGAAATATAGTAAAGTGATGTTAGCAAATGTTCAAAAATTAACCTGAAAAGGATTATCGAAAGTAATTTGTCTAGCAGGAAGAAGTTATGACTATAACAGTGTTTGTAAGACGAAATAGCTTAGGAGTTTAAATATTGCATCTTTAAAACCAAGAATCAAGTGAACTTAAAAGATTTAACGGGACATATATAAAAATTGAACTACCTAGGTAACAAATTTAGTAGTCCTAACTTTCAATGATCTTTCTAAAGTTTTTCTATTTTTACTTATAGAGTTTTGACACCTTTTTCTACAAGTAGCACCACTAAAGTTCAAAATATCATCACTTAGTATTTTCAGTATCATTCAATATCCATCTTATTTCTTTCTATACATTAATGGTCATTTCTTGTAGCGAGGATTATTCAAGGTAAAAAAAAAAATTACTCATGACATAAGGTTTTGAGAGTTAAAAAAATTATAAGCTTAATTGCACCCTTGACCTTAAGATTATGGTAAAATTACATGCGCGTACATTAAGTGGAGTAATAGCAGTCATGTCCGTTGATAGAACGATATTACTGAAAGATAACAAGACCAGATTGCCTATCACATAGGAACACAATTTCTCAAATATCATTCCTCATCCCTTTATCTCCCCACACAGCCCCACCACCACCACCCATTTACACTTCTTCAGCTTTAACACACACGCTGGCGCTCCCGCACACACACCCCCACAATTGGCCACAACCACAGCCACAATCATGTCCCTCCATTATCAGTTCTTCAGCTTTCTCACCTTTCTTTAATAGTCTCACCCCAATAAGTTTTCACAACTTTCTCACTCCAATCACTTGTAGCAAACCATCACGATTCAACAAATGAAAATGCGAATTTGGGATTCTAAATCTAGAAGAAGGTGGCTAAGATTGTTGTTTGTGTCAACCCAATACCCGGTAGCCAGTGCCATTAACCACCACCAGAGCAGCCTTTCACCACCATTAATCAACCTACCACTGCGTCCAATTAGCCCACCACCGCCTGAAATCCACCCTCTACAAACCACAATCACTATCAATCAGCCTTCCACGACCCACCACACCTCTAGTTAACAGGCCCACACACACACTCAGCCAATATTATAGACTTAAGACTGATTTGGCAGCTTTGAAATTTGAATGTTTACGGTGGTGGAGGCGTCTGGATAGGGTGGGATAATGTAGAGGTTGACGTTCACCGGCGCTAGGATAAGACGGGTGAGGCTAAGCTAATTTGCCAACTTTCAGGCTGAGTGCTTGCCGAGAAAAGTGAGGTGGCGAGGTGGAGGGAGAATTTGGAATGAAAGCCTAATTTGAAAATTTAGGATTTGTAAATTTTTATATTTTATATATCTTGTAGATTAAAATGAGGGCAGTATTGACATTTAAAAAATGCGTATTGATGACATAAGCAAAAAAAATATTTTTAAACAGATCAATACGGCTTTACTTTTTAAAACTTAGTGTCATTGATTGCAATTTCACTATAACATCATGGACATGGGTTATTTTAATTTTGATAATTTTTAAGGTTATGTTTGATAGGATTTTCTTTAAAAGTGGACAGAGTCTCAGCAAATATTTATAAGTATGAGTTAGGTCCACTCTCACATTTTTATCACTTAAAAATGTATTAGTGAAATTTTAACATCTTTAACAACAAATTATTTATATTGAGCCAAAAAATTGTAATTTTGTCTCATCTTCTTAAAAATAAAAAATACACTTAATTGTTGTAAACCTTTTAATTCTAAAAAGGGTATTTTTAATGAAAAAATATTTAGTCATTTTAATCCCTTGAGATTATTTTATACGTTGGAGCCAGATCTTTACCCGTTTTGGTTATATTCATAGTTTATTGTCACTAAAAGATGCATTAGTGAACCTTTTTAGCGTCAAAATATTTAAAGTCAGCCAAAATGGTAGTAATATAGCGTCACCTTTTAAAAAGTCAAACTATTTAAAGAAACTTTTAAACCTGAAAACAATAGTTTAAGAAAAAAATTAGTTATTTAATCCCTTGCGTAGCAAAACTTGAGAGTTTTTAAGCTCAAAAAAATTATTAATCATTTGAGGCAAAATAAATTGGAGTCTTTATCAATTGGATTTCATCTAATCCTATCACTTATAAGAGCAAAATATACGAAGACAATAGCTATATGAATAATATATAATCATTTAAATTTATGATATTTCGAGACTGATCATAGAAAGAAAATAACCATATGAAGGATATGTTATCATGCAAATAAGGGTATTTCAATAACTCTAATACGAATATAAGATTATGTACTTGACACGAACTGAAACTATAATGATCAAGCAAATTATATGCATTTAAAATTTCTAAAGCTCCACTTTTACAATAACTTTCTTACACCAATATGTATCTGCAATTGAAATTCAAAATTAAACTTCAGTTATATAATAGTTTTAATGTACGGATATGTTTGCATTGAAATTCATGTACATGCAAAATTATTGAAATTTATAGCATACATATCAACATACAATTATGTTATATAAAATTAAAAAAAGATTGAAGCTTCTGACAAAATATTCAATTTAGTATAAGTAGATTATGTTTATTCTTAAAGACCAACTCTAACTAAAGCATAGATTTAGTGAAAGACCAACTTTAACTAAAGCATAGATTCATGTAAAGATATTCTAAGGTAAGATACTTGATATCTTAAAAGAAGCCAAATACACCCATATATATATATATATATATATATATATATATATATATATATATATATATATATATATATATATATATATATATATATATATATATATAGGGGCCATCCACACCCACCGGTGGAGAAATAACAAATTTCTCCACCGAACTGCTGGTCTTACCAGCGGTTGGCCACGTGGGCCAAAAAAGGACGAAAAGGGACAAAAAAGGACGAAAATACTATGATAAATTCATGAAAATATCACGAGAAAATGAAAAACTCGTGAGAAAATGGTGGCAATAATGCCCAACCGCAACTCCTACATGCGGTTGGCATTATTGCCTTCCGTGACCCCACCCCCCACCCGTCACCCCCCTTGCCCCCCACCCCGTGGCCCCCACCCTATGTCCTTTTCCCCCACCCGTGAACCCCCCTTCCCCACCCGTGAACCCCCTCTTCCCCCACGTGTCATTACCACCCTACCCCCCCACCCCCACGTGTCATTCCCCCCTCCCCCTCCCTGCTGTTCACTCACGGTTCTTCTCTTCCTCTCTCACTTTTCTCTCTATAAAATCCCTCCTCCCCGAATCATTTCTTCCACCCTCCTCATTCTCCCTATCTCACCTACATACAAACAAAAAAAATTTACGCTAGAAGATCGGTGGATAACCGCTAGAAGACCGGTGGATTTTTCTTGAAATATATCAAGTTAAAACAAGTAAGTATTTTTCAATTTGTTCTTACCAATTGATTGTTTAAATTGTGTTACGCTTAAGTTCTTACAATAGTCTAAAATTCGTGTTTAGGGCGTCAAAGGGCGTCAAAATTACGTTTTGACAAATCGGGGTATTACATTCGAAAAATTCCAAAATAGCGATTTTTTAGGGCGTCAGAAATAGAATTTTTCACGAATTTATAAAAAATAGCTAGAGCTAGATTTTGCCAAAGTACAAAACAGAGACCCTAGTTATTTTCAAAAGATCTATATCAGGTAAAAATTTCAGATTTTTCCAAAGACTGGAAAGGGGTTAACTGATACACGCAACCTTGTAACTTTGCAGTGTAATTTAAAATATCAAGCCAGCGCGATTTCGCGCAAAACTTTTATGAGAACCCTAGGGTGTTGGGAAGTTCCATTCCCCAGGAATTCGGGCCATTCCGAAGCCGTTAGCTAATTTTTTGGCCGAACGGGCTTTTAAGCGCTCGATCCGGACACCGGTTCGGGATTTTTAGGCGAAAAATCCGTAAAATACTTTTTAGATCAAGAATGAACTCAGGAAGCTTAAAATAGCATTTTAAAGCACTTTTGATATTTTCTGAAGCCAGGGGGTATTTTGGTAATTTGCCACCCCGAGAGGGGTATTTTGGTAATTTTCCCGAAAAAATTTTCCAACGGACTTTTAAGTCCAGAAATGTAAGTAAAACGCCTGAAATGTTATTTTGCAGCTGATTGCGGGGCGTAATTGTCGCTAAAGGTGAAAACTTAATTAGACAGTTTTTTACGAATTTATAAAAAATAGCTAGAGCTAGATTTTGCCAAAATACAAAACAGAGACCCTAGTTATTTTCAAAAGATCTGTATCAGGTTAAAATTTCAGATTTTTCAAAGACTAGAAAGGGGTTAACTGATACGCGCAACCTTGTAACTTTACAGTGTAATTTAAAATATCAAGACAGCACAATTTCGTGCGAAACTTTTATGAGAACCCTAGGGTGTTGGGAAGTTCCATTCCCCAGGAATTCGGGCCATTCCGAAGTCGTTAGCTAATTTTTTGGCCGAACGGGCTTTTAAGCGCTCGATCCGGACACCGGTTCGGGATTTTTAGGCGAAAAATCCGTAAAATACTTTTTAGATCAAGAATGAACTCAGGAAGCTTAAAATAGCATTTTAAAGCAATTTTGATATTTTCTGAAACCAGGGGGCATTTTGGTAATTTGCCCCCCCGCGAGGGGTGTTTTTGTAATTTTCCCGAAAAAAAGTTTTTCAGTCCAGAAATGTAAGTAAAACACCTGAAAGGTTGTTTTGAAGCTGGTTTGATGGGCGTTAGGGTGACAATGAACCCCCGGGGGCTATTTTGCTAATTTTACGTTACACAAATCTGTGCTTAAAATAACTTTTAGTTCAGGAAAGGGTGTGAGACACCTGAAAAGTTATTTTAAAGAGTGAATTCAGGAAGCTTGTTGTCAGGGGGCATTTTGGTAATTCGCATCCCCGATAGGAGTATTTTCGTAAATTTGCAGCGTTAAGTTTTTCAAAGGATTTCTTAGTCCAGAAATGTAAGCAAAGCACCTGAAAGGTTGTTTTGAAGCTGATTTGGGGCGTTAGGGTGATAATGAACCCCCGGAGGCATTTCGGTAATTTGTCGCTCATCGGGGGCTATTTTGCTAATTTTACATTATACCAAATTTCTCGAAAGACGGTGGTTTAAATAAATTTTATTCTTCTTTTATTTAAATCTATGACTTGTTGAGAATGATATAATTTTTATTTTTTAGATTCCAGTATAAATATGGATGCAACTGGAGGAAATAATTTTTGTGAAGGTTCTGATCCACCTTACGTTGGTCAAGTTTTTCAAGCACTGGACGAAGTTGAAGCATACTATAGAGCATATTCGAAAACGATA